>OU900094.1:14977887-15577887 GCA_918026865.1 Phyllotreta striolata | reverse complement strand
ATTAGGCGCGCTATTTATAATCATGTACGGGGTGTTGAACATAACCGGGGACTTCAAAGAAATCAAAGCCTCGGCGGAATTAGAAAACAAGTCGTGGGAAACGTTTCGAAACATTCCATCGTTCTACGTATTCAATCACAGAGGTGGCAAATCTCCTGCGGTCACCAAAACCAGTTTAGAAGAAATCGAGTAGTATTCTGCCTAGTATTTAATTGTTTTTCTACTACAATTTAATGGAATTAAAATGTAAAAAGATACTCATAAGTAACGCAATTTCGTAAATATTTATTGTTCTAACAGCGGTGTGTAATATTAGGAAAAAACGGTGCAATATACCGGATATATTAATAACACGGATAAAAGTGCTCAAACAATAAATTTTCAATAGAGATTCTTCAGTTGTTCATAAGTTAAGAAAAATATAATATTCCAAGGACCCATTCGAAACAGAGTTGGAATAAATCCTTTATAGAACGCCCAAAATCCTTCGTTTCTGTACGTTTGTACGAAGCAATCGACAGTACCGTGATAAATGTGACTGGGCAACGGACCCCCGCACTTTTTCAACTTTCTTTGATTCATAAGACGTGTCTGAAAATAAATAAATAAATATTTAGCAAATAGCAAATACGAATCGTTGAATTACTTACTCGAACTACGTCAATGGGCGTTGAACCGATTGCACTTCCTATGCTAGCAATAAGACTAGAACTGCAAGAAAAGCGGAAGATTCAATTTATTAAAATTTAGTGAATAATGGAAACTCACATAAAATGATTTACAGCTTTATCACCGAGAAGATCCAATAAGTGACTCTTACAAAAGTCATATACAGGCAATTCGATTGCCGCTATGACTGCTGCTCTTTGAGCAGTCGGGTTTACTCCCTGCAACAAAACGAAAAGTATTTTATAATCATAAAGTTTCCTTTGCTTTTTCCTAACATATTTTAGTATATTAAAGTACTTTGTAAATTCTATTTTAATATCGACAACATCGAATAGAATTCAAAGAATGATCATAGATTTTCATACAGTACAAGCAAAATTAGTCATAGACATTTCAAGCTTTAAATACTTTGAAAACTATGCAGGTAACAAGTAATTTATGTTCTAATTACATCATTAATCATAAAAAATTACTTACTCTCCACAAACCCGATAAACCTTCATGAGTATATACATCTCTGAAACAATTTATAAGCCCGATATTCGTATTGCCGTTACTTCCAGCAACTTGCATTCGAACCTTCAGAACATCGGTTGGATTAGCTATAGCACTGGACACGGCCCCTGCTACGATACCACAGCCAACATTTAGAGCTATGCTCTCTTTACCGTCATTATAGACAACTAACATTCGTTTTAGGGTATAGTAAGTACCGAATTTGATGGTGCCATATGTGGCTTGCCTTAATACTGCTGGCCAAATGCTGGAATAAAAATCGCTTTATTTGAGATATTTAGCATAATAGAAGTGCTTTGGAATACAGAGGTAAAAAGTGAAATAATTAATGTGAATTTTAATGTAACTTGAATTTCTAAAATAGCGCATTTTTTTTGGCATTGAGAATTATTTTTCAAGACAGCAAATGAACCGGTGAAATAATGAGGACACTTTTAATAACCACTACTGTTGGGTATCTATTTTTAAAGTACTTATTAAAAGAATACTCTAGTTTCTAAGTTTTTCATAGTATATGACTACGACTATATTCTACTTCTGACAATAATTAAACAATCCAAATAACGCAAATCCATGTTATTGTTAAAAACAATCAAAATTCGATTTGTTTGTTAAGAAATTAATAACCGCTGATAACACAACTACGATAACTGTATTTATTTTTGAAACTAAAAAAATCACGTGTTTTGATTATTTACTCGTAAAATTACTGCAAACGTACCCAGAATACAAAGCCCCGAATCCTTCTTGCTTGGCAATTTTAAGGAAACAATCTACCATTCCTCTGTACTTGAGAATAGCATGGTTTTTATCCAGCTTCTGCCCTTGAATTTGCAGTCTCGTTTTAGTCGTATCAATAGGAAACGTTCCTGAAATTTATTTTAGTTTAATAAAACAGTTTCGATGCATATAAAGTATCATTATATAATTTTATGTATTTGACACTATCACATGCCTTATTATATCTAGTAATAAATTATGTAGAGTAGAAAAATAACATGTATGTATTTTAAAATGTTTCTCACCGAATTCAGCAACGCAAGAAGCTACTCCTCCATAAACGAAAGGCCTCCAATCTCTTTCTCCCATTCCACTTTTTTTTAACTGATAAATTAGTATTAACCCTTATATGTCTCTAAATTATTTAAGTCTGGTCAATGGCATCGAACGTTGTAGAACAAAGTAGTATCATGAGCGATTTGATGTGAATGTGGTTACTTATTTTAAAAGGCTGAAATAGTGAAATCTTACTTATGCGACAATACGCAAAGACACCGTTAAATTATCGTGTTTTACGGAAGCCCTTCCAAATCGGCATTATTGTTATCTAACCAATGTATTTCGGTGGCACCAGCACTACTGCACATTAACGTCAAAATTTGATTTAAAATACGCAGAGCAGCACGAGCACGAGCACTGCGGTACCACGCACCTCACTTCCTCTATTTTTTTTTTCTTCGGGGAGTTCGAATCGAATTGGCGAAATCTAATATAACTTCAAGGTCGCCCGGGTAATTTAGCTATCAAAAAATTAAAATAAGCACATTATGAACGCGGAACTCGGAAGTCTCGGAACTCGCCCATATAACCCAACATTTGGGAAAATTCAAAATCGTTTTTGGCAATTTATTTCGCCCAATAACTGATGAGTAAGAGGCACTTAATAAAAAGTAGAAAATGACTGACGAACATTTTAGTAGAAGTCGCAGTTAAATCTTTGAGAGGTCAGACGTCAAATGTCATATTTAAAAAGTACATGTTTTATTTTTTATCTGAATGATTTTAATTTTAAAATAAATCTTTTATTATTGCTTTTGCAGAATAAGCGTTACTGGAATACGAAGATTTTTACACGTTTAAAAGTTATGGGAAAGTAGGTATCCTTTTTGAAAAATATAACAAACATGCACTATAATTCTGTGGTAGGTATCATACAACTACAAAAAATCCAATATTTTTATTATTTGTTCATCCCGTTTCACTATTATAGCAGTGTTTTTGAATAATTATTGTAAATTAATATTACAGTGGTTAATTTAGAAATATTTTTCACCAGTAAATAAAATAGGTATTTTTTGTGGTTATGTTTTCTTAATTTTATCTAGACATTCAGAATGGAGAAAATTAGCAAAAAAATTGCGCCGAAAACGACTGAGACAACGGAAAGCACGATTACGAGACGAGAAAGAAGCCGAAGGTACAAATAAACACGTTTAATTAATTCATTACTTCCTTTATTACAATTTGTATGTTTTAGAATTCGAACGATTGCAAAATTCTCCCTCCTACCAGGCCCTTTTGGAAGAAAAATTAAACCGAGATAGACAAAAAGAATTAGAGGAGAAACAAATCCACGAAGCAAGAGAAAGGGAATGGTTACGAGCCGAAAAAGAAGCGCAAAAAGTATTTCTAGAGTTACAACAAAAACTAGCACTAGCCAAAGAGGAGCGGGCCAGACAGAACGAAAAAATCCGATTAGAATGGGAAGAAGAGCAGAAACGCCGAGAAGAACTCAGACAACAAAAAGAGAACGAATTACAAGAACAACTCCGGCAACAGGAACTGTCGAAAGCGAAAGTAGAAGACTTCATCGAGTACGGCGGAGACACCCCGGACCATCTAAAAACCACGCTAGAAACCAACCCGAACAAACCGCCGTGTCCGTTTTTCAGCAAAACAGCCACCTGTCGCTTCTTCGACGTTTGCTCCAGAAACCACGTCCGTCCCGGCATCAGCAAAATCCTCCTCATACCCAACTTCTTCTCGCACTACAGCCTCGAGAAAACCGAAAGCGACCGATTCGCCGATGCCGGGCTGGAATTCGAACGGCACGAAATCAAAACCTGCTACGACGAGTTCTTCTACGACGTAGTTCCCGAGCTGGAGACCTTCGGCGAGCTCGGCCTGTTCGTCACCTGCTGTAACAAAGAATCGCATCTGCGCGGGAACGTTTTCATCGAGTTCCACTCCACGCAAGCCGCCCTGAAATGCTACAGGGGGTTGAACGGTAGATGGTACGCTGGTAGACAGATCAGCGTACAGTTTGTGAATATACCCAGTTGGAATTCGGCTGTTTGCGGTAGGTTTTTACATGCGAAATTAACGTGATTGTTTGTTAATGTATGATTTTAGGGGTGCATTTTTCTAATCGATGTCCTAAAGGAAGTAGCTGTAATTTCTTACACACGTTTAGGAATCCTGGGAATTCGTTTAGTGTGTATAATAAGATGAAGAAAGATACCGAACAAAGGCAAAGGTGATTACAAAGGTCTTGTAATGAGAATCATGATACTAGAATCTCTGTTTTGCAGGAATCATTTGGAGTCGAGGAACTGGAGATGGTCTGAATCGCCCGAAACGTCGCCTAAGGAAGACGATTGGGAGGTGGATGCGCCGAGAAGTAGTCGCTCGCGCGTGAAGAATGGAAGTAAAAGAAAACGAAGATCGCATTCGAGGGAAAGCGAGCGAAGGTCTCGATCGAGCAGGCACAAAAAAGACGAACGAAGGAAGAGGAAAAGAAGGGATACATAAATGGGGAATTGGTAGAATGTGATTCGATCTCATTATATTTAGTAATAAAATATTATTTTGGTTTTATAATGTATTTTTTTCCCGTGTTCCTCGGCTATAATTAACGGTGATAATTGAAGTGAATTCAGTTTATTAATCCTGCGAACCGTAACACCTTCAAATATTAAATTAATGTGGATAGTAGAGGAGGCAAGAAAGCGAAATAATGCAGAGCTCGAGTAGAAATTTTACGTGATGAAATTTGACGACAATTTCTTATGCAACACAGTTGAGCACGAGACAGATTAAATAATTCAATAAATCATTAAAAACTTTGAATTAACTAGCATCACGAACACGTTATACTTTCAAAACTTTTTATTAAGCGATTACTAGATAATTATTTGATAGGTGTTTTCCTAGTCGGTTTCATTAAGAGGATTTTTCTTATAAAATAATTAATAGCGTTTTATGTTTGTGTTTATTTCAATATTGTTAACTTAATATACAGGGTTTGCGCGAAAATGGTTAAAAATAATAAAAATGTGATGCAAGGTAGTTGTGTCATATGCTTTTAAACAGTTTTTATGCAACAAATGACCGTTAAGTTGGTTTAAAATGCATTAAAAAATTGGAAAAAATATCAAACTTCTTGGGAAAGAATTATAATAGAGTTAAAATACTATAAAATCATTCAAATATCATTCTAAAACCAACAAAAAATCATCTGTAAAACATAAAAATTCTCTATAAACAAATCAGTCATTATCAAACCGCGCCATTTCGCAAATCAATAAAACTTATCTACATGCTCAAGTATCTATTAAAATAACACTGTTTTGTTCCATTTTTGGTAAACACTCAAATCCCATGTCGCTGCCGAGCAAATAATCTTCAAATCGTCACCCACGTAACAAAAATAAAACGCTATTCGAGCAGTCTGTACACAAATTACCTTACAATTTAAGCGCAATACCGATTAAGTAACGCAAACTATTTTCGCTATTCAATCAGAATATCAATTTTTGGACATTATCCAGGTCATTAACTGTTCGTACAAGTTTAGTTTCCATTACCCAAAGCGAGCAGTGCGCCAATACTGATCCCCAACGAAGATTATATGCAGATGCAGTAAATTGCCCAGATAGGCTTAGGTTGATAGTGGTAAATTAGTAGCTCATTAGTGAGAGAATTTTCTTCCGGGTGAAGAACAAAAAAGTCCTTCAATCCTCTTCAATACCCATTAATTTAAACATTTTTTCTACGATTGGAGAAAAATTAATTCTCCTCTATTCACTGGAGGAAATACTGGAAAATTATGTTCCAAATAAACCCCAGGGTCGATCGAGTTGGTAATATTTGAAAACGTGGTCGAGGCATTGCGAATTGTTTGGCAAAAATGAGCGAATTGTCCCCCTAATAAGCCTAGTTTATAAAGTGAGCTACTTCACCTGAAGAATTCGAAGTCGCACTCTCACTCTTCGTGAACGTATGAACCGTTTCAGTAGTGCATTCTCTTAAAGGACGACGCGTTCACCGCACAGATACAATAATATTCGATATTAATAGACAATTTTTTATTCGGGCGTTGCGAATCAGGAATTAAACAATGCGGCTGTTCATTGCAGTAAGTAATTTTTATCATTATTTTAGATTTAGGAAAATATTCTTAATTTTTTATTCCTGCAATTTTTTTGTATTATAATAATAATTTATGGTGTTATAAATTTTTTATCAAATATTTAGTAATTTATGAGACCATTAAGTTCAATTAACTTTTAATAGTGGGCAGGTGTCTAATTTGATAGAATAAAAAATTAAAACTCAATAATTTTTGTCTATTGAAACATAAAAAAATTAAGAAAAAATTAGCAATTTTAATACAAACTACTAATTAACTCTACAAATATCTCCCCAAAATAAGGCACGATTTTTCCTGCAACCAATTTTGGTGCATACAATTTCTCAATTATTGATTTAACTATTGATTCAAGTGATTCAACTGACTCAATTGACTCAATTGGATGATTTTGATAAGAAAAAAAATAGTAAAAAATCCGCAAACTGTCCAAGGACTGCCTTTCTATCGACATTTATTGATGGTTTTAAGATTCACAGCAGGATAGCCGTTCTGCGGCAATTTCAACCAAACCGTGCGCTTTAACAAGTCCGTAACTGAAAACGAAACTTGTTAATTACTATTGAGTTGAGAAATATTTATTTATTAAACGCTGAAAGTATCCTAATTGTGATTAATCTAGCTCGGATTTACTTTCTTTCGGAATTCTGTTCATATAACTAGATTTATAACGATGCTAAATATAGAGCTGTAATGGTTCAATTAATTCTAAACAAACTACTAATTTTCAAAGAATACTGTTTAATTATTATCCTAATAATTATCAGTAGTTAAATATAGTCATAAGGAAATATTGCCTATTGTCTAAGTTTCACTATTCCACCGTTTGCTACAATTTTCTTATTGTATTATTAATTATAATAATGCATAATTAGTTTTTGGTGAAATCCACAGCTTTGCCAGCTGTTCATATTTTAATTTGTTTGTTTTCACCTTGCTTTACTTTTTTGCGAGAACAATTAAAAACAATATTATAATATTCAATCGAATAATTAGACATAATAATGGATTTCACGGGCATCGAAAGTCTCGAAGAAACGCGCGTTATTCGCCGGACATTATTATAAAATATTGTATTTTCACTTTTCCAAAAGGATTCACACGCCACTGATTACAAGCTGGAATTCTTCGATCTATATCCGGCAGAAGAAAAATATAATCTTACAGTTGCGAATTTAAATACTAATCATTTCTGTTTTGTTCGATAAGTACTGGTTGGTAAAGACCATGAGGAATAATCATCTACAGGTCGGCCTTGCAATGTGCACTTAACAAATAGAAATAAATAATATGCATCTTCGAGTTTATAAAATTGTAATATATTTATCGAAATAATTGAATAAGTACCGTGGATTTCTGCGAAATAAAATAATCAATATGCATAATAACAAGAATTGTTGGGTACATTTTTTATCTGTACTTATTTATTTATTCACGAGTAATCCGCGATAAAAATTCGCGTATTTTGAAAGAGGTTGCGCCATTTTCAATAACAATGAGTCTAAATGCAAAATTGAAGTTAATTCCTTCGGCGCATATAATTGGAGTTGCAGTACTTGATCGTGGGTTCAATTTTAATTTCATTGCAACACAAAAGTGCACATTGTTTTGTAACGGTGCCCAATATGTTAACGAATCCGATGGAAACGCTCTTTTAGATGTCTCCGTGCGATAAAATACCCATTAGAATTCAATCGATTCGAAATTCGAAAAATTAGGTACCTACTTACATTATTAAAAAAAACTGAGATCAAAGGAGGATTTAGGAGGGAATTACTGTTGTAGAATCATTCGTAAAAATCAATTTACTTGCTACATTCACTAGTATTGGGAATTTAGATCATTTGAATATTTTTGTGTAACAAATTATGCAATAATATGGCTAATGGTATGCAAACTATGTCGTGACTATTTTATAAGATGTAAACACATTTCTAATTAAAGTCGACTCCCGTATGGATTCCTTCGAAATAATCTAATGATGTCTTAAATAACAAAATATAAGTACGCAGTGGGTAATAGACATATTTAATAACCTCGAGTTACAAGCCAGATAATTTAATTCTAAGCGCAGCATTTGCAAAATTAAGATGCGAAATTTATATTTGCAATTTTGAATTTTTTGAGGCGATTCTGTAGAAACTCGTCGTTAAAATTTTATAGCGCTTTTTTAAATTAATTATAATAATTAATAATATGGTCGCAAAATATGTATATTTAACTTGTCACTTCGTTTTTTCAACATTCAATTAAAAAATCTGTGTGATATAACGTTTTTAATTTCGGTACACTCTTTATAATTAACATCGGGAACTAATGACATCTAATCGTGTTAGAAATTTAATTAGAAATTTTTGGTTAATAACAGCTTAGTTCCGGTTAATATTACCTACTTGCATGTAAATTTTTACTTATGTAGGTATACTTCAAAGCTCGGTACTTATACTTTAATAGGTCTATAACCTGTCTTGATGTTTATAAATCTTAAACAAATCCTGCAGGGTTATTTACTTAAATTTGAAGTATTGTATAAAACCGAAAATGCCAATAATAATAATGTGTAACTAACAAATCAAATTACTATACCTAAGGTTAAACGATTTTATAACCAATCATTATGTTAAATAAAAATGAAAATTCATTAATATCTGTTTACTGGCAACAAATAATGTCTTGTTTATCACGGTACTTACACTTCATATTAATCGGAGATTCAGACAAGTTGATAATTTTTCTTGGAATGAAATCGTGGCCGATGGATCGAACAGGCTAGCATTAAACCAACAACAATCTAACTAAAATTAAAATTCCTCACGTTTTATTGTTTTCATTCCGGCCAAACAAAACCCACAAGTGAACTAACGTGTTACATAAAGTCCTCGAACGCAGGCATTTTCTTATTTACACGCTTATTATTATCGCTTTATATTATAATGCAAGTCTATTCGGACCGCTTTCTAGAGCACATACATACAAAATAAATAATTTATGAAACTGAAGTATTCACTTTTTCTTTCGTTCTTACGTTACTCTGATTTCTCTGATCAATTTCAACATTGGCTGCATCATCGTTTGTCATTTTTACTGCGACCACACCTGCGTTAGATATAAAATTTACGATTACGCCGATAGTTTTGCATACCGGTCTTCAATATTTTACGTAAAACGAAAACTTCGGACATCTCATCGACAGGCTTAATACACCAGGGTAATCTACAACATCAAATCGAAGAAAGTCCCTACCTTTATAAATTTTAAATAAACAATTCTAATAACTACCTACTAACCGTACGACAATCGTAAAAATCTCCGTATATATTAATTATTAATCTCGGACATAAATCTATCCAGCTAATGAGGACGATTCCTACGACCTTCCTTCGTATATGAAACAGCCCGGTTGGCAATTAACGCGTAATATACGCAAACAATGGAGGTGTAGAAACGTTTCCCATCGCGTGAATTTCGATTTTTCGATACCTACACCATTTAACCGGGGTCGGGCGCTTGTCAAAATGTTTGATTAACGTTTACGTTAGGCATTTCGTTACGGTTGTTACCCATTTCGTAACGTACGCCGGAGCTTTTAACAGGGCCTTTTAACGAGGCATTAAAGTTTAACAAGTAGTGTACTTTTTATGCAACTTTTGCGGTGAAATTAGTACTGCAAAAGTGCGCTAAAAGTAATAGAAATGTCAACAAATAGATGCAATCGCAACAATAGTAGAATTTTTTGCGCTTTCTACTATAAAAACGGATGATATTGATCATCCGCACGTAACATTAGTTATTGCGAGATTTTTTTTAAGGAAAAGATGAAATTCGACGACTTTTTCCGAGCGCTCTGCCGTATAGGGTAAACGTTATTTCTTCATGCACATGTCACACGGAGCTGCAAGTACAAGCAGATTTCAATCTTTCGATTAAATGAAAAAAAATGTTAATTTCAAGTCGCATAAATATTGCACGTCTAACACAACAATCGTTATCACGTCTACGCCGGTCTGTTATTCGAGTTTTGCAGCCACTTTCGTTTTCGTACGGCCTGCCGAGGCGACCAACAGGAACTAATTAAGGAAGGAAAGCGGTCGTTTCCAATCGGCAGTTCCTGCATGGTCTTCTCCTAGAAGGAAACGAGAGAAATTGGTTTATTTTTATTCGAATGCAGATGTCAAGGTAATATTTCTAGACGTTCAAGTTTGCATATTAAACCATGCGAGCACGACTGAATAAATTAATACGAAAATCATCGTCCATATCTTTGTTAAAAAAGTTAGAGTTAAGCAGGGCGCGCACTGAATCGACTCGGAACGGTCGGATCGGAAAAGAGCGTTCGGAAGAGTTTGGTACATACGAAAATAAATGCAGTACCGCGCACTCAATCGGAACGATCGGATCGGAACGGTCGGATCGGATCGGAATCGTCAGAGTATTCTCGAAGGGGCAACTTTTCCGAACGTTCCGAAGGTCTATCTTTTTTTATGTAATGCTATCTTTGTCGATACTAAATTTACTTGGAATATCGTCCCCAAACTATTAATTTTTCACAGATTAAATTTAAATAAATTCGTATTACCTTTTTATAATGAACTATTTAATGAGTAATGTAGGTACTTTTTTATGAAAATATGTGCATATTCCTGAACCATCATTATTTACGTTAGGATATTTGACGATGCAGATTTTGGTAATAGCGATTTATTAGAAATAAGGGATGGAAATAAAGCATCCACCTAGTGTGTGGGTCAGCGAGCGAGTATACAATGTACAATAATGTATAAAATAATTAAAATATTCCGATGCATTCCGAAGTCTCTGAATCGGTGCGCGGCATACGCTTCCGTTCCGAACGCTCTGTTCCGATCTGACCATTCCTGAGTCGATTCAGTGCGCGTTCTACTTTAGAGTAGGTTTATTCCTTATTAACTTTTACTCTTAAAAAAAGGTACTCAAACCAAAGGAATTAAATTAATTATTTTGTTGGAAGCTCTAACATTACCCTTTAACCAGAATAGTCGCATTTACTGGTAATATTAATTAAGTTTGAACTTTTAATAGTAAATAAACTGCTCCACAAAAGTTAAGGAAGTTCACAAATATTGAGATTATTTTAAAAGTTGCAGGTTTTTTGATCGCCAAATTTAGTATGAATTGTAGAGGTAGGGGCAAAAAATCCACTCAGATATGAGAGAAAACATTTAATTTCGCAAATTTGAAAATTCGGTGATCAAAAAGTCTGTAACTTTTAAAATAATCGCAAAATTTGCAAACTTCCTTAACTTTTGTGGAGCAGTTTATTTGCAAAAATCAACAAATCCCGCTAGCAACTTGATGTAAGAGCAACCTAATTTCCAATTAAATAAACAAAATGATTGTGAATGAACTCTCAAACTTCAATTCATGCATACAAAAACTAATCAATGCTCTACAACATCTGCAACATCTGCTATACAGATTGTTCTGTTCACAAATTGCAAATCACAAATGTTGTATTGTTTCTTTCATTTACATCCAATTTGGTATGATTCTGTAACAGCCTCTCGTAAGCGCTACATGTATTAGGAAAATCCACCGGTTTCGAGCAGGAAAAAGAACGAGATTTACCCGCGGTAAATTCTTAGTCATTACGTTACGAATGCGGGCTGCTTTTGTAAAGAAGTCGTGCACTCGCTGGCGGAATAAAAAAACCCGATTTGAAATTAGTAACAATAACAAATTATAAATTGAATTATTATGAAGATCACGCGAGGCTGAAAGTAAAAGTCGATTCGAAATATGTTGATCACGCCCAACGTTATACACGGCGCACGGAGACTTTTGTACTTGTGCAGGGTTCAATTCGAAAGCGTTGCCAATAGATGAATAGCCGATATATTTGGTATATTCTCTGTTTGGCAACAACAATTTCGAGCAATCGCACATTGCAATACTAGGTGCTGTAAATACCGATATGCTCTGAAACGACCTCGAAATGATAGGAAGAAAGTTTCTATCGAATTTATGGAAACAAAAAGTTTCGAATATGAATTAAAAAGTGAGCTTGTTTTTGGTCAATCGAATTCGATAGAAAGCTATTTTTAATCGACGTCCATACATGCATAATAGATTTTTTTTAGTAGGTATATCGACACGGACCTACTTCGACTAATGAGTCGCTTGCAACCTACAAATTCGCTGTAAAAAATTACTGAACTGTAACGAAATTTTCGAGTGGAGTTTTCCGCAAACCAATTTTACGTAATAAATCATGCGGCTGTCGTAAATGATAGTTTATAAGTTTATTGTGCGTGTATTAAATGTCGATTACAAGATATATATTCTATTAAAGTATAGTCTTTTAAACATTAATTGAATACAATATAACAAACGTTTGTATAAAGCTGCTTTCTTGGGCTTGGTATTCACTTTAGTACTAGTCCCAACTTTGTTTTACCACATTTTCATTGCAAATAAGCGCATAAAATATGCAAATCTAAATGGACTATTTTGATTTGAATTTCAACGATTCAAAAACTAGCAATAAACTAATATTATCGTAAAATTTAAGCGTGGATAATACAAAGAGAATTTCTTAATATCGTATAAATCTATGGATACTTGTTGAGAGAATGCAGAACGTTCATTCAATCGTATCACCACCCACGTTTGGTTTCTTTCAGGATTTCTTTCGCCCACCCTACCACATCGGAATTAATTATTATTTAATAAGAAACTTTATAGTTCTACTTTTTAATAATAGGAAATAGTAGATAGTAAAAGTAAGCAACCGATTGCTGTTTCGAACAAATATTTCAATACAATACAATGTAAAAGAAATTGATATTAGTAAGGCTCTATAAGAAGCTCCAAAAAACGCTTTGAACAAGATTCGAATAATTATCAAAAACCTCTGCAAAAACCATTTTCTAATAAAAAATTTCAAATTATTAAATTTCACCAGACTTGATTTATTTATTCAGCAATTACATACATTTCCTCAAAAGCCCTTTTCAATAACATCCATCTACCTGCGTCTCGGTATTTTTTCCATTCTCAATGCACTGCAATTTTTTTGTGGAAACCCATCCCGCGCAAAAACTTGAACTTACACCAGCGTCACTTTAATTACGTGACTCGTCGAACTGAATATTGCAATGGAGACGTGAATAGTGCAATTCGTGCGCCGGTGGTGAATGAAATTTCTTTGTCATCATTACACCCATTAAAGTAATTATTTAATGCATTAGATTTTAACAATGACTTGCCAGTATTTTCGCTTTCTATTCGGCGCTTTTTTTCCACTTTTTCCGAGATGAACGGATAAACTCGGCGCAAATTTCGTTTAAAGAGCCGTCCATTGTGCCCGCCTGTATAGGTGTCATCGCCGGTTCGGTTTGAAAAGATGATGTAAATTAAATTGTAACATGGGAATCCTAACGCGTTGAATTTAAAATCTGAATTAAAACCGCGTTCGGGTATTGGAATAAGTGCCGAAGCGTGTCCAGAAGTTTCCTACTGAAGCTGTATTTCTTCGAAATATAAACATGTGTAACATCGTCAGATAGTTTCTGGTTATACAAAAATAGTTTAATGGATTATCCTTGCTAGACTCGTTTCGTTTCACTTCCTAGAAACTCTTTAACAAGCCTTTTACAGTAAGTTCTTCTTCGCCGTTTTCCAAAGGACTTTTATGGCGTATTGTTTGCTAAGACCGCCATTTTTCTGATCCTCAAGCCGCCATATATGAACTTCTACAGCTCTATTATCCTGGCGAATAAGTTGTCATTTATATTGAATAATCGATTCGTTGGGGGATTAAATTGTAAATAATACAATGAATTTAATTTCTAATAAATTGTGGATTATCCTGGATGCGTAGTAAAACTAAGCTTTTATGCAAATATTAATCGGGGAACAAATAATTTCGATTATTGCAATTTCCGCGAAACGAATTGAATCGATTGAATAATTGCATTCAATTTTTCCATTTTTAGTTAGGTATCAGGATTATAAATATTTACGTTTAAAAGTAAATATTCAATCTCGCGCTCTCTATGCGAGTGTATTAATTTAATTGCACGCGCAGGAATTTGTAGAGTAAAAGAAATTTCTTCCACTAATGAAAGTACTTGTGATATCGACGAGTTAAACACATACCAGCGAGAAATGATTTATTAAACAAAAAGCCGTTAAGAAGTATTAGATAATTAACCAAGCTTTCTTGCGCACTATAAAATTAATTTAATTTTTAATCGGCTGATTAATGTACGATTTTATCTTCAATAAAGATTATACCGGCTTATATTAGGATGGTTCGTTAAGCATTTGTCTAGCTTCAAACTCACTTTAACACAGTTTAATTATTCCCGCAGACGAATCCTATTGTTTCGCGTTCGCCGCCTCTATTTAGCCAATGTTGTTAAACAAACGCCGAATTTAGCGAATATTTTGCAACAACATATAATAGTAATTATGACAGGCGAGCAAAGACACTAATACGCCAAAGGCTCGTGAGAACATATGCTTCATTGTTAAACTTTAAATTGAACTACTGACCTTTGCTGTTGCAACCTACATTACGCAAGGCGAACTTAAACGTACCTGTGCATACAGGAGATGCACACAAAACGCAAATGCATACGAACATTTCGCGATTCGAAGGTAAAGTAAACGACAGTTATATTTATGCATTCGTAATCCGTGAATAGAGCGTATGATTGAGTCGAAATTCGTTACTAAAATCTTGGTACAAAAATGCAATATTGTGTTTCACTCTCTTTATCACAATTGAGACCAGTGCATGGAATGATTATAATGTGTTCATAGAACTCTGTGTTCCCATTACGGAGCATTATTGTTAGAGGTTAGATGATTGAGTTGAGTAATAAAACATATCTGCACTAAGCCAGACGTCGTCAAAATTAATATCGTTGGAACAAGTACGTTTACATTGTTATCTCACCCTGCAACTGAATAGATCTTACATAGAGCTGAAGTGTCACCGCGTTATACGATCGTTTAATTAAGTTTACTATATGGTATCAGTATTTAGTCTGCCCTATTTTGGTGAGTTTTTCAATAGATTCATTTAGGAATATGTGAGTTACAGTCATTGATTAAAATGTGGACTTCGAATGGGACGGAACGGGAGGAAAATTGATTTTCCCAATTACAAACGTCACCGGCACTAAAACGAGATATCGAGTAAATTCGGAAATGGGAAACGCTTTTGCGACTTATATTTATCCGAACGGCAGGGATAAACTTTCACAAATAATTGCGGCTGAATTTACAATTCCCAATTGTTCGGTGGAACTTACATAAATATGCAATGTCAGCTATCAATAAAAGCCCAACTATCGAACGAACCAGTTTTAATTAAATGTAAATTGGCTGATTGCGAAATGCTCCTTTATTACGATCCTGTCTTTTACCGACTGATGTAATGTCAAAGATGAAACTTTCCACTAAATTATTGAAAAAAAAATCAACTTAAGTAATAAGCATCTTTTGGTATCATTGATTTTACCCTATAGTATAATAAGAGACTAATTTTGGTGGAATTTTCTTCTATATAGTGATATATTTATCATCATTTAATTTAGACGATCAATCAGCAACAAACGAGAAGTCGTAAAGCTACTTTTGGACCTTAATCAATCATTTAAAACAACGCTTTCTTCGAACTAAGAACTTTTACCAACAATTCCGTGCAAAGTTACTCCGTACTAATTCGGGCACTTT
Source organism: Phyllotreta striolata (assembly GCA_918026865.1). Classification (NCBI taxonomy): domain Eukaryota; kingdom Metazoa; phylum Arthropoda; class Insecta; order Coleoptera; family Chrysomelidae; genus Phyllotreta; species Phyllotreta striolata. The sequence goes on along the minus strand of OU900094.1, from coordinate 15,561,830 downwards.
TTTTGATCTCGTTGCGCAACGTTCTTAAAACCATTACAAAGCGAATTAAAATTAATCGTTTCGAGCGCGCTTCGGGTAGGCCGGCACCTGCTTTATTTGAGTGGCTTTAGGCCAAAAATGCTAATTCTGTTAATAGCTCCATCGGTCTATAAAGCCTATCTAGAAAATAAAGGGAAAGTAGGTGCACTGTTTCGCTGTATCGCAGTCCTTCAAACGAAAATTTGTTTCGTAATAATTTTCTCCGAGCTGCTACAAATTCTAAAGTAGGTGCATCAAATTGATTACTCGCTTTATCGCAAATCGTTGTGATCATCACGATCCAATCTTATCCAATCTTCTCTTCAGGTACAAAATTCAATAAACTCTTAATTCCTAATTCCTAATTGACAATGGCTCGTCCTTTAAACGAAAAAACTGTCAATTTCATCAACTTTAAATTTGACAAATAAATGTCAGCAAGAAACCATAGCAATTAATTGACACATTTTATAGTATAGAATGAAATTACCTTTAAAACGAGTTGTCACTTGACCCCCCTTTCCATAAGAGAAAAAGATTCAAAATGGCGCCTAACTGTCATGTTGAAAGTTTCAACTGTCATTTTTACGTCAAAAAATAGTATTTTTACTCCAATATAAACAGTAAACACCCCAAATTTCGCGACAAAAGCTTCAAAAGTTAAAGGGGGGCGAAGGACTTTTGGTCCTCACTGTATAATATAGTGCATTCAGGATGCAATCATGGTTTTATGACACCTCGAAATGTTGTAGTGATAACTATTTTCGATATATTTGAACCACCCAACAAACCAACATTGTCTGCGAGTTGGCCAATCTTAATACCAGGAAAACTAGCCGTTGATCGAAGATAATAGCAATAAAGCGAAACAGTTATTCGCTAAGGATCAAGGAGCTTGCGCCATCGGTAAATTTCTTAATTTTCGCAACGGCACAAGGTCAGTAGGTAATTACGAACGCAAGGAGTCCGGCATCCTGCTGACTGATGACCGGTCGGCAGTAAAAATAATAGGGAACTCGAAGTCGTGATTTTGAAAACGCCGAATTCGTATTGTTGGTTTCGATGACCGTGAGTCGCATAGGATGTGCCACTCCCCGATTCGTTGCAATTATTAATTGTGGTTCAAAATACGCCAATACGCCGGTAGATATATCTAAACAATTAAAAATACATTTAGAAATTACTATTGCCCAATTCCGCAACGTTTGTGTGTGGCCTAAATTGGCTAAGAAACAAGAGTAAATACCGGGCGACTTTGAATGATTGAAATTAAATTCCCAAGCACTTAAAGTACTCCTACTCATTCATAATATAGTACTTATCTACTTAATGAAACAGAAGAAACTATATGGTAAAAGAAATTGTTGAAACACCCAAATGAGTAGCATGAAAGGCTCTTTGTATCGCTAATATCTCCATAGTCATGGTGAGTTTGTCTTGGTGGACTAGTTTAAACGGTACCAAACGGTACCACCGCGTAGGTATTATGTTATAAGTGAATCATCAGGTGAAGGTCGGCGATCGAAAGGCGTGGTCGCCACATAATTATAATTATTATTGTTATTCATCAGTCGAAATGGTTTATTCGAGAGCTCAAGGTACCAAGGCCGCAATCGTTATCAATTATATTTATAAGAAAGTTGAAATTTCGCTACACAAGGCGAATTGGTCGAGGATTTTTTTTTAGAAGCGTCGAAGTGATATAATAATAACGCCATTATTTCCTTGGAACAATATCGACGGGTGTCTGCTTGCTGATTTGTGTGTTAAGAGAAACATAATTAGATTGTTGTTTTAAAATTTCAAAACGTTGTTGTATTAAACTCGATTAGCTCGTGTACAAATTGCTCAAAACATAATTAACAGCAATGAATGTTCACATATGCATGATTTGTCTTGTGTGTCTATGAGCTTGCATTTTGAATGATCTATTGTCTAAATTGCATCAAACAGATTATTAAGAAACGCACTTAAACTATTTTGAAGCTAAATATTCACGCCCGATAAATTTAAATTACATAAATCAGCGAATAATTTCGCGAGGCAGTCGCGGTCGGCTATTTAAAGGTTATTGTTTTGAAAATTAAGTTATTTCAACCTTTGCAATATGTAGACATATGTGCATAACTTGTAGTCTACTTTTCTAATGATCCATTGTTAAAATTACGTCAATCAAAAGAACGTTAAGCAACGTAATTGGAATTGAAATAGAACAAATTTATAGATCACGGACGTCCAAACAAACGGCTAATGGAATAACAGGATGTTAAAAAATGTATAGAAAATAGAAAATTTTAAATTCGTTCGCCGCCACTCGGCATTTAATATCAACGACAGCGACCTGGATATCGGAGATATTAATGCATAAAATTATTAGTTTTTTTTTATTCAATAAATTAACTCGTGAATATATTATTTTTAATTAACCAGTTCTGCTACAGCGCTTAATCTTACCCATTTAATTTGGTAACAGCTCGTAAATCGATTCACGTTGATCCTTGTCAATAACTCATCAAGTTTTAGTTTTACTAGAATAAAAATATGAACTAAAGAGCGATTATCGCGAAGACCTTTCACGCTAGCAACTTTTACCGAGCGCTACTCGCCATTAAAATCCAAACAAACTCACATTTTCCGAAATCAGTTTCCTCCATCTGACCGAAGTTGTTCCGAACTCATAAATTCGTTTAATAAATATTAAACGGCTCCCGAAAGTAACGGTTACGCTCCGAGTACCTCCTGATCCTTTCGTTTCCAATTTCACCGAGGGCTAGTCGATCAATTTGCACCACTCGAAATTCGGTTTTCTAATTAAACCAGCAACAAACGATCGGGTTAGTTGTGCGTAAAACGAGCACGTAAAAAAGCCCTTAAAATCCTTTTAGAATCGCAATTTGTTGGAGAGCTCGAACTTACTCGAACTCCATGAACTTCGAGAATTGCATTATGCTCGAGAATTAGCAGTAATGATACAAGTAATAAGTTTGGTTTAAAATAGTGGTGAATCTTCGGATTAATATTGATGTATTATTAACGAACAATAGAGAAAAAAAATAACGTACGCACTTGTAAGAAACGCATATTTCAAATAGGAAAAAAATTCACACAACTGGGAGAAAACCGCAAGAAAATCCAACCGCATTATTCAAGACTTAATGATCGGCTTAACGAGGAATGTTAATTAAATAAATAAAACCCGTTAATTATCGTGATTATATTTCATCGCAACTGGGTGTTATGTTACGGCAAAGAAATCGGAAAATATATAACGATAATGAACGCAGATGATTCCCACTCTCACACTCTCACACTTTTCCTTTCGTCCGACCACACATTTCGGCGATACATCGGAGCAAAAATGAATGGGTATTACCTGTCGATGCCGAAACAGAAAGAGAAAGGAGCGCTCATTGTTTTTCCGTCCGTATCGGCTCTATGTATCGTAGTTGCGTTTTCTATAAAGGACACGCCGAGATTGTGCTACAATACTTGCGGATCCGCATAAAATAACATAATAAAATAATCGGTTTGTTTGCTCGAAAAAACAACCGGCACGAGCCCAGGTACATTCCGTAACCGATATCTCGAACGGGCTTATCGGATCGGAGAAAGACATCGCCCAATTTCGCCATAAAAATCTAGAATACCAGTACAATTGGTTTTTGATTAGGTACCTATTTGTTTTGCACCGACAATACATCGATATTTAATTGAACTGTAACAAGACTTGGAGGAGTAAAAAGGACTAAACTAACCAAATTACACAGTTCCTCGTCAAACCACATAAACTTAAGCCCCGTGAATAATAGCGATCATTATCTATCGGTTTATTAGCAGTAAAAACTCGGCTTTTACATCGGGCGTTCGATGAAAATTAGCCGTTTTATGTCGATTAGTTTTCACTTTGAATTAATCCCGCGATTAATTAAACGCGTCAATGAGCAGTTTGCAGTTAAATAATCGACTCGGTGCAGACGAACGGCACAAACGCACGAACGGTTATGTGTACTGAAGAAAGTTGTCGATTTTTGAAAGCTCTCAATAATTGTTTGGATAAGGAAAACTCCGAACTAGGCGAAACTAAGAAGACAAACAGAATCGGAGATCCTCCAGGAGGCTAGTTCATGCATAAAACGGAGATTGTATGCGAAATAAATTTCAAATCCGCCCCGCGAAAGGATAATGGCGGGGCGTGGTGATTTCCTGATTCGATCGAATGCATCGATCTTTAATAGCCCACGGGTTTCGTTATGATTTCCCATGACATAACCCACATGTTGTCATTTAGAGTTAGGAAATAACCGTAGAAAGGTCTAACGGTTAAAATGTGGTTCAGTGTGAAAATATGGGCGGTTAATTGAGACATTGGCGTAGGTTTCAAATTGCATTTTAAAACAATAGCACGATGTAAACGAAACTTTCGCGAAACTGATATTAATTGGTTACACGAGTATTTAAAATCCTGTATGTATTTTTATGGTATTTTGTAATTTTTTACGCACTAATTAATGCTAATTATATGGGTAATCGATTCTGTGATGTGGCATTTTTGATAGGTACAACCTGTAGGTTATTAATAAAATAGTTAATTTGTTCGATAACCCACAAGTTAAAAAATTAAATTTGAACATAATAGGGATGAAATTTGTAATAAATTTACTAATGCATAAAATGTAACAAATTTTTTTCACGTCAATTTCTTTTTGCTTAATTAAAACAGTCTTTAGGATACGGTGTTTTCTAATAGGTGTACACTGGTGTACAATTTTATTATTCTAAAATCTGGTACAAACCATTGTTTTCGTATCTAAAACCGCCATTTTTAGATTAATCTGAGTGCTGGCAGTAAATTTAATTATGAATTCTCATGAAAATAATGGAACGAAAAATTTACTTCGACTGCACAATACATCATAAACAATTAACGATTGTGACACGAGTTCGTTGATATTATCGTATTTTTTTTCTACATCAAGCGGATCTAATAGAGACCATTATGGACCATTGTGAATTGTAAAAAAAAACATAGCGTGTAAATTAGATGGAATTTTCGTCCTTCATATGCAAAATTTATGAAGATGTTTTTATTTTTTTTTTCAGCGAAAGTAGGCAATAATCATCTAATTATTATAGAGTTGTTTTGGAAGAGTATGTCAAACATCGCGAATTATCTATACAGGGTGTTAATTAATAAAGTGTATTTTTCATTTCCTCAATACTTAATAATTCCTATAGTAGTGAAGAAACTTTAACACCATGTATCTCGAAAACGAAGCATTTGCGAACACAGGGTGTAATTTAGTTCTTCTTAATTATAGAAATCCTAATGAATCATTTGTTACAGTTATTACCTCTCCTCATATGCGGAGACTTGTTGATAGGCCAGACGAACGCCAGGCGGGTGCGAGTGGAACGTCCCGAGGACGAGGAAGAGCAGGAAACCGTCAGTTACTACGCAGCTGAGCCTCAGGAAGACCGAGGACAAGTTGTCCTGGTATCGTCAGCAGACAGGTAAGCCAGATGAAGATGGTATTCTTTTATTATTACATCGAATTCTCCATTATGTAATAAGAAAATGGATACATACACCTTGCTCTATTTCCGATTGCAACATGGTCATTTCTATGAGTGGAACAAAGACAGGTTATTAAAATGACAGCTGTCAGAGTGAAAAGTTGTAATGACACAATGTCACTTTTTTTTCTTTGTAAGTGTCTAATGGAAGTTGTCTTTATCGCACCCATGGCCTACATAACCTATGTTGCGATCAAAAATGGAGCAACCTGTATATCAGAAAATGTTTATTGCAATAAATATACAAAAAACGCACATTTTGCGGAGTAAAAAACGGTACTAAAAGGAATGTGGCAACATGGCTAAATGTCACTTTTAATTACAACTTTCGCTCTGATTGGCGTACACGTTATAACGTTTTTCAAACTTTAAAAATTAATTGCGGCCTTATTTGGCCACAGAAAAAAATAAAAATTTCATTACGCGCCTTCTTAGAACACACGGTTTTGAAAAAAATAAAAAAAACAGTCTTCTCCATTAAAGCATTTCAGCCTTTCGATCAAATAAGCAATTTCCTATCTTTCAGCGAAGTCGATGGTAAATTGAGATATTAAATATGGTAATTATGACATGGAAAAGATCCAGTTTACGTAACGTCCGGCTTTTGTTTTTCACCAAAACCTCTCATATTAATTCACAGTAATGTTAACATATTCAATTAAGCGTGTGTACTTATATTACTCTAGGTACTCTATACAGTATCCTTCCTGGTTGTTTCTATTTCGTTGTTTTTATCCTTTGGGTTGTATAATATGTGATTGTATTCGCGGTAATTAAAATGCAAATTAAATACATTATAATTGGCGCTGTGTGAATTGCATTTGCAGATATAACGGTTTGTACGGGCAACCTGCGGCTTCCTCTAGGAACATAGAGACCAACTACATACCGAGAGGTGCTCAAAGAGCGAACGAAGGAAGAACTAAAGAAGTGAAGGCGCCGCCGGTGCAAACTATAAGGAATTACAACAAAGTGAACGATGACGGTTCGTTTACGTTCGGATACGAAGCCGCTGATGGTAGCTTTAAAGAAGAAACGAGAGGTAAATTTACGAAAACGCGTTAATTAACAATAACTTTCATCGATCTTCTTGCCGACGAAGCGTTGTTTAGATTGCAAGATGGAAATGTAAGAGATATGTAATTTTAAACAGATTAAATCTTCCATTTTTTTTGACGAGATCTGGTTTAGATAATGCTCGAAGCGCGCCGATTTCCTCTTCGCTTTCTTTCTCTCGTATAAAAATGTTTATTACCTCAATTTATTGCTACACTTTAGCGAACCTACGAGTCAACATTCGCCCTAGAAAATGCACATGTCGCAATGCGCGTACTTTACCTTTATTTATTACATTATTAGAATCGCTCATGACATACATACTTGCATTAAATTATTAGAAATCCTCCGCGTCGATTTGTTTTAAAGATACCGGCAAGTCGGGTTTTTGTATGTATGGTAACCATTTCGTCGGCTTACGAAAGTAATTTTTTTGACGGGTTAAATTCAATTTACATTTTGATAGTATAACGTATTAATCTAATGCCATAAAAATCGTCCTATATTTTGCAATGCGCGATGTTCAGACGGTTCTTAATTAGAATCGAAAAGTTAAACACAGGCGGATTTTTAAAGCGAGTAATTGCTTCGACATGAAATCGCATTTGGGATCGGTAGCGAGTTTTCAATTTTATCATCACTCTATTAGATTTAAACGTAATTTTTATGGCTCCCCTTCGTCTTACGCAACCGAGTCTTCCCTATAAATCAACGGAATTACTTTTTTGTTCAAAGAGAGCGCGCGATTTATTTCGTGTCGCTTAGCGTAATAAATAGACACCGACTCCAAAAAAAGCCTATTCATTTATAAGCACCCCTTCGAATCAGGCACCGACTGCGTGGTTAGAGGAAAATACGGCTACATCGACCCCGACGGCAACAAGAGAGAATTCACCTACGTGTCGGGCAACCCGTGCGATCCCAACGCCCCCAAGGACCAAGACGACGAAGCCGAGAACGAGACCGACAACGAAAACGTCCCGGCCAATTACCCCACTCGCCCCATCCAGCTCCTCCGAAGACCCGCCGCGGCGGCGGCGCCCAAACCGGCGGTCACCCTCTTCCAGAACAACTACGCCCAGGAAGAGGAGGAACCCGAGCCCGAGCAACTCCTCAGACCTACTCCCCAAGTAACCTAATTAACACCTAATGTTTATCTTATAATTAATTGTTTTGTCTGGTTTGTAGCCCGTTCGTCGTCCGACTTACATATCCCGTCCGCAGCACATCCAGCACGCTGCTTCCAATGCTGATGTTCGCCCCAGTTACAGGCAACCCCAGGGCGTTCCCAGCACTACACCAGCTTCGGTAATTTACAGGACCAGTTCCCATCCGATTACGATCACGCCGAGACCGGTAACGCAAGCTGTAACGCCCAGGCACCAGCTACCGGCCACCACGTACAGACCTCAGCTGCTCCAGGTGACCGTCACCCCCAGGCCTAACTCGTTGCTCTACACCAAACAGCTTCAGGTAAGCGCAAACGAATTAAATACGCTTCGTGCGGATGGTTTATTTCGCGTGTTTAAGTCCACGTTACAACCGAACGCCGAGAAACCGGACTTCGAAAGCGAGTTCCACAAGTTCCAGCAGGAGAACAACATAGTGTCGCCGACTCCCACGGCTTTCACGGTGAAACCGACGACGCCCAAGGCGCCCAAAGCGCAAGGCAATCCGGGCCAGATCTACTCCACTGCTTTGGTTTACGATCCTTCCACCGGGCAGTACAACAACCAGGTGTACCAGGCCCTGCCGCAGTCCGACGGGGACTTTTATCTGAAGCAGAGAATACAGCCGTACGTGCAATCGCCTCGCCCGCAGGTGTTGAACATCCAGCAGCTGCAGCAGCAGAGCCCGCTCTACTCGCAGAGCCTTCGGCCGCAGCCCAGCGCCCAGGTGAGAGAATTGTAGTTAACAAAAATAGAGCGGCGAGATTTTGTTAGGAAAATCAATCCTCCTGGCGCCAATGACAAGTCGAGAACGAATTTTTAATCAACGTTAATAATGAAATAATTATTCTGCCGGGGGCGATGATAAGTTCGATTTACTCGAAACGCGGGAGTAATTCCCGCTGTTAAGTCAACTTCGTTGTCGGTGTGCTTGATCGATGGAAAAGATGTTAATAATAAATTCGGAAGTTTACGGCTCGAATCGCCAATTTCGCCTCGTTGACTCCGTTAAAATGTATCGTTATTTTTCGCTTTTATTAGGCGGCATATCAAGCCCAGCAGTCGGAATTGCAGTTCCAAAATTCGGCACAATTGTACGCGCAACAGCAGCAAGTGAGAGCCCAGCAGCAGAACGACCAGCGACTTCAGGCTAGACCGCAGCCGCAGCCTCAATCTCAGGCTCAGCAGCAGGTTTACTACCTCCAGCCCCAGCACCAGCAGGGAGCTGTAGGCGCCAGTCAGATCGAAGCTTTCCTCAGAGGGCACAACATCCAATTTTAAAGGTCGCTGTGAGTGAATAGGTGAGATTGTGATACCTGTATTGTATTCCATAGCCTTTGTTTTCTGTAATTTTTGTCTTTTTGTTTTAGAGCAGTGGATAATTTGGACGATAGTCTCAACAGAACAACGAAATAGGAAACTGTAACTATAAAAGCGACTTAATAATACATAATATAATACTTCGAATACTGTAATTTAATTGGATTTTGCAATAAATTGTAAATATTAGTGAATTAAGATAAGTTAGATATTCATCAATGTTCGTTATTCTTAAACAGAAGAAAATTTTATGTCATTTTCGTAATTTTCTAGTTTTTCTTAATGTAAGTACATGACAATAATAACTTCCTTCATAACTCAATTATGAGATGTGATCGAATGTTGAGCGGAGTAAATTTTTGGAAATTAATTTGAAATTATTTTTTTTGTACATTTCCTATTGATTAATTTGAAAATATTCATTGAACTAATCATATATTTGATGAATATCTGCACTTATGAACAACAGCAATACGTTGTTTTAAAGTCGTAAATACTATTGTGAAATTAGGCAATTAAATGTATTGCTCATTTTTAGACGACCCTTTATATTTTTCTAAATAAATAATAAAAGTAAAACTGTCTTAATTAGTAGATATTTAAAATTAATAACGTATTTATTACACATGGTAAGCGGAAATAAATTTAGGTTGTAGGTGTCATCTTCTCGCCTATTGTGCCTATGAAACTTGTTTCAACCAAAATGTTATGTACATGTAGATAAATAATTAAGTTGTTAGGTACATTATATTTTAAGGATTTAAGGCGTTTACGGTTTAAATTTGTCAGCTTTCGTGTTAATATGTATAAGAAATTTTTTGTTATAATAAAAGTATTTATGAAAGATAAAACGATTTTTACTGCTTACGAATAAATACACCAAAATTTTCGTCTATTTTTTCGTGTTATTACACTCAAACGGTATCAATTTAATAATTTAACTGCATTAAAAAGCCCGATGGGCAAGTCTACTTACCAACTCATTATCTAATTGAAGTTGGATCCGTGGGCAACAAGGAACACACGGTAATAGACGATTCGTAAACGTCTTTATCGCTCTTCTCGCGTGCATTTTATACCAGAGCATGACATTCAAGTAATTCGAGAAATGGCTCCCAGTTTGTCCACATTTAAAAGAGGCAGCATTCAGCTACAGAAAGCTGCAAAAGTCGTAAACGGTAAGTGCCTAGAGATTTAATTAGTTACTGGTTCAGTCAACGATATATCATTGTTAAATCATGTGTACTTGTAGTACAGTGAATATTGCAAATAATTTATATTTAGTAGAGTCGTAGGAAAAGTGTAAAAATTTACCGGTAATCTTCATAAATCTTGCTTCATTTCCGATTGCAATATGGTCATTTCTATGAGTGGAACAAAGAAGGGTTATTAAAATGACAGTTGTCAGAGTGAAAAGTTGTAATGACACAATATCGCTCTTTCTTTTTCCTTTGTAAGTGTCTAATGTAAGTTGTCTTTATCGCACCTATTGCCTATATAACCTATATTGCAATCTAAAATGGAGCAACCTAAATATATAACTAAAATCTTCTAATAACACGGCCCTATATTTCTAAGGTCTGGAAACAGCCTACGCTTATGCATTAGAGAATGTGTCCTGTTATTTGAAGACTTTTTGAGCTTCACTTTATCTTTAGACTTATAAAGCTTCACTTATTTAGACCAATTTATCTCAGCCAATCAGCGTCGCGCTACATATAAATCGCGGTTGTGTTGTGAAACGACAGTTCGAGCTGTCAAAACTTCAAAAATTATTTTTTGACATTTCGAGGAGAAAATGGAGAAATACATTAACCGAAGATACGTGAGGCATGATGTTAACAACAAAATCATCGCTGATTTAAGTACATTTTTTATATATTTTTAGTTTGAATAAAACCTTTCTTAATGCCAATACTATATAATTCGTACGCAAAAAAACCGTGGCCTTTTACAACACCGCCTCCTAGCGGCCGTTTTACGAACCCCGTTTTATCCTCAAACAACGGGACACTTTTTCGACCTATGTTTCCATACGGCCGTATTTAATAATCCACAACATTGTACAAAATATATTCGCTATTAATCAATTAACCGGCCGTTCCGATTTAAAGATCAAATAGGAAACAGGCAGGTGCTGGCCGTGTTCGTTATCACCGGCTTCGTGCTATGCGGGGTGGTCGAACAGAGCGCCTCGGTGGCCCTCCGGGCCAACAGCACGTCCAGCTTTTCCGCCTCGGAATTCGCGGAGTACGTGGAAAACACCAGCTACATAACCAGCTACTGTCAACCGCCGTCCAACGACGAGCACAACAACAACGCTAGAGGGGTGCACGTCGTCAGGTCCATCCCCCACATAGAGGTATAATAGACGAATTCTCGTTCTGTTTAGGGTGGTTTTTAAGAGATATTTCCAGATACCTATGACGCGTACCGATGAAACTGAAGCTGTTCTCAGGCAAGCCTTCATGTGGGGCACCTTGGTGTCGCCTATAGCTGCTAGTAGAATTGCTGCTAGGGTTGGAGCCGAGAGGTTGTTTGGTGTAGGAGTCTTAGGAGCTGGAGTACCGGCTATTATGGTACCTGCTTCTTGGTTGACGGCGTATCACGTGTTCATTAGATTTATCCAAGGGATTTTTATGGTAAGTTATTAATGTGCCGTATAATGCGACTAGTTTCAGTATTTTTGAACAAATTTTAATTATTTAAATATACCTACTATTCAATTTAGCATCATTACAGGGAGCTACATGGCCTGCCGCACACGTTATAGCGGTCACATGGATTAAACCGAAACACGTTAGTGGTTTCATTTCATTGTATACAGGTGAGATTTAAATTTTCAAATCTCAAAGACATTTTTACATTTTTTTGTGGTAAATCATTACATTTATGCATTCGCCCAAACACAGATCCTGTATTATCGCAGGTTGCGTCCTTTAAAAAAATGAAATTTGAAAAATGACAGGTGACAAGTGTCATTGCAACGTGCATTTTATTTGATTTTTTTGAGTTTTTTAATAACTTTTGTTAAAAATATAAACAAAATAATGGTACATGCTTGTGTAGTGTGCAAAAAAGGGGATCATTTAAATCCAGTTTTGTCTTTTCTTCGGTAAGTAATTTTAAGTTATATTTGTTTTCATTTCAACAAGTGACGAGCGGCTCCATTCTTTTAAAAATCGTTAAATTATTCTTATATCGATAAATAATGATTGAATAACTTATAGTAGCTACTTAAAAGTAAAAACTTAAAATGAGCCTTAAAAATGTGAAAATGATTTATTTCGTTCCAATGCTGTTTAGATGTTGCTAGTGGGTCATAACATGTCTTTTTCTCTCCCACTCATTAGAAATTTCAAAACAATAACAGTCCACAAATATTTTGGGATTTATCATAGAAATATTTAGCCTCTTAGTTGTAATGTCTTTGGATAAATCCACATTAAAATTCCCAAATCACTAGATTATTCCACGAGGTGTACGAATTTTTCCAGCTGTGAACTTGGGATACGCCGTGGTGGGCTTCCTGGGCAGCTTCCTGGTGAAGAAATTCGGTCGGGATTGGCTGAGCTACGTGATCGCCGCCACGTCCTTTCTGTGGTACTTCCTCTGGTGGAGATTCGTCGAGGAGTCTTTGAATCCGAACAGGCCGAAGCGAGACGTGAGTGGAGCCGCCCAAAAGTGGTATTTTCGAAACAGCGATTTAATTTCAGGAGCACCGGCATTTACCGTGGAGGAGACTGCTGACCTCTAAGCCGGCTTGGGCCTGCGGCATCGCGGTTATCGGTAGCCAATGGGCGGACGCCACCCTTATGCTAGGGGTGACGAAGTATTTGAAGTTGGTGTATGGATTTTCCATTGAATATGTAAGATATACAGACCTGGATGTATTAGAAAAATGGTGTCAGAGTGAGCTTTTTATTAGCATCATCTTTTGTATTTTCTGCAGTTTTGGCGGAATCATCAATGACTTCATCAGCGTTTTTTTTGCATTCATAGTTTCTTCAACTAATCAATAACATTTTTAAGTAATTTGCAAGGTACATAAGAGTTTGTATTAAGCATTTGAATTTCGATTTTAAGGAAGACATTCTCCAGTCATTGCCACATATTGGTCACTTTTTTGCAGCAATTACTTTCGGTATAGTTGTGGATCACGTACGTGAATCTGGTTTAGTATCCACTACCACATCAAGGAAGTTCTTCGTTTACATATGTAAGTTAACATTACAATAAAGCAACTAAAAGCATAACTAATTAACTAAAATTAACAACTGCATTGATGAAGCAAATGAAGATTTTATATGGATTAATTAAACAAAACGAGTTAGCGTTTTATATCACATGAAAGTAGAAATAACTTTAGTTCCAGTTCCTGTTTATTTTTAGAAATTTCCAACAAACTTGCAGTTGTCGTTTCCAAATTGAATTCAAACAAACTTTCATCTTGTTTACGTCTATCAACAGTTCTGTTTATTATGCATCAAACTCATCCAAGCTTCGGTATTTTATTTTTAACATCCCGCGTCAATTTCCAGCGCATTTTCCACCGGCCGCGCTAATGTTCGTATTGGGCTACACGGGCTGCGATCCGGCCGCTCCTGCCGCCCTGTACACGGCCGCATTGGCAATGACAGGAGCGACTCCTGCCGGGGCGTTCGCCAGCGCCGCCGACATCGCCCCCAATTTCGCAGGTAAATTCACGCGTCGCCGAACGATTTTCGCTTCAATACTGATTGCAGGAACGGTTTTCGGCCTGTGTCAAACGGTGGGCGCCGCAGGATTGTTAGCGGCGAATTACGTCGTGTCCGAAGGACTGCACGGCTCGGTGAGCGGTTTGTTTGCCTAAAACACCTAGTCGCAGGTAATGAGTTTAATGTTAGTTCGCAGGATGGTGGCGATTGGTGTTCGGCGTATCGTCGGCGGTGCTGCTGGTGACGGCGACATTTTTCATGGCGATGGGCAGCGGATCCGTGCAGGATTGGAACGCTCCGATGCCCGAGCCCGATCCGGAGATCGTCGAGGAACCGTCCCGGCTCGAATCGGTGCTCGAATAAAGCGTTTTTATTAATGTCAAGCGGCTTGTTTTCTTCCCCTTGTACTCCGGTTATGCAACGGTGGATTGTTTCAATCGTGTAATACGTTGCTCGAATTCCTCGTTTCGGTGCACGTCGACGCTATCCCAGGAATTTCGGGGATTTTGGGCGTTATAATTATGCGAAGGATGAAATTAAATTCGCTGGATTTTATTTCGCGAAAATGATAATTAAACGGGCCTTTGTCGCGGCCCGAAAATAGTGAAATTGCTACCGTGCATAAACAATTTGTGGGTAATTTAACGATTCGAAAAGAATTTCTGGAATGCCGCGAATTTAAAAAAAAACCTCTATTAAGAAGCAGAAAATCTCTTAATTAATAATTGACCGTCCTGTAAGTGTATAGCAATCTTGTCAGCACACGAATTTAATTAGCGACCTATAACAAATTAATCGATTACTTTAATTAATTACCGAATAAGACCTGTGTCGACGTAATAATCTTAAATACCAGGAGCGGTGGGATTGCGTGTATTCCCGTGCAGTCGACGAGCACCCACTAAGGCTTCGTAAAGAGATTAGGGGACGTATTAAAATGCCTAATAGGATTATAATTATAGCTGAATGTAGAAGCTAGACCGTTCGCTTTGCAGGCGTCTTTAGCAGTGCTCCATTAAACGCGTCACAAACACTAGTTCGAATCTTATTTCATGTAAGCAAGTCGCCGGATAAGGACCGTTTTCTGGCAAAAACCGCCGGCGATTTGCATTCCGGGCGACGAACTAAAGTTTGACCCGCCTGGTCGAGATAACTCCGGCTTTTTAGAATCCGTAAGTAAGCGACCGAAGAAGTTTCAGTTCCTTTAGAAATCGTCGCAAAGTGCAGTGGAAGTTTCGCTGGGAGCGTTGTAGTAAAAGGAATTCCGTACGAGTTTGGTCGATTTCAGGAATGCCCGGTGAATTAAGCGATGAAAGGGAAATCGAATAGCAAAAAACCGACCGGCGTGCCGTCGAGGTCGGGCAAAAAGCAGGAAGGGATTTCCGATGGTAACGCGCGGGATTCGCAGGAGGAGCGGAGCTTCTCGAATTGGCTGCGATCCGAAGAGGGAGTTGAGAATCTGAAGTTGTTCATCTTGGGGAATACTCTCGTGGTGTTCTTCGTCCTGTCCTGGCCGAATATAAAAGAAACGTTGGACGCTCTGTATTATTCGTACGTGGAATATAAAGAAGGGTTGTAATGTTCGCGGTAATACTGAGATCTTTTATTTTTATCGTCTTTATGTTGTGGTACAGCTTGGGGATTTGGAGTCTCGTAGAGACCTATTTTAAAAACAGCCTTCGGGTTTACTTGGAAGGAGAATACGAAAGAAACGTTTTTTCTAAACCGGAATTTATGGATTATGTGCAAAGGGAATTCGATAAAAATAATTTAGTTTGTATTTATATAAATTACGTAGAGCATATTTTTCATTATAAAAATAAATGCAACGTTCTACCAGAAAATTTCTCGTTGTGACACATGCATTTTTATAATGATCTTAAAACCACATAATTTATATCAATTATACTGAACTTTAATTATATTTAATAAAAACTCCATTAAAATAAATTATTGCTTTAAATAAACGCTTTTTAGGACACACTTTCATTATTTCTCTTAGCGTATTAGCACAACAATAAAACCTCCCAGAGATATAATTCCGAGATTTCTGGAATTTCTATGCCATTGTTACAAAATATTAAGTCACTCCTCGAGAAAAGACAATACGTCCCAATTCACACGCTATATTAACAAATTTGTAATTCGGAACATTATGCATTCAATTTATTAGTCTCACAAACCATAGCAAATCCAAATATGTGTTTGATTCGTCAAAATGCGAATATTGACCTTCTCTATGTTGAAAAATGTATTATTATTTTTTTGTTCTTACTAAATTGATTTCTTCGATATCGATCAAAGGTTGTATCGTAGATTATTTCTGGCGTAATTGCTTAATTTATATTCAAGAATGGATGTATTAAAATTTGTTTTGGATTACTCTCAAGTATTTTTTGTTACTGAAATGATGTATGTAGGCGTAATACATCATATAGGTGAAAGTAGAGATAATAATTAGAGGATATGTTAAGTTCTGAAGTAATAATAAATATAACATTTCACAATGCGGTTAGAATAACACTTTTTAAATAAATTGTAATTAGAAATTCTTTTGTATAAACTGCAATACAGTTGGAGAAATAAAATAGTTCTGTTGTATGACATTGTGCCCAGTATTATACCAGTAAAAAGAAAGTCCCAGGTTCACTAACTGCGGAAAATTTAAATAAAAAAACAATAAGTCGGATTACTCCGGAAAGCTCATGTACAACTGCTTCACAAAGAAAACTAATTTTAAACGTATTTTTCGCTCGCTGGAAACGAGGAAATATCGCTAATAACTCTAAGTGCGTTAATCAAGGATGAAATAAGCAGGAATGAATCCACTCCTGCAATTAGACGACCCATCTTTTTGATAATATAACGTTTTAAGAGCATGCACGGAATTAATTCCAGCTCTAACTCCATTAGCGGGTTAAAGGCTTGTATGATGGCTACAGCCGCTTGACTGGAGAGTATAATTTTCATTTTGTAGGGCATCTCCATTTCATATCCCAACCAGAGTTGAAGGATTTAATCCGAAATTAAACATTTTTTACATGCATAAAAACTGACCTTATTTCGGAACTTGCTGCAGGAATTTTTGATCATCTCTTTAAGTGCTGTATAATTATTTGATTCTAAAGGGGCTTTTCGCATATTAGCCGTTCGTCCGTCCTTGATATTAAAATTACATTAATTTCCTTATCGTTGTAATTCTTCAGAAAATCTCCTCATTGTGTGTGTATGTGTAACAAGCGATTTCGGTGCCGCATCCCCGCAAGAGAGGAGGCGATCGCGAGAAGAACAAGAAAAGTTATAAAGGAAACCAGCGAATTTGCGGAAGGCAGTGTTTTGTGAAAGTGAAACGACGCGCTGCCGCCATGGCAGTCTCCGTGCAGGTGAGTTAACAACGTTTAATTCGATTTGTTCGTGCAAACATTCATAAAAAAATTCTCGTTGCATTTTAATTAAATTTGCTAGTTTGGCCGGAAAATGATTCGTTTTGATTTCGATGTGATTTTATTTCGTAGTGTTTTTTTTACCGTGATTGTTTCGATGATTAATCAAAATGTCTTTTCTAATTGTACATAACAAAAAGGTCCTGCTAAAAGCCTTTTGTGCATCAGCTCACGTGTCTAATGCGCAAAATTAATTACATCTTTCTTATATAACATTCAACTTCACTTTTTCCAGTTATCTTTTTTGTGCACAAAAAGAGGTACAGTTTGTGTTACTGAGGACAATCAGTGGAACAAAATTACCGAAATAACAACCTACATTTGTATTCTAAATTCTAACCACGCGAGCCTTATATAAATCCTTAAAATTAGATTATTATATGTACCTAGGTAATGGTATTAAATAGGTTAACTACGTCTAATATTGTGTAGGTATGGATACTTTTTAGGCTTAGTTTCAGGACTTATATGCAGTTAAAAATAAATAAAAGTTGTTAGGTAAGCGAAGATTATATTGGTATTAGCTGCAGGAACGATTGTTTACTAAATAATCCGCTAATTTAGAATAAATTTCACTTATTATACCCACGATTGTTACTATTTGTTTACTTGCGCTATTACACTATTTCAGAAAGGTATATAATTGCTTCGTCATTGTTTTCTTTTACATGCAATTTTCCATACGAGAAAGCGCGAAATCGCAGTACATTTTTTCCAACCATTTTTTCCCAACAAACTCCATCCAACCAGCACTTTGCAATCATTTATACCTTCAATCAAATTTAAAAAAATTAACTGATTCTTTTCAGGTGAAAATCCTCGTCTTTTCGGCCCTCTTTACCGGAGCATTGAGGCTGTGCCGGGCAGACGCGGAGCCGAAGAAAGACAAAGAGGAACTGGACGCCGAAGAAACCAAGAAATTGGAGATCATCAAGCGCATCAAGAAGATAAACGAAGACGGTTCGTACACCATCGGCTACGAGGCTGACGATGGTTCCTTCAAGATCGAAAGCAGGGACGTACTGGGTCACATCAAGGGCACCTACGGCTTCGTGGACGAAGACGGCCAGATAAAAAGAGTATCATACAGTTCCACCAACACCACCGAGATTCTAAGCAAACCCGAGGCTCCGTCTGTCGTGCAAAGAATCCCTGCGAAAAGTTCGATTCCATCGTCGTACGTTTTCACCTCAACCCAGTCCACGCCTGCGACCTCGTCCTCTTCTTCAACCATCAGTCAGATACTGAGCAGAAGGAAAACCACAACCCACAAGCCTAACCTCCAAGAATCGTCGACTTCGAAGCCTAAATATGTGACTTACACATCAGCGGCGCCGAAAGTGCTGCTGCAAGGCAAACCCTCAGCAGCTTTGAGCAAATTCAACGGGCAGATATCCAGACCCGAAACACTCACCAGCGCTTCAACGGAAGTTCCCAAAGCTCAAAAGTTAATCAGCGCCCCGAAGCCCGTCACCGAAGACCCGGAACCGGATAACCGAGGGAACATACTGCGCAGGGAACTGCCGGAAAACGAGGCGTCCCCTTACAGCGCGAGAGAGCACATTTTCACGCTTCAACAGTCGTTAGGCCACGACTCCGTGGACGTTTACAGCGGTTCGATGACCACCGGAACTGCGCGACCTTTGTTCACCACCACTGCTAGATCCAGACCTGCATATTCCACGGTACCCACGGCAACTACTTCGAGACCTAGTATCGCTCCTCCGTATCCGCTCAATTATTTGAAAAATAGCTTGCAGGATATAGAAAGCTCCAACGATTACGTTCGAGAAACGACCACTTTACCAGCCAGCCCTACTCCGGTTGCAGCTTCGCAAATACCATCTAGTAGACCAGAAGTGCAACAAGAACCGCTGGTTGCAATAAGACAACCTAACCAGAGAAACACCATACTCATCCCGTTGAGCCAGTTCCAAGGTAGGATAATTCCTATAGAACAATACAGAGAACCAAACGAAGAGTCGAGAAACTATCCTTACCAGGCCCAAACCAGCAGGAAACCGCCCATGGTGGTCGAAATAGATCAAACCGCGGCGGTGGTGAGGCGCCTACCACCTCACCCTTTGCGCCCGATGCCGGTGCAAGTCGACGAAAACGGGTATCTCAGAGAACTCCCCAGGCACGTCCCGACCCCTTACCCGGTCCCCGTCCCAGCATCGCAGATACCCAAATACGCCAACCCCGCGTACGACGTCGACAACATCGAACCGCCCGTCAGCACCAAAGACTTCCAACGGTTGCTGCAGCAATTGATCCTCCGGCAGAGCAGATTGGAGAAGATCAGCGCGCTGACCAAACAACCGCCGGAGATGTTCGTGCAGCCCGAACCCGCCGGGTACAGGCAGGTCTATTCGCAGCCGTTCTACTACCAGCAGGAACCCGCGCGATCCGGCTACAATCGAAAGCAGGACGATCGGCGGCGGTTCCACCATCGGCCCGACGTGTACGAGGAGTACGATTCCGAATCGTACCGGCCCAGCAGGCGGGTGGCGCGGCTGCTGCCGTCGGGGGCGGCCCACCAGGAGGCGGAGGAGTACCTGCCGTCGGACGTGAGGGAGATGCTGCTGCTCAGGATGCTGCAGCTGGCTATCAATCCGGCGTTGCCGCTCGACGAAGACGAGGTGGAGATCGTCGCCAAGTCCAAGCCGGTCAAACGGACGCCGGTTAGGAACGTGGAGATTTTGGGCGAGGACGAAACCGGCGAGGAGAAAGGGAACGCGCCAAGAGGGTAGAGTGATTTTTGACTGGTTGCTTCGAAAATCGTCGTTGTATTTATTACATCTTACAATTAGTAGTTGATGGTTGTTTGCAAGGAGATTTGTTAAGTAAGTACCCAAAGAATATAAAGTTTCCTATTAACAAGTGTTCTTGCATGCAGTTAACTATAATTTGTGTTTAAAAATCTTATCGTTTCTTTTATTTGTAAATATATTTATTGAAAGTGTTAATTTTAAAATGCTATTAGGGTGGTTTGTAATAAACTCGTCATTTAGGCAAATTGTTCACTTTTAAATTAAAATTGCGATTGTTATGAACTGCCCTTTCAAATAGCTTAAAATATTGTGTAGATATTCCACTGGAACCAAAGTAGTAAGTGATAAAGGTGGCAAATTTTATTATATTTTTTTTTTAACAAAATGAATAATTGTAACGGTTTCAGTTCGTCAGAAAATGATCAAATGCTTGTAGGTAATTCTCACCATCTAAAGGAAAAATAATTACATGCATATTAGCACATTTAAGATAGATATCCTCCATTAATTAGGAAGCCATTTTCCAATTACATAAACCAAACGTGTTACCAAATATGTGAATTTTATTCTGTGAGAAACTCTTAAACCGCAAAAGAATAAAATCGTCAGAAAATTTACAATTGGTTTGATTTCGTAACGTCTGTATGTAAAATTCATACATTATATTAGAACTGTTCGGATGCGAAATGTTGTTCAACTGTCGCACGATGATTTCAATAAAACAACAGGAATTAAGTCGATTTTTTAATAACATCCGGGAATTTGTTTATGGCTTTGAGGAGAAAATCGTGACGATCCGAGCCATTCACGGTATTGTTAGCTTGGTGCTTTCGTTTCCTTAATTACTATTTACAATATTACATAGGTGGGTTTTAATTCTCGTATGTGTATTGTAAATGGCATTGTAATAAGAGGATTTGAATACTATTAAGAAGCAGTAACCATTAATTCAGTTAATGAATAAATATTGAATTTTTATGGTGCTTTATTCAATAAATAATTAGTGACAATAAATTATCTAAATGTATTGCATTAGTAGATTTTTACTTCAGTGTGCTATAATAATTTTATATCTTCTTAGTCCATTTATTTTTTCGAATTATTAAGCAAAGCCAGATAGGAGTAAGCTGCTTTCAGAGACTAAAAAATTTAAATTTTAGCAGGTTTTAGCAAGAAGATAACATCCCGTCATTTTCAACTACCTATTTTGTAGGAAACTATTTTACAATCGAATAGATGATAAACTTACAGTCACAGCTGTGGTATTTGTCAGGATGAAAAAAGGTCCTACATTTAATTCTAAAGGCTTCTGAGCCCACAGTCCACAGTCCTGTTATAATCATTAATTTTCGTGATAAATGCAGGTGTTTCACTCTGTAATAAAATTAAAATAGCGGTAGAGTTTTTCGAATTAAGGAAGTATAAACTTACTTCATTGCAGAGTTTGAATATAATTCAAATAAAACCAAAAATCCAATTCCGTTAACTCGGCGCTTTATACTTTATGGTGTTCTAAGAACTAAACTCTTTTTCTTGGAAACGTTAGTTTTTCTTTTAATTATTATGCTCTTTAGTAATTTCAGAGTAACAACTATTACCTAACAGTATTAAACTTTTTCCAATTCAAAACTTATGTTTAAAATATTCACCTTTTCTCAGTATGCTATTTGTATGCACCCAGTAATTAAGTCGAGAAACCAATTAGTCAATAAATGCAATTTGTTAAGAAACTACATTTTTCCCCACGGTTAGTACAAAATATTAAACTTTTCGCATTTATTTTAGTAAATGCAGTGGATACTTGAAAATTTAAAGTGCCTATAGAATTTACTTAAACTTGTGATTAATAATAATGCCGAATTACTAACTACATCAAAGCAAATTAATCCAGAAGCAAATAGTATCTGAAAAATATTGATGGAAATCATCATTTTATAACTCATTATAAAAATAATTGTAATCTAATTCACCTTCTTCAATCGCCTCTTTTGTTATTCAATAAGGCTAAGTAAGAATACGCCGCTTTCACAGACTAAAAATAACATAATCGAACAGGTATCGAATTTAATAAAAAAAAACGGATCTTACTGTCACAGCAGTCGAATTTGTCAGTATGAAAAATGGCCCCACAGCTAAGGTTAGAGGCCTTTGCGCTCGCATCATTACAATCAATAGGCGCTGCTTGAATTTCTCGGATAGATCGTACCATTCACCATCGTAAACTGATTGCGATATGGCCATGCCCTGAAATGTTGCGAATACAAAAGGCCGCAAAATCGTTATAGAAATACCGGGTGTTCTAAAATAAACTTATACACCAGCGTTGTTAGGAGAACCGAGCTCGATTCGCCCAATTTGCTCAAAATTTTTCCTATTTATTTCAAAGAATATGGCTCTATATACTTACGAGAACTTGAATTTCGTTTGAATGCCACGTCAGAGTAAACATTTGTATTAACATGCAAAGTAATAACACGACTCTAAATAGAAACATACCGTCAACTTTAAACTAAAAAGAAACCGAATTCATCACTAAATTCTAGTTTTGAATTGCATCAAACTTACAACTAGTACTTCGTACAGATTGCAAGTTATTTGCAGCGGGTTTATTGTGAATTCTACGAATAGTAGATATTTCATATTCTCATCCAAGTCCTTAACGAAACTACAAAAAACAGTGCATTTAATATTCGCTATAAATCAATGAAGTTATTCATCAATATTTCAGTATTTATTACAATAAACTTACGATATAATATTTTGATGTTCCACGATTAAACTTCTCAAATACATGAACCTCTCCTGTTCGCTGCCCAATCGCGAGCAAACGGCTCCCATTTGTTCGAATTTGACCTGCAAGATTTTGATCTGGCCCAAAATAAAGGTCAGTATGCTCAAGTACACAATCTGAGTAGCGGTGTTGTAAGTACACCCGATGGTCGCCGTCAGGACGTCCAGCAAAAAGGCCCGGTAATAATGCTTCTTCTCGTCAATCGGCCTCCAAATGTGATAGGGCAAAGGGCGCCTTACATCGCTCGAATTCAGATCTCCCGATTTCACCCGTTTCATATCGTAGCTGTAGATCGCCACGTCGCAGAAGACCAGCGTTACTCCGCACATGGCGGATACCAGGAACAGGCTGAGGCCGTAAATTACGTTGTACCTGGAATTCTTTAGGTAGATATCGCGGAATTTCCCGGTTAAGGTGTCGCTTTCGTCGTCGAAATCCACGATCCGGTTCATGATGCTTCGGACGCTTTTCCTTTGGCAGATGATGATTTTGATGAGCATTACCGAGCAGAATATTAAGAGGCCAATGGCGTCGATTAGTTGGATGTTGTCTTGGACGGCTTTTAACCCGACGCAAAGGGCGCCGATGAAGCAGGAGAAGTACAGTTGCATGATTATGCCGTAGGCGCGGTAGAATAAGTGCTGTTGTTTGGTGAAGTATTCCTTTTTGAACGTCCAAAATCCCGTGACTATCATTATCCATTTGGCTATCTGAAGGTGTTTCATTCTGATGGAAGCTTAAAATGTCCCACTTTAAAGTATCCTCTGTGAGAATTTTAGCGATATAAAAATTGCTTCAGAAAATGAGAACTGGAAAAGTTCTTTCACTTACCTACCTGCCCGTGTGGATTAAAAACTTTAAGATTATTTTTTGGATGGATACCGAGGCGTGTTAAAATCGGCAACCTTCTGGAATGACACGAAATAACAAATTACCTTCTACTCAACGAAATTAATTATTCCATTTTAATCATCAAACTTTTCGAAGAAATTGAAATTGGGCGTCGCGTAATTAGGATAATAACGCCGACTTTCCAAACGTTAATTTACTCTTTAAAATATTGACTCTTATAATTAAATCTATTAATAAAATAATTACGAACTCTAAACTGAAGAATTTCTCAGGACTGTAAAATTATTTCGTACTTACTGAAAAATTCTAGTATATAGAACTGTGCAGCTCGCTAATCGTGTAGTTACCGACTGATTTCCTGAGTAAACAGAAGCATCCCCAACGATTTGTTTCGAAGGACTTCGACGCTAGGCTACACCTACTTTTGCATAATTTCCTTCGATTCTGCAAAGGTCAAGGATCTGGTTAGGGACTAATAAAAAAACGAAAGCGTAATACTTTTATTGTTTCTATTTGTAACTAACAAATATCTATGTATACATAGCAAAAAGCGGACGAACATATATAAATCCTGCACATGAAAGTCTATACATCGTTTAGCAAGTGATAAATATCAAAGAAAATAAATTTGTATGGCCGTTTTCTTAATCGTTACAAGTCTTTGTAAATTGGTATATTAATTCTAAGTCTTTATGTTTTTTTTTTTAGTTTTACTTAGGTTATTATTATCTGTATTCTTAAACATAGAGTTTACTAAATATATTTTTGGTGGTATTTTTATTGATATATTAAAACCAACATTCAAATTTCAGCAATAATTGATGAAAGTATTAAAAACTGGCGTTTATTTGAATGTAAGTTTCGCTATAAAACACTAATAAATAGTTTACATCATTTAGTTTAGGCACGAAAAATAGAATAGAAGTTTCCTAATAAAAAAGGCGATAATTATCCAATAAAAAATATACAAAAACAATTCCTATATCTAGTAAAGAATAAATTTAAATGTAATCGTTTAAATAAAATACAAAAAACCACGAAAAAACGAAATAACATTTATTTCCCTACAATCTCCTACGGCAAACATCATATAAAAATCTGCTCTTCATCCGAAGTAGACAAGTACGAACTATCACAATTTATCGTCGTCTTTTTGACCGGCGTGACAGGATATTTAACCGGGCCCTTCCACCGTCTACTCAGCCCCAAACACCGCGGCAGGGCGACGGGCCTCGTCGACCCTTCCTCCTCGAAATCAACCATCCCTTTCGGAATCATCTCCACCACGACCGCTCGGTCCCCGTTCGAGCGCTCCAAGCTCGTGCAGGACTTCGACAGCGACCGCCCGAGCCCGATCTCGTACCGAATGTGCTTGTGATAGGGCACCTCCTCGGCGCCGTATTTCCCCACGTTCGACGCGTCCCGGCAGTTCTCGATCAAGTGCTTCTCGACGGGGCTGCCGCCGGCGCTTCTCTTCGCCCTGTCCGGCGCGTGTCGGGCCAGCACGAAATCGATGCGGTCGCCGGAGGTCTTCAGCACGTCCAGCGCCCGATCGTACCGCGCGCCCAGCAGCGATTTGCCGTTGACGGCGATGATTTGATCGCCGGCGATGAAGTTGCCGGTGCAAAAGGCCGGGCCGCCGGCGATGACCGATTGGACGTAGACGTGCCCGTCGGAGCCTTCGGTTATTTGGAGGCCGAAGCTGCCCTTCGGGTCGCGCGTCAGCGAGACGTTGACGAGCAGACGCTCTTCGACCACCGACAGATCGTCCAGTTTTTCCAGCAGCGATTCGCTCACCGTCTCCTGGAAGTCCGGCAGGAACGGCTGGCTCGAGTGCTTTATCGTCGAATCTGGAATGGATTTGGTTTTTACGCTACTGCGAAATTGCTAAACTGCGGTAGCTTGCGCTTGATCGAGTCGTTTCGAGATTGCAGAAGCAATTAGTATGTCACTTTAGATAAAAAAACTACTGTAAATTATTTACAATCTGGAAAACTATCTAAAATTTGATGGATGAAGCATTATTGAACCATTCCAAGATGCAGAAGCAATTAGTATCACTTCAAATCAAAAAACTACTGATGTAAATTATTTAAAATCTGGAAAACTAGCTAAAATTTGATGAATGAAGCATTATTAAACAATTCCAAGATGCAGAAGCAATTAGTATCACTTCAAATCAAAAAACTACTGATGTAAATTATTTAAAATCTGGGAAACTATCTAAAATTTGATGAATGAAGCATTATTAAACCATTCCAAGATGCAGAAGCAATTAGTATCACTGCAAATCAAAAAACTACTGATTTAAATTATTTTAAATCTGGAAAACTATCTAAAATTTGATGAATGAAGAATCTAAAAGAAAGAATCTAAAACCATGAAAACAAACCAAAATCAAGTGCAAAAATTAACCTCAATAATCGAAAAGTTCTTTACAGTTATCATTTGCATAATTATTAACTACCTCCGAAAATACCGCGTGTACAAATCGACTTTAACCTCCCTTTGGGAATCAACCAGCAAACATCCCATCGAACCATCAAAACGCACAAACCCCATCAAACAAACTCACCCAAAATGAAAGCCTCGTCGGGCGTGCACTTCCCGGTGGGCGACCGCGACACCGACGTCGAGCTGCAATGCAGCGACACCGACTGCAGCGACATCTCCTCCAAATACTCCTTGTTGACGGCCTCCATGGACCGCGACAGGCCCGCCTTGGAGCTCGAGAAGGCCCTCGTGCCCATCTTGACGCCTCGCCGCTTGTCCGCCGAGCCGTTCGGCGGCAATCCGGAGAGGTGTTTGCTCTCCAACACCAATCCGCCGGCGCGCTTCGTCGTTTCGTTCTCCTTGTTCTGGTCGCGCTCGTTCACCGACTCGTTGAAGTCGCCGATGCTCTTCGACTTTTTCATGTCGAAGCGGCCGGCGCGGCCGCCGATCCGCGACGACGTCCTGAAGTCGATCTCGAAGGCGGTCTCGGTGTTGAGCAGACCGTCCAGCTTGCACATCGAGTTGGTCTCGTTTTTGATGTCTTTCAGGGGAATGCCGAATTGCTGGGAGAGAGTTTGCGGCGAGATGTACTCGGTGCGGAAGCGCATGAAGAACTGGTGGTGCAGCGAGGCCAGCCGGAACGTAAAGTAGCTCCTGGAAATGTATTAGTAAGTAGAGTTTGATAGAGGGTGATTTATCCGGTTTACTTCTTCTGGTCCATTTTGAGTTTGTACTTTTTAAGCTTGAATTTAGATTGGCGATCGGTGTGTGGGAGGATGCATAAATATTGCTTGCTGTAGCACAAGGTTTGAATGTTCCTCCACTCGAATTTTTCGTACAAAATTGGTCCGAATTGGCTGGTGTGGTTGCCTCTTTCGTACAAGCTCATCCCTTGGGCGCTGATGTACAACCAAATGTCCTTGTGGTTGTTGTCTTTGTTCATCTGAAATTAGATAATCTCTTGGCTAAAGTGGCTCGTTTGGCGGGTAGATAAGCACCGCGTAATTAGCTGGGCTATCCTCAGATTTGCGCTGTTAGAAAAAAAATATCGCAATTACCCAAGTGGCTGTGTAGAAATGACCGCCGTAATGAGGCAGCGACTGCGCCAACGTTATAAAATTTTCCTCCGCTTTTCTCGTTTCCACGCCGCTTTTGGAAACGTGAGCTCTAATCAATTCCTGTCGCAATCCCGCGGAATCTTCTATAACAGAAGACATCGACTCGGGAATGTAGTGCTCGAGCAAAAAATAATCCCTTTGGCCGTGTTCCTGAAAGAATTCCTCGAAATTAAACAACGCATTGTTCCGTTTTATTTAAGAAAACGATATTGTATCCGACAAAACATTGAAAAATCCGTTCTACATAAAAGATGACGCACGGCTTCCTCGGATTTCGCGAAAACGAATACTGTGAGGCGCTCGTTACTTTTACTTTTTCTTGCAATTCCCTGCGTTCTTGGTCGATTTAAATTCCGAGTCTTTCACGTTGTCTGACAACTATTCCACTTCGAATGTTTCCACGTCTTGCATTGGAGCGTAACACACGTCCCATTTTGGGACTGGAAACCTATGGTGTATAGCCGGACTGGAGGTTTAAATGTATTTGTAATAGAGCTTTAGATGGTGTAACGAATTGTAAATAAATTAGAGGTTTTAGTGAAGCATTTTCTGTTGAGTAACGTTTTTACCACCCCACTTTCGAACGAAATAATGTCCTCAGAATAAACTAGAATTAATAACGAACTGGCCCGTTAACGCGAAAGCGCTCACAACCCCCTTTTATCCGGCTATAATTTTATTTATGCTCCATCCGACCGAATGGTTTTTTTTTTATTTTCGTTCTAACTCGCGTTCGTTTAGCGGTACAAGCAGAGTTCGAAAAGTTGATTAACGACTCTTTAATTGTGCGGAATGATTTCCAAAATTAAAAATGCGCAATCGACCCTGCCGCCTAAAATCTCTTTTAAAACCGCCTAATTACGCTTTATTTTCGCTCAATTTCAATTATAAACTGTCTCACAGTAACGGTTTGTAGAATTTTTTGAATACATTTTTAGCACCCTCGAATATTGGGAATAGTTAAGATTCACTGTGAATAATTTATTATTCTGTCAGTTCGTGCATTCAATCCGTTTAAGTGTAGGTATTGTTTTCCCTTGGGCTCTGTTTTGCGGAAAATTGCCTTAATGAATTCCAAACTAGGAAAGCCGGCGCTTGAATTTGAGTTGATGCCGAAAACGACCTCGATCGTTAGCGTTTACGGCGTAAAAAGCCCAGCAAAAGGAAGAGTAAAATTCCACGGATACCTTCCTAATGTTGCCGAATCGATAAATACGATTTTAAGATAATAATAGTTCCCGAATTCCAGCAGGAAGGTCAATCAATTACGTACCTACTGTATAGTTTGCTCGAATGAACAAGATAATTTCTCCGCCAGCGGAGAAGCGAGGCGGCGAAATCGGCTCCAAATCTTGTTTAATTTCGACGAGCATTAATGGGGTTTGTTGGGCGAGAGCACTTAGAGAACTCGAATATCAAACTATTACATCTCCTTTAGATACACTTGCAATAAACAATACACTTAAAATACCGCTAAATTTCTCACAAATTCCCTAAGAAATGTCGACTTACTTTAGGATTATAGTCGCCGAATTCGGCCTGCAAAGCGAACCCGTTCAATTCGACGATTTGCTTGAAGGTGCAGGGCAACTGGTGCTCGATGATGGACCTCCGCAGCTGCAAGTAGAGCAGGTGCTTGGCCTCGTTGCCTCTGAAGCCGCGCAGCGACGGCAGGAAGAACCGGACGCGCAGGAAGAGCGTCAGAGCGGCGCCCTGGTGGTGCTCGTCCTGCAGCACCTTCGAGATCCTCGTGTCCGAAGGAAGGAACACGAAATCGCCCGATATCAGCGCCGACAAACCGAACATGAAGTTCTCTTCAATGTGCTCCTTTTGTATTATTTGCTGCGATGAATTATTATCGAGTATATAGGCTTTCGATGTTGCGATGTGAATGTTTTACCTCGAATAGATGTCCTGCTGTGGAATGGGGATTGCACAGGACGTCCAACTTTTGGCCATCGAGCATTATTATGGTAACGATTTTTCCGTTGTTGACTTTCACGTCGGTCATTAATAGTTGTCTGCTGGGCAAAGAAGCCCTAACGACGAATTCGGGCCCGACGCACTCTTTATTGTTGCCCGCTTGAGACTCGTCTTTTACCCTATATAGCCGGGAGGCAGCCCTTTGTACTGGGTTCCGTCGAACTTTCAGTCTTCTGTTGTTACTACCCTGTAAATATACAATTAATTCCATGAGTTTTAGAAGTTTTATGAAGTACTAGAGATTTACAGAGCGTTAGAAAGATGCGTTTAAATTTCTTGTCATTTATTAAGCAGCAATAAATTTCTTATTCATATCCTTACACATAATTTATCTCGTATTCCTGAACTTTGCAAACGAATTTTCGAACGGCTTTGGGTACTCTTTAGTATGCCGAAGATGTTCAACGGCAATACATAATGCTCATGTGTAATTAATACAGGCAGATCACGATTAGCTCGCGATCCCGTATATACCTACGTTTTCCGCGTTTCAGTAATTCATAACATAACGTTTGTATACCCAGAAAGAGAATGGAATATTTAGGGAATAGCGCGGATGTTATTCGTTGGGCATTAATCCAGGAGCTTTGGATTCGATTTGCGCTGTTAGTGCATGTGTGGTTAGCTTTTTTTTAATATCTGATTAAAATTGTTCGAATTTAATGAGAGAAATACGAACGAGATGAAGTATTAAAACCGATAACGATAATTTTTGTGGCAAGTCACGTAAACTGCCATCGTATTTCCGCCATTTCCGCAAGAGCCATTTGTTCTAATATCGATTCGTGCTGTTTCCAACAATTTCATTATATTTTCAATCGAATATCACAAAATTTATAAGTACATGTTAGAGGACTACCGGACGAGACGCAATAAAAGAAGAAGACATTGATAATGACAACTGACAATTTCAAAAATGACAAGTTTGACATAAGACATAAAGCGACGTTTAACTTTTAAGTTGAGTATTTTTTATATATGTTTATTTTTGTTGATATTATTAAATATTGCGAGTTTCAATTAGAGTTTTATTCGTACCCGAGCCGCCAGATATAATTAATATACACCTTGCTCCATTTCCGATTGAAACATGGTCATTTCTATGAGTGGAACAAAGAAAGATTATTTAAATGACAGTTGTCAGAGTGAAAAGTTGCAATGACACAAATGTCACTCTTTCTTTTTCCTTTATAAGTGTCTAATGGAAGTTGTCTTTATCGCACCTATAGCCTTTATAACCTATGTTGCGATATGGAATAAAGTACAGTATATAAAAGCAATTATAAATGTTCAAAACACAACCTAGGAACCATTTTTGAACTCAAATTCATTAAAAAGGTTAGCCAACAGTTCTAATGTGACACTTTTGTCACAACTTTTGACACTTTTGTCACTGTTTGTACTGTTTGTTGCCAACCTAATTCGACTTCTGCGTACCCCTTACCTCAGTCACCCTCTTCTCTAAAGTCCGACCTAATGCCACTACCCCCTTATTAAGTTATCCTGATTAATAGTAGCAAAAACTCACTTTATTACCGATGGTCCCGCCGCTTCCACCTCTACAAACAGCGTCGTCGTCCCGCCTTGGTTCGAGGGGTATTTGATTAAAAAAATTATTATCACTAATCACATTTACGTCACTATGAAGTCCGTGGCCCTCCACGTACATCGACTTGGGCCTCGCCACGCTGCCGGGCACCGTGCCGGGCATCGTGCCGGCGCGGGCATAGGCCAAATCGTCCATGCTCGTGCTGGCTTCCCGAGTTAATTTGGGAAAATTCATCTCCTGGGCCCGCGTCAGGCCCATCCAACGCCGCGGAATCGTTCCGTAATTATCAGTCGTCGGGTCCGTCCTGCAACGAAAAATTAAACTGCTAGGTGATGTAAATGCAGGTATACGAGGAAATAAAGTGGCCCTCCGGTAGATTAGGTGGAAGTTTATTTAGAAGCCCGTAAATTAGGGTCGATTTGGATTGAAACCGCAGTGACATATGTCTCTGAGGTTTATAATATATTTCCCTTGTTTTAAAATATACGATCCTTCTGTATACCTTCTCGATGTTTCCACGTAAATTCAAATTTGAAAACCCTTATTTAACTAACAGAGCAATATCTACGAATGAGTATATTAAGAAGTAGTTACAGCTGCAGCTTGTAAGGTAACGAAAAAAGTTAAATGGGCCATTACCGGGCGTTTAGGAATAGAAATAGAAAATGTTCCGTACCAATTTATTGTCCTAGGTTGCAATTGCGGCATTGCAGGAGGACCCCAAGATGACTCCATTACAACTTCTAAGGCAGACACGGTTTCTTGGTACAAATCCATGACGATGTGGGAAAAGGGTCGATGCTGTTGTCGCTTGACGCAGTAGTTGGAGATAATCTGCAACAAAATAATGTCCTTGATTAACGATTATTGTATTAGTTTGTTTTAAAGAAAGGTATGCTACATTTTCTTGCTTTAGTGGTGGTTTCATTATCAATTTTATTGTTTGCACAATCGTGTTTTCAGCTAGTTGAAAAATTTAAAACGTTTTGAGTTAAACCAACAATGCTTCGAAATTCGCATAAATAACTATTTCGTTTTACGCTTGCTCACGGACGGTTTCCATTCCTTTTTTGTTTTCCGATCGCGCGATAAAATTGAATATTTATGATAATACACTGGAAAAACGATGCGCTCTATTAAATTTCCAATAAATAATCTTGATGTTACGGCGTTTCTCCTTTCATAAAAGTTATGCATTTTACGGCTTGGGTGACACTTCGCATCGAATTTCCTTTCTTTTTTATACCATTAAAAACATAGAGCATACATAGGTTTTGCAATATAATTACACAAATGAGACTACTACCATTTAATTTCTAAATACAGTGCATACTCAATCCAAGAACATTAATTAATCGAATCTTCTTAAAGATCTTCCCTTTCCACCGACTTTCACTTCTATAAAAAACACTACAGCAGCAGCTGCCAATCCGCAGAGAAGAAAAACGAAGCAGCTGAGCAGATTTTTCACCTTCAAGCTGCGCAAATGTTCGCGGGTGTTGTTGACTTTGAACGGTTTGAAATTGGCGATGGCGAAATCGAACCATTTATCCGGCAAACCGCATTCGAACGCCACAGTGATCCAGTAATTGACGGTGTCGGTCAATGGAAAATTCTTCCGGAAAATCAGCAGGATATCCATCGCGACTAGCTGAAAGATCACGGAATAAGACGCGATCGAAGCTCCAAATAAACAATTAGGTACTTACGGGATCCCCTAAGGACACTTCCAGGTCTTTGACGTTGAGAAACTTCACTAAATCATCCTTTGATATCATCGTCGCGAGTTCGGTTTGATTCAAAAACTCGTCGATGTAAGTCCTGTTTTGGTAATGGGGTTCGAGGCGTTTGGCGTCCATTTGCCTGCGCAAGTAAGGTCCTTTCGTAATCGACATTAAAAAAATAGATTGTTTTTGAACGCGTACTTTCATGTCGGTCTCGACGAACTGCTCCAAATCCTTGATTT
Source organism: Phyllotreta striolata (assembly GCA_918026865.1). Lineage (NCBI taxonomy): Eukaryota > Metazoa > Arthropoda > Insecta > Coleoptera > Chrysomelidae > Phyllotreta > Phyllotreta striolata. The sequence goes on along the minus strand of OU900094.1, from coordinate 15,529,027 downwards.
TAGGGGTTAACGAAGGCGATGCCAGTATACTGGCCAGCTCGGTTTGGTAAAACATATTGATTTGATTGGCGTACCATAGTATTAAAAACAGAAACAATCTCGAATGCACCACTTTTTTCAAGCTTTGAATGGTTACGAATAATTGGAATATTTCAAGCATCGCCTGGTGCAGCGGCGATTTGTGCATTGCCTTCCACATTACTACTATCACCGAGTACGATAACAGGATTGTTAATAGAATTTTATAAGAGAAGATCATTAATAAATTAGGAGGAATCTCTCGTCTCGGTGGATACATCATATAGGATACGAAATAGCGTATGGGCTTGGTGTAATCGCATTCGTAATCTCTAATTCTGGATCCCGAAATCGAAGGAATGTGCGATCCCACCACTTCCGTTTCTTCTAGCATGTAAATTGTAGCCCCGTATCGACCTCCTATATCATGGTCGATTATGTTTTCGGCGATGAAAGGAGTGAAATTAACATCGCATCCTTCTCCTATGTAGTTGTAAACCGAAGGCAACAGCCCAACTTCGGTGTTAGTTTTTGGATCAAATGAAAAGTACGATTCGAAGACGATCGATGTGTATTTGTAGCCGCAATTATTCAATTTTTTTGGAATTTTGTTACGGAATGGATGATTTTCGGCGACTTCTTCGATGTGAAATTTCGTTCCGCAATCGTTCTTTTTCGCGTAAGGGGACCAGGTGTAAAATGTATTGTTCGTGTAAAGGGCGGCGTTGTAAATATAAACTTTCCAAAGTGTTTTGAAGACAGCTGCTTTATCGACGTTCTCGATTATCACTAAAAATTTCGCATTTCCATGCCAATTTTTCGACAGGTTAAAGAGATGCAACGAATTCGAAAAAGATTCCAAATCGCTTTCCATAAAAATATACTGCTGGTCGTTTTTTACTAAGTTGCCAATATTCGTTACATTTGATATCAAATGTATTGATTTGTTCAGTTCCAGTAATGAAGAAGCGTAATCCATACTACTTGAGATTATAGTAAACGATGAACGTTCGAAGTATTTTGTAACGAAATCAGAAATATTTGCATCCTTTCTGACTGGCAAATCAAAATTAAATGATTCACCATTAACTAAATGAAAACTGATAAGTAAAGTTGCAAGAAGAGATTTCATTGTTCAAGTACACTTGCGGAAGTGAATTATATCGGAATGAAACAAAAAATTGTTTCAGTAAGTTTTTGTATTGGCTTTAACCAATATTTATTTTGATGAAATCTTCGCCTAATAGCTTTTTAGACTTCTTGATTGGATTTGATACGATTGCGTATATAAAAAATATGTAACATACAAATATCATTCAAAGCTCATTAACAAGTATAATTAGTGTAGAGTGGCCAAATATTTACTATCTACATAATAATTGCCTGCAAGTGCACAATGTTTATGCAACAATAAAAATGTATAAAGAAGATTTTTTAAATAATTGCTCAATGAAAAGTGGTACTTACTACATGAGATAAATAATAAAGTAATATAATAGTAAGAATAATATTGTAATATTTGTAGTATTATAAAAAATATGTAAGATAACAAGAAATACTACAAAAACTAGAAACTAGTACTTCTAGACTTCCCCATTTTCAATTCAACGATGAAAACTACAGTCGCTACCGTCAAACCAACCAGCAGGAACAAAAAGCAACTCAACAGATTCTGCGAATTCAGTTTCCTCAAACCCTCTCGAACGAAACTCGCCTTTAATCGCTCCGTTTCGGCAGTAGCGTCCTGCCACCACTTAGCTAGTAACCCGCCTTCGAAAGCGACCGTTATCCAATAATTAAGTCTATCGACGAGAGGAAAATTCTTCTTGAAAATCAACAACACCTCCATCGTAACCAACTGAAAGCAACGTTCGTTTAAATAAACCCACCGCCATGCGATCGTCTACGAAACTTACAGGATCGTTATAAACCACCTCTTGATCCTTCCTGTTGACCACCATTAGCAGATCTTCGTAGGACGTTACTGTCGCGTAATCGCTCTGGTTGTAAAACACTTTCAATATGTCTTTCAAGGGACAGTTTAGGTCGCTCCGTTTCTCCTCGATCATCTTGTTCACTTCCGCTCCCCTGGGCGCCGTGTAGTGCAAAGTCGCCTGGTGAGTTCTCAATCTGATGTCCGATTGGAGAAATTGATCGACGGTTTTTATCTTAGGAGTCAACGTAGGCGAGGCCAGTATGCTGCTGAGCTTCGTTTGGTAGAAAATATTCAAGTGAGTAACGTACCAAAGGATCACTATCAGCAGGAGTTTGTAGTGCAACACTTTCCTGCACGTTTGGATGGTAATGAATAATTGGTAGGTTTCGTACACGGCTTGATAGAGCTCGATGTTGTAGTTGATTTTCCAAAATACCGCTATCACCAAGTAGGATAATATGATAGTGAATATGACTTCGTAGGAGAAAATCACGAATAAATTAGGCACGAGTTCTTTTCTCGGCGGTAGGGCGAGCAAAACGACGAAGTAGTGAACCGGTTTGGAGTACTCGCATTGGAAATCGCGCATTCTGCTGCCCAGAATCGACTGATACGTACCGGCTACTACTCCGTAATGGTGGAAAATGTAGTAGACAGGCCGGTGATCGCCGTGGGCGGTTTCGTTAATCAAATTTAACGGCACGACGGGCTGGAATTCGGCGCCCGTGGCTTCTCCTAAATATTGAAAAATCGTCGGAAACAGGCCCTTCTGCGTGTCGTTGTCGAAATAACGATGCGATATCACCGCCGTGTAACCGTAAACGCAACCGTCGAGCCGCTCGGGAATTCTATTCGAGAACGGATCGTCCGATGCGATGCCGTCGACGTGGAATTTCGTACCGCAGGCGTTCTTCCTGGCGAACGGAAACCACGCGTACAACGAGCCGTTCGTCAACACCACGGAGTTGTAAATGAAGGCTTTCCAGAGTTTCTCGAACACTTCGGCCGCATCGGCGTGTTCGATGGCCACCAAAAATCGGGCGGTGCTCCGCCAGTTGGCGGATCTGTTGAAGCGATTCAACGAGTACGAAAAGGATTCGGTGTTCTTTTCGATGAAAATGAATTGGCCGTCGTTGGGCAACAGTTTTTCGATATTCCGTAGGTCTGTTATCAAGTGTTTGGGTTTGTTGAGTTCGAGCAGCGATGAGTAGCGATATTTGCGACTGGATATAACGGTGAACGATCCGCGATCGAAGTGCTTGGCTACGAAATTGGAAATATTTAAATCGTCCGCGCGCGGTATATCCAGGTTAAGTGATTCGCATTTTAGTATCGAAAGAGCAATGAGTACCAAGGCAGGTTGAATATTTTCACGCATAATCTCTGTTTGGGTTTTAGCGGATTTAATGGACGTTATTGTACGTTGGTATTTCAATAACGGATATTTTAGGTATAGTTATACATATAAAAGTTTTAAATAAATATTTACCGATGCAATCATTCGCAGTATTTCATCGATATGCTGAAAGAGCAAACATCATTTATTTCACATTATTAGAGTCGAAGTTATAAATATTCAGAACCTCTTTTTTAGCTATTTAGTTGTTATGAACAAAGTTAAATAAGAGCGAATGTTTGTATGAATATTTCGACTCAAAATTGGTGCATGGTATGTATAATTTTTATATTAATTTATATTATATATATATTTATATTTATATTAATTTTATAAGGTAGACTGGGGCAAATCGGTTATAAAATTTGAATAGTTCAAATTAAATCCCAAAACGTGGTTTTGTTTTTTCTCTTAGTAGAAATGCTGATACCACATTAAATTCACAATTTCCTTAATTAAAGAATCGAGGTATTAAAAAGTTTTTTTTGAAAAAGGAAGAAAACGATTTTACATATTTTTTAAAATGTTGACAATATGTTTACCCCCATGGTACGGGGTAAATGTAACAAACGGTTCTAAAGTGCAATACAATTATATAGAAAAACATATGGGGCAATTTTAAAAAAATATTTGGCTCCTCTAAAATTTGATATGCTGTTTATTTATTTATTTCAAAAAATAACAGAGCTACAAAATAATAAAGAAAAAATAAGAAACAAACCCTGTCTAATGCACAAAAGAACAATAAAAATAATAAAAACATTAACATAATAGGTAAAAATATTACATTTACCCCATTTTTACATTTGCCCCATTCTACCTTAGTTGAATAAATTTGGTCAGTGTGCGAATGCGTGCACAAGTAATGCAATTACACGCCGCTAATTTTATTGGAACTTTCCTGCAGGGCGATGATAATTTGGATTGTAATTAAACTCCCGAACTTTTCATTTCGGGCCTTTTGTTTCAAGATTAAAGTTAATCGGATTTCAAGAATACAGCCGGTCCGGAAAATTTGGCCGGGATTCCCCGCGAATGAAATTAACGTTTTACGGCTGGACCTTCGACACGGGGAAATAAATCAGTTCGAATTTAACTGCAATTTCGATTGCCGATCGTGCAAAAAAACGTTGAATTGTTATTGTTTTCGGTATTAAATGCAATTGCTGATGGCAAAGCGCGTAACAGTCGGATGGAATATTAATTAATTTAGTTACATTATTCATAAAACGTGTAGATGGAATGTAAATGCAAACGCGAATGTTCCAAACAATTTCCACTTTATTCCGTAATCAAAAACCGCGTAAATAACGTTTCCATTATGAAGGAAAACGTCTCTAATTTCGTGGCTAGGCAAACATCCAAACAAAATAAACCGGGAAAAGGCACGACAGAATAACTAATTGATTTTTAATGCAATTACTCAAAGGTTTGTGTACACTTGGTATTATAAAAAATACACACATTTTAATCTTTTTGGTCCGTTCTGAATACATTTCAAAACGGTTTTATACACCGCTCATTATTCACAGTTTGATAAATCGTGTCATTCAATCATAATTTATCGCGATGCTGTTGATTAATTAATTAACACACAATCTATAAATTAAACAGCCGGCGCCAAGTTATATATTATTTCGCATTTCGGCAATATCAAATCCGTCGAAATTTATTCGCATTTCGAAATATCAACGTTTCCTATCCGAAAAGCACTCGATAAAGGTCAGTGGAGAAATGAAACTTTGAATTAATTAAAATTTCTCCTCTCCTTTCGCCCTCCGGAGTTCCTACAATGCCCGTTTCGATCCGGGGATATATTGATTCCGCACTTCGTCAACAAATCTTTTCTTAAAATAAATACAAATCGAGAATATGGAGAAACAAGAGCCAATAAAAACCGTTCCTCTACGAGGCCATTGTACGCGGTTCGTGTCCTGGGAAATAATATACAAAAGATATGAGATTGTGGTACTTAATAATGAGAAATTAAACTTGCATTAAGTAGGCATAAGATCGAATAAAAAGATTCCATTCGTATAAAAGTTTGGCGCTTTAATCGAAATCCCTAAAATTGTCAAAGCTTCAAGAAGCTTCTAGTTAAAATAATTGCTCAAAAACATCGTTCGAACGTTGAATTAGCTCTATTCCCGAAGACAGCGAATGGTGGAATTAATTTAGATGTTATCTAATTACAACTCCTTGTCGGTCGAAAGTTGATTTTGAATTAAAGGGTAACAACGCTTGATTGTTAATCGGCGAGAACGGCGCCCGATAGAGTTAAATACGAATGTATTGTGTATTTAGTGGTCTCGCTACCCAAAATTTCAATATTTGTATAGTAACTGTAGTATTTTAAAATTTGTTTATCGAGTTTATGCTAATGTTGAATTAAAGTTAGATATTTTTTTTAAATGCGCAACTCTACAATACAACTTTTCTTATCTAATGTATAGGTATAAAGATACAGAGATACTGAAGATTTACTGAACACTGAAGTATTTACTTTAATGTGCAGTTTTCAGTGACATTTTGATAAATGTTTTTTAGTATTCTAGTGGAAAATAGATTCTTTCTCGTACATGCACATTGCTTCCATATAGAAACGGTGCATACACCGGTATTTTGATAGATGAAAGTGCTATATGCTGTGTTATTTCATGAATAAATAGACAGGTATATGTTTCTGGAAATGGAATTGTATACAAGTATTCACCGGGATCAAATTTTAAAACCCTGCGACAGTTACGTTTCGTTTCATTATACCCTTGTCAACGGCATACAAGCCAGGATTATTCGAACATCACTCGTATACACGTGAATAATACTGGTATGTAATGTAATCCACCTTTCAATTAAAGTGGGAGAATTAAAAAATCTCGGTGTAAAGGAGTATTTTGTAGCGATTCCGCGAAATGGAGTTACTAAAAATACTCCGTATCTCGCGCTGTTGGAAAATGTGGAGCAGCTATGTAATCCTCGAGTTCTTTTATTAAGTTCCCCGTCAGCTCCGGCACGGCCGGGATAAAAGCCTTTCGTGCCACAGGACGTTTACCCACTTTAATTCTTTTTAATGTAGAAAAATGGTCTCTTCTAGCCTTTGTTCCTGGTATTTACAGCGTTTCTATGAAGTCCGCGTAATCTCGGCCGGTCCGCTTCTTTCGTTCCGTCGCTATCATTTCCTCTGTCGCCTCTATTGGAGGATTTTTATGAAAAATGCAAAGCTCTCGACAAGGTGTACGGATATCCGAATACGGAAACGCTCAATTAACATTATCATAAAAGAAAACCCAGCATCACGAGCGCGATTTTTAAACGACGAATTTTAAATTTTCCCGCAGCTCGAACAAACTTCGATTTCGTGCGACACACAACAACCGACGGGGAAACAAATTTATCCAATTCCGTCTATCCCGGCGACTGATTTTCCGACGAATGAACCTTTTTTTCCGCGATATACCCATCGATCTCAACGGGTTTTTTTTTTGTCGGGCTAGGTTACCTAATCTAGATCATTTTTCAGCATTTCCCGTGTCCCCCCGGTTTTCGGTATATACTCACGTCTAAAAGGTGCATCAATGAAGCTCTCGCCGTGGCCTGGAGTCGCGTCATATCCGTCAGGAGTTGACATAATTCGGCACTCAAACGGGAAGTGGCGACGTGGCTGGTCAATGTGGCCCTTTTTAGGGTCTCGCCCAAAGCGAAGACCCACATCTGAAAAAAGCGAAGCGAGATTTGTAGTTGCATGTTTATTCGATAGACGATCTAAGGAGATATTCGATTCGCAAAACGGTCGCTTTGATGTCTAATCGAATGCTAGATGCCTACAGGGCGGTTAGAAATCATTAAGACTTATTTTTAGTATTTGCACAAATGACTCTTTCGTATACATAAATGACTCTCTCATATACATAATTGACTCTCTCATATACACGAATGACTCTCTCATATACTTAAATGACTCTTTCATATACACAAATGACTCTCTCATATACATGTAGGTAATCTTCTCAGGTATAGATAATGACTCTTTTAAACAAATAAATGACCCTCTTGAACATAATATTGACTTTTTCAAGTATGAAATTGAGGGAATTATCGTAGATGTATGAATTTGTATGTCAATTATATTTAATCGTCTTTTGTATAAATATGCAAAAATGAATAGCATGCATAAAATTCCAGGCGTTTATTTTAGTTGATGTTTCTAAATAATCTGAGCTGTAAGAAGATAATTTAATGAGAATGGAAACTTTAGTTTTGTTTAGAAAATTTAGCAAATTCAAGCACGATGTTGGGATTTTTTCCTGGAAGGAATTTTAATTAGACGCTGCTAGTGCTTTAGTTTAATATAAGAAATTGTTAAAAACTTTTAAAAGATACCTAGGATTGTTTAGAGCTACATTTACGGCTAGATGAATTAATTAGAACGGTGTTGGAGTATAGACTAAACGCATTTTGGAGAAGTTTTCCATCCAAGTAATCGCTAATTTTGCTCGTATTAATGTCTCAACTTGGATAATATGTAAAGCTAAAATTCAACGTGTTTATGCGAATACTTCTAATTAACCCATTCAACAAACAAGTAGAGATAGAACCAACCGATCTCCATTCTTGATCCCATTGAACGGAGTTTTCCTTGTTTTAAGAGAGAAGCGCGAAATCCGCGCGGGGACGTGGAAGAAAAGAAATTATAAAATACGTTTTCTGGAGTATCAAAAGATCCTAATTCAATAGAGAGGACCTGAATGGAATTTGTTGATTATATTGAAGCCGGCTCGGCATTGTTCTTCGCAAACATTCGCAAACGGTCGACGACTCGATTCGCTAAAGGCAATTAAATATTGAAATAGTGTTTGAGCCGTCCAACAAAATGGGTTATACCTATTGTGCAAATCGCTCATTGATATGTCAGTACAGAAGAGATAAGGAAAAAGTGTTACATGACGTATTGATATTTTTAAAAAAAACCATATTTAGGTACCATCAATAAATAGAAACAAAAAAAAAGAATCTAAAAATTCTAATTGTAAACGTAAAAGTCTCTCATATACACAACTGACTCTTTCATATACATACATGACTCTCTCATATACATTAATGACTCTCTCATACATGTAGGTAATTTTCTCAGGTTGAATTGACTTTTTCAAGCATATAATTGAGGGGATTATAGGAGCAATTTGATTCAAATTTGAAGAGGCTAGATGAAACAAAGTGGAATCCCATAATATCAATAATATCGAACCTATTACACATCTAACACCGTTCCGGGACAATCTATATAAGGGAAGAAAGTTCAATTTAGGCGCCACCCAGCTCGTTAAACGCCGGCCGAATCGAAGAGCTGTTTAAACATTTAAAGAAGCCGTTCGGGGAGCCTCCTAATAATGAACTCGAACGTCCCTCGAACAAGCGATAGAAACGGAAGCGGCAAAGAAATCGTAAATTTCGATTTTCTCCAATTTGCAACGAACCTAGCCCGCCCCCCCCCCTGACCGTCGGAATCGTCCCGATTTATCCTTCTATTATTGCAGGATTTCGCGAGATTTGTAGGGACGATCGCTCTGTCGTCGGGCTCCCTTATCGGCCCCTTCGATCTTCATATTTGATCGGGCGATAAAAATTTTTCGGCCCGTCCGCGAATTGAAAGCGAACGCCCGATTAAATTCGAATCGCTCGGGTAATTTCGCCATGCTTTTAGCAGTTACTTCGCGAGGAATTCCGCAAATCGATCGAAAAAATTTAGTGCCTTGTTGATGGTTTATTTATCGTCAATTTTTATCAATCGCAGTATTTTCGCAACAAAGTTTTTTCGTTAGGATTATAACGAAGGATCGCTTTTATTTGCGAGTTTTGCACTCGAATTCGCCTTCTTATCTTCGGCTATTCTCGCTCGAACGAATCGTTTGCGAGGGTTCGGTGCAAATAGACGAAGTTCTGGCGAATTTTCGCCGTGCATTCGACGTTTTCGCTGCGCTTTTGAGCCCTGCTATTGCGCGTAATAATCCGCTGATGGAAAACAAAAATTTAATTAAAACCTAGCGGCGTTACGTGTTTTAATTTAATAACTTTAACGGCTCGCGTTTTTCGCACGATGCAATAAATTCGAGCGTGAAATTTCCTACTCTCGTTTCACTACAATTCAACAAAATGTGTAAAATAATTTTTCTTGTAAACGCCGCTAAAACGGGATCCCCGACAAGCATGTGTCTCCGGCAAATAATTCGAGAGTTTCCCGATAAAAAATCCAAACTTGAAACTCGGGCGTTATCGATCAAGAGGGAAAACGCGCGTGGGATTATACTCTAGAAAATTGCACGTGTTTTGAGAGCATTGAAGTCGGAGCCGCCTAATTGAATTAGTTTAGCGCTAAAGAAGCTTTTAATCCATTTTTTACGCGGGCAGGTATAAAAATAAATAAGCTCGGCTAACCCAATTTCTATTAATCTCGCGTGCTCGACGGAAACTAAACGGATTTGTTAGCTAATCAAATAACGCCTTAAACACCGGAAAGTTTATTCGAGGAATGGGAATTGATGTTGGACTTGTAGTGATTCCGTTCCATTCATACGAATTTCAATAATAATTATATACTACCTTTCGGGGAAGTTACTAATAATACCGAATGAATTACGCTTTTCAATGGGATGTACCTTTTCCATTTCGGTGTCAGTAAAATGTTTCTTCGTTCTGTATTCAGGAGCCAAGTAGCTCATGAGATGTACGGGGGGTTTTCCCTCGAAAACGTGTCGGCTCGGGCACAATTTCACCCTCCCTCGTAGTGAAAACAGCAACGTTTGAGGGGTCACTAGAGGAACACATGAACTGCCGAAGGCACCATCTGAAATCAACAAATTTTACTGTAAAACCAATTCTACTCCTCGTGCATAAGACGCCCTGTATAAGTATCGTATAGAATTAATTAAGTAAATTAATTAAAATCACAAAATATAGACAGATGTTGGCGCCTAACATTTTTGCCTACCGCATTGTTCCGAAGTAATTTACGACGACAATTAATTAGAATTCTGGAGGGACCGGCCATGCCGGGGATTAACCGACTACTAATCATATCAGATTCGCCGTAATTTCGACCAGGACGTGTTGAGTCAATCTTCTGTCTTATTATTCATAAGCGTTCGAGGGCCCTTTCGGACCCTAATATTAAATAAACCCGACCGCTCTCCCTCTGCACCTGCCGGTGGTGTTAATGTCAATGTCAAAACTGTTGTTAAATTTCCTTAAATGTGGAAAATTGGCAATCGCTAAATTGGCAATATCTGAAGAGTACCGGGTGTCCCGGAAAAGACTCAAAAAGTTGGTTGAAATCGCTCGACTAGGGTGGGACTTGTTTATGTAAAAAGAGAAGTGTTCTCGGTGCTCTGGGGCGTAAAAAGTCGCTTGCAATCGATCGAATTCGGGATATTTTAGAGGATATTCAACAGGACGGCCGACGGGCCGACGTGGGAATTTCGAATATCCTCTCCGATGTTAATCTATTTCGGCGTTTGGGCCATCCAGCGGAAACGTAAATTCATCCGAAGCAACTGCGAAACACATTGTGCGGTATCGGAGAATAATAAAAAAAGTTTCGGCTCGGAAAAAAGTTGGTTATCAGCATGCGAGGCACGTTCGTTGCAGAAAAAGCGGAGGATGTTTTAATCTGGTAGTTTTTTTTTTTTATTTAAGGCGGAGATAAATTCGAAAAAATTCGCGGATTAAATGGAATATACAGAGCGAAGTAGAGAACAATTGTGTGTGGGAGAAAATTGATTTTCTAACGCAAGAAATGTGTTAAAATAAACACCTAATTTGTACGCAAGCTATGGATACGCTAATTTTTCATCTTCTCGTTTGTCCCAGTGGGTTTGAGGTCGTGAATTAATTATGTTCTATTTTCCGCGACGTTGAGTAATGTACGATTTTCCAGTCACGTGGAATTTGAATTAATTAGCCGCGAACCGAAACGTCGTTAATACGTGTGGCATTCGAGTCGAAAAATTAACTGCGAAATGCATTATTTCTGGTCGCGAAAAACTGAGAGAAAGATTGTTTGCGCTCATGAAATATGCAAAAGGATCGGAAACGACGGAAAAGCGAATTGCAATTTCGACTTACGCCAGTAGTACGAAGTTTTCCCATTTCTTTTTACTCCTATATCGCAATTATTAAGAAGTATGATTTTTTTGTTGAGCTGAATACGTTTATAGTAAAAGGCATGTATCACATTTTAATATTTAAGTAGGTAATTAAGGCGATTATAAAAAAAATTGGTGCTTATTTTAAACTAGTAGAGCAGAATTTAGATACATTTATTATACGATATTAACATCAAACATGCTTCATCAAGATATACAGAAAATCATTGACCGATTTTTTTAACCTAGTACATCAAGAGCCGGATCTGCTAAACCAATATTTTCATCAAATTTCGCCTAATATCTTTTTTTCTCCTCTTTGTTTGATACTACACGAACTTCATGAAGAGTTATGTACAAACTTGGTAATACAACATGGGATATATCAACAACACGCTCTCTCGCAAAAGCAAAAATATCGAAAAATCGTATGTACTTCAAAAAATTCTGCAATTCATTTCGTAGCTAAAAAAACCTACTTGTTGCTGTAGCAGTGACTTTTAGAAATCGTTTCCTGCTGTTTAATTAATGAGGAAATCAAAGTAATTTGTAAAACTGCTCGCGCTCGCTATAGTGTTCCCAAAACGCTATCGCAACCTAATTAATCAGTGGCGTTTTAATTAACTGTAAAAAGGGGAAAAGGGGTCGAGTAAAGGGAAATGAATGGACGTAAAGTAATTAAAACCGGACGGTTTTTTTTGTAATTCTTGCTGTTTCAATCAACTATTTCGGTTCCGTGTAGGAGTGGCGAATTGTAAACTTCCAGTGAATTTAGGATCGACGAATGGATGGTCTATGATACGCGAGAATAAATCGATAATTAAATAACGTTAATTCGCGGTATTCTGTTAAAAATATAGCCCTAATTTAACCGAATTTTTCGCACTGGGTTAAATATGCAAATCCGGAGTGGTGTGATAAATCCGTTCCTATTTTACATACTATTTATTTCATGCAAAAGAGTGCATAGTAAACAACGAAAGTATTCCAATATTATCGCTTCAAAACTTGCCTTAACTCCGTATAATAAATTCTATACATAGATTACTGAAGTTGGTCGTTGTGCATTTACATAAATAGTAAAATGTATACAGGGGGTAAGTATATCTAGTCATTCGATGTCATCATTGAAACAGTGCATAAAATAAAATTTCTAGCCAGAGTTGATTTTTAAACACCCTGTAAGTGAGTTTAAAACTTCAATAGTTTTATTGATGTGAGGTAGCGTGGCCGAGCGGTCTAAGGCGCTGGTTTAAGGCACCAGTCTCTTCGGAGGCGTGGGTTCGAATCCCACCGCTGCCAAAATTATTTTTATTGCAAAAAATCTAAATTTAAAAATGTAATTCAATTCAGATGTAGCACGTAAACATACAATAAGAAATGCTTGTGATGAGTATTTATCGTGAAAGAACGTTATAAGCTACATTAGAACGCTAGTGTATCAAGGTTCCATGGTGTAATGGTTAGCACTCTGGACTCTGAATCCAGCGATCCGAGTTCAAATCTCGGTGGGACCTGAACTTTTTAATTTTTTTTATTTGTTTTTTTTATTAGAAAATAATTTTGTACGTTATAAAATATTTTTTCTTATTTGTCATACACATTTTACTCAATTGCTTCTCTATTAATATTGTTTTTTCTTAATTTTTATCTTGTCGTCGTAAAGATAAATTTTTCTCTATCACTATTATTTTTCAAGTAAGTATAAAAATAACTTCGGGTAGGTATTTTGAAATTTGAACTAATCCGAACTTTCTAATCCTTACTTAGAAGATCAAAGACTCACTAACTTCACCAAAGTTTATTCAAACTTGATAAACAGTAACTCGTCTCAAAATTATGCGATAAAGACCTTAATTCTACCATGTATTATAAATACCAAAAATGCACGTATAAATTGAATGTAAACCCTATACCATCCACTTCATTTAAATCCCATTACCGCTAAATCGTATATGCATGCACAACGTAATAATAAACGAACTTTGCACAAACATTTGTTGTGCCTTATGAAAGGACTTAACAAACAATGCGCAGTTACCCCGAATTGCCAGTACATCATCGCAATCTTCACCTCAGTTTCTACGCAAAAATGCGCCCATTGTTTTAGAGCCATCACCATTCTCGCCCGAAATTCACATCTCGCAGAGCGTTGCGCCAACTTTACCTTTCAACGAAATTGCCGCGATATGTATCATAATCGTGAATGACGGAGTAAATTTCATTCGAACGTTATTCAAAGTAAAGTCGCTCCGAATAGGATGCTATTCAATTTTCCCCCGGCTTCAATTGCTTGTGAATCCTTACCTGATAAAAAAAGGTCTTGCAAGGCTTGCACGGCTTGGCATAATACGGCCCAGGATTCGGATTCCTCGAGGCCCGACGGGCGAGCTGTCAAGAAATCTGCCAAACTGGGTCTTCCGTTCCCGCTACCATTACTGTTAGTTCTTAACAGCGACATACTGTAAATAAAAAAACTCTATATCACTCACTAATCCAATATCGATTGTAATCACTTTAGTACTGTTGCTATTTCAACCCAACTAATAATGCAGTAATTATGTAGTTAGTTATATAAACTGAATGCTCCAACTAAAATATTTATTTGGCAAATATTCTATTCTGCAATATTCTATGGATGAATCATTGAATTATTTCAATTGCTGATTTTTAATTAGGTACTACAAATTCATTACCAACTACTGCTATTACATGTTAAGGCTAAATTGGATATTGTAGGGTAGTTTCTGGTTTCTGTGTGCAAAGTCGAATTAATTAATAAATTTCAAGAGAGTTCTTTCAGTGAAACTGCGGTTATTAAGTGTCATAATTAAAAACTCATTACCTAACTCTTTTCTGGCGAACCTTCGATTCAATACAAATTCACTATTGGCTTTGGGTTTCATTAATTATTTTTTATTGATCAATAAAAACCTCCCTATAATGAACGGGTTACTTCAGTAATACGCAACGTTATATCTCAAATTTAACGTTATTCCTTCATCCTTGTATATTTTTGGGAATTAATTAAATTTCGCATCAATCACAAGGCTTACCGTGCTTCTGTTGCTTTTTAATTAGGCATTGGAAATTATAATTTCTCCTAATACTGTACTTATTGAATCGTTTTATGGGTATTAGAGAAGGAAAATGCTTATAAATCAAAGAGAAATTACAGAAATTTTTACCAACCGGTCCTGTACCTTGTTTGGTTCTTGACTTATGAGTGAGGTTATGCGGTACTTAAACGATACATATTTCTTTAAAAACGCTCAATTAATAAATGAAGATTGTTATTTACAAGCATAATTTGTACAACTTTAATAATCTATGTAGTACTTTGTTAATATCCAAAACTTACGTTCAGGTATATTTTCTTTATCTAACGCTAGTACCAAAAGTACCGAACAATCGATTCACATCTAAATCCACTGTATTGCTTCACATTAAACTCAAAATTCTCACGAAACTGTCTCATTATTGATCACTTGAAGTAAGGTTCACTCGAGAAAAATGGTTCCCACGGAGAGTTGAAGAGTACTGGGTACTTTAATACGCGGCAAGATGGTACTGGCAGGTCGACTGGTCGTACTCATCGTTTTAAATTTGAACGAAGAATGAAGATGCGTCGGCAACTGTTCTGTTTGGGTTCGGGTACCCGCTGACGGTTTGTGTGCAGGGACGGATTCAATCGAATTTCATGATAATAAGTAATAAGTTTCGAAACTTTAGTTTTTTTTTTGAGTAATTTTTGATTACTTTGAACCGGGCTAGAGAAGTTTGTACTAACACTTTTCTTTTACAACTTGATTTGCGACTGTGTGGGCGTATTAAAAAAAAGTTTGGAGCCTTCGAGATTTTTAATTACTATTTGAATCTTTTACAAAGCATTCCGAGCATAATCAATTACCCTTTTCGCCTTTTTACAAACCCATAACTTCGTACTTATTTAAGAGAACAAACGAAATTAATAAAGCAACACCGTTACCTCCCTATTAATTAAAAAAATTCCTCCGAGTACATTCATAAACCTTTTTTTTGTACAGCAAATCGCATTTGACGGATCCTTTCGGACGCATCCTCTCGATTTTCCCCCTTCGATTTTCACAAAGGCTTTCCAAGTTTTATTCTGTTTGATTAGTCTCGTATATAACTTCTTGAAAAACCTAATAAAGTGATTCGAGGTATATCCGAACTACTTCTCGAAAACACCGAGATCAGCGGAAAATCATCTCGAGAAAAAGCTATTACCCCGAAGGGAATCGATTCCGCAGGAGCTCCATCATCCGCCCGTTGTCAACCGAATTGATGTTTAATCTCCTTTTTAACAGTGTCTTACATCCATTTCGCACGCAGCGTAAATGAAGAAAACGCGCTTATCGCTGAATTTTCATTTTTCATTACATTTTTTATACATCACAATTTCTACTCCCTGATCGTGTATGATGGAAAAAAACGATTTTTAACGTATATGTATAGTCGAATAAACTCCATGGTGAGCTGGGGAAAATAGTCAATTTGTTGGTTTTTAATCGATTTTATTTATTTTTTAGCTTTCAAAAAGTTTGCGGATTAAAAGCTTTTCTTTGTTAATTCATCAACTAAAATTTAAACGAGTTCCAACGTAATTTAAATATTTGGAAACGGTCTCTAAAAACAGCTTCCAAAAACCACCAAATCACAGATTCTGATGGTTAGGTAGATGAAATTTATTTAGCACAAATTAGATAGAGTATGTACAAATATCACGGAATAGGTTCGGATTGAAAGCGTTTAATTATTTGCGAAATGACTGGAAAATTAATCGGATCATTTTCGGTCGCCCACGCGCCCACCTCGCCGGCGGTTTGTTATTCAAATTATTGGCCGGAAAATGGAGCGAAGACTGCCCGTGGGCGAGAACCGTCGAAGGAAAACGCGCGGCATTCCGGCCGCCTCCTCGGGCTTTATTTACGATACGAAAAGAATGCTTAAATCCGGGCTTAGGCGATTAAATCGACAGGACGAGAGCGAGAAGAATCGTCACTCGATATATAGAGGAAAATCGATCAACCAAAGGATCTCCGACGAGTTTTTTTGTCTCGATCGAGCAACTACCCACGTAAATTCGAGTCCAAGTCGCCGTGAAAAACATCAAGCAGGAATTTTCGGTCCACGATTAGAAGAACGCTTGCCATTTCCGAGCTTAATTAAAATTGTTTTAGAAGGGACCCGGGTTATTAAAGTTTGAAGTTCCCTCCGGGAGCACCTATTCGGAAAAATATCCCGGCGCGGAACTTTTTATTTCTTTTTCATCGGCTCCACGATCATTCACAGACTAATTCGCAGAGCATAACGCAGGAGCTAAGAGAAGGGGAGGAAAATTTGGAACTCCACTTGATGGAAATTCTACTTACCGAAGTGAATTTACACATGATCGATGGCGGTTCCCTGGAGCTTGGTCGAGGAGCTGCCGACGTAGCACTGAAGGGGGTGATCGTCGGAGTCCGGCCTCCTGTTCGGCAGGTAGTACACCAAGCACGTGACTCCGATCAGGAACAGGAAGAACACGAACACGATATCGAACATGATGAGCGAGTTCCACGTCATAAGGCGCATCACAGAAGTCACTGACTAGTCCTGTTGCTTTGCACTAATAAGGACATCACCGCGCGACGGGGTGGCTTTTCTTCCGGCCTTCGACTAGTCGGCTGTTCGGGTTATTGTTCGCCGGGCGGCGGGACGGGGATTCTCATTATATTCGAATGGTCTGGAAAATAAACGAGCGAATGAATAAATTAATTCAATGCGTATGCAGAAGTAGAAGAATGGATCAAACAAAGGGTTTAAATGGGGATGAGTTTTTTCGTTATTAGGTACTCGAGATTCAACAGTTTTTGTATAATTAAGCATCAGGCGACTGCTGCATGTCTACCTTTTGGTATTTTGTGGAAATTAAATTTTGAATTTGTTCTTGATAAATCCCCGCGACTTTCTTCGAACAAAACCTCTTACGGATATTAAAAAAATACGGTATTTCGGGGCTTTTGTTTACGCTTGAATAATCACAATACGGCGATCCGTCTTAATTAAAACAGCCTGCTCGGTACCTAATTTTTACGATATGACGATGTAATTTAATAACGATTCTCATAAATTAAGCAAGGACTCTTGTTCTTACTTCATTAATTCCCGAATAAATTGCTACTGTGGAGAGTAAGATAATCAATTTATTCGCACTACATCGAAATTGTTTATCGTCAAGCGAATCCGCCGAAAAATGCCGAAAATGTCGGGAAAATTTCCCGCACAAAACGTGCGCACGGGACTCCCCGCCGCGCGAAATTACACGAGATATTCCGCGGCACTTTGTTAACTGATAGACAATAAATTTTCGGAAATTTCGGGCCCACATACAGGGCCGCTTTGTGCCGGAGAAATTCGTCTTGGGAGCGTGATTCTTGCGCTTATCTTGCGGCGAAGGAGCGGCGTCGAACGAAATTCGTTGAAACGAATAACCTTAACAGAGGGTCGTTTCCCTTCGATAAGAAATATAAAATTGAATTTATGTGCGTATTTTCGGCGTGGAAGATGCAACAGTCAAACGCAGCCGAAAATATCCATTTGCCGAAAATATGAATTGTAAAAGCTCTTCGCTGAGGGCTCGGTTTGTCCGGGATAATGCATTGGAGTTTTGAATGGGGAATTTCAAGGTAGGTATTTCGAATAAAAAGGAAGTTTATGTAGTGAATTTTAAAAACATATTTACAGTAAACAATGGGGTATTATAAAGTCAAAACAGATCAATAATTGGACATATTATTTGAACATAAATGCGCTTTTTTCCTTTATATAGTGAGTTTGTTTTATATTCATTTGGGCACTTCGTTTCAAACATATTTACCGCAAAAGGGAGTCATAAGGCTCGAAATGGAGGCGAAAAGTAAGAGAAAAACCGTCACGTTCCCAATTCAATTACATTTCGAATAAGTTAATTTAAAATCCGAAAGGCGAAAATGATTTTTTCCCCAGCTGAGACCCCTCTTTGGAAACTCGTTTTGTAACGTGACACGGCGTAAAAGGGCGGCATCTCTGGCTTGTTTTCCGGAAAACAAGGTTCGGGTACTCCGAAAACGCGAAATAGATATTCAGGAAGTTTAAATCGAAAAAATTCTTCTAAAAAAACTTGTTGATCGTGCAGTTAATTTTATACTTTCTGTTACAAATGCTTCAGTTTTAAATGCATTACTTAATACAAAATAAATTGTTTTGAATAAATTAATCCCTCGTTTTTGATTAATATATCACATGCTTGTAATAAATATTTTCGACCTAAAAGTAATCCTGCCGTCAAACCAGCATAAATTTTAATCGTTTGTTTGAACATTAAAACCTGCCGGGTGGTTTATCATTTTAAACTTTTAATTAATTTATTATTCCGTGATTTAATTAGTTTTCTATATGACGACCACGGATTTGCGAGATTATTTTATAAATATAGTTCCTAAATTATTTGGGATTATTTAGCCCGAAGAGGTTTAATAATTTTTCATCGATTTATCAATTTTATTGCACTCAGCTATCAAAAATTACGATGCAACGAATATTCGAAATATCCCTACCTGGAAAACGATTACTTTGACTGACTTTTACAATCCATAAATTTTATATCCACTGAACGAGGAAGCTTTAATTGTCAATAAAAATAGAACGCATTTTTTAGAACTATTACAAATAAATGGTGGAGGCGTTTGTAAAATATTACGGGAGACCTAACCTGCCATTCGCAAACACCGTAATTTCCCTCCCTATATCCGGGATAAAAATACATAAAACAAAAGGAATTTACAAATGTCGGCTATTCCGCTCCATTAAGCGAAAGTATATTCTTCGCGTTTTGAAGGAAACGGCCGGGGAGCGGCGCAACTTCCGCGAGGGCGCCCAATTTGCACCCAGTCGCCGCTTCTAGTGTTACTCCTGTCGGTGACACTTATTGCTGTAAAACATACTTGTCTTTTGAGAAGGGTCCCCGCCGGTTTTCTTACCGTTTTTTTTTCCAAATTTCGGCGTTCATTAAACCGGGAGGGGGCGGGCGAGGCGAAGGGACGGCCCCGAAAATTTCGCAATAAACAGAACCTCGACTTCGATAGCACGAGTGGGCGCTATTTGGAAAGAAATTCGAGTTTGTCACGTTCGCGTTCCAGATCGCAGGCTATCCGGAGCTGCCGAGTGCCATCGACATCTGTCTCTTTTCCGAATTGTACTCGGAAAACAATAACACCGGAGTGCTTCGAATTTTCCTGGCTGTTGTACTTATTTGATTTGAATCCTCCGCTGCAAATATCCGCCTAATGGGTAAAGTTTACTAAGTCGGAGCGGGTTAACGCGCATGCGTCAATAACGTCAAATTCTGTGTTCTGACAGCTTCAAAAACTGTGTATCGTTGCCAGATTGTGTAAATTGTTATTTTATGAAAAATTTAATTTAATATAATTTCTAAACTTTCTTAAACCTTCTAATATTTCTGTCCATTTACTGAAATTAAATACACATTGCCAACGATGCACAGTTTTTGACGCTGTCAGAACACGGAATTTGACGTTATTGTCGCATGCGCATTATCCCGCTCCGATTTAGTAAACTTTACCGCCTAATGTAATGACGGATAATTTTTTAGTGAGATTCGAAAGAAAATTGGCCGCGACAAAAAATCCAGCGAATCTCAGAAAGTGCCTATTTCCGCGACGCGATAAATCACCGTCGACAGTTCTTTGCAACAGATTAAAATAATACATCCGCGTGTCGGCGAGGAGAGCGAGAGAAATTAGATTTTCGAATACGACAGGAAAAACATCGCGCGAGCGTTATTAGTATTTACGCCGGCATGTGATACGTGCGAATGAGAATTCATACGCACCGTTCCGACGGCTGATTACGGGCGATGTCATGTACAGAAAAATGGATATCTGCCCCGCAGAAAATGAGACGCGCTGAACCTTTTTCAACGCGTGTTATACTAAAATTGTATACAGATTGCTTCAATTCAGACCGCAACATGGTCGTTTCTATGAGTTGAACAAAGAAAGATTACTAAAATGACAGTTGTCAAAGTGAAAAGTTGCAATGACACAAATGTCACTCTTTCTTTTTCCCACGGCCCTATATTTGTAAGGTCTGGAATATCCCTATGCTTATGCAGAATGTGTCCCGTTATTTGAGGACTTTTTGTGCTTTGAACGATCGGAGGACCAATTTATCTCAGCCAATCAGCGTCGCGCTGCGTATAAATCGCGGTTGTGCTGTAAGATGACAGTTCAAGCTGTCAAAACTTCA
The DNA here is from genome assembly GCA_918026865.1 of Phyllotreta striolata. Lineage (NCBI taxonomy): Eukaryota > Metazoa > Arthropoda > Insecta > Coleoptera > Chrysomelidae > Phyllotreta > Phyllotreta striolata. Next base: position 15,508,227 of record OU900094.1, on the reverse strand, counting down.
AAAATTATTATTTGACATTTTGAGGAGAAAATGGAGAAATACAGTAACCGAAGATACGTGAGGCATGATGTTAACAACAAGTATATTTTTATATTTTGTATCTATTTTTAGTTTGAATATAACCTTTTTATAAAGATAAAGACAACTTCAATTAGATACTTACAAAGGAAAATGAAAGAGTGACATTTGTGTCATTGCAACTTTTCACTCTGACAACTGTCATTTAAACAATCTTTCTTTGTTCCACTCATAGAAATGGCCATGTTTCAATCGGAAATGGAGCAAGGTGTATGTAGGTTGCTGTGATGTGTACCGTAATTTTCGTAAATGATTGATTCCCAGGCACGGTCCTATATTTCTAAGGTCATTTAATATTTTTTTAGAATTTTGTTAAAGAAATGTCGAAAAATCCAGTTTGGAGGAAATGGAATTTTGCCTATATTTGAAAACTAATAGACAATTCCCAGTAAATGTTCGACGACCGCGCTAATCGAAGCTCCAACCGCTAACAAACGGGTAAGTGGAAACTTTCAACTCGTAATCTAATCGAATCTTTTTTCAATTTCCTCATTTTCGGAATTCGCAGCCGACGTTTCCCGAAAGGAAGTGCAATCTAAGATAATTCGGGGAATTTTGAAATTTAATGTGCGACTCGAGAGCCGAGCAGAAAACATCAATCAGCCCTAATTCGCTTAGCACCTGAGAAAATAACAGGGAAATTGAATGTTTTCGTCAGGAACGGGAATCGACGAATTGAAAGGATAATCCAATAAAGGCGAGGTGCAATTTTCCAGCAGTAATTATTTCGGTTTACGCTCGAGTATCTCCTAACTTGTCGGAGTCAAATGGACGCTTTAAATACTGTAAATAACTTCTTTGAATTGGCAAAAATATGCTTCATTAAGATTATTACATTTTACCATTAGTAAATATTTAATACCGGTTTAGAATATTTCATATTTATAACTAGATTACTCGATATAAATAAAGGTTAATATACCAGTCCTAAAACTCCAAAATATGATAATTTTATAAAATACCAAAGTGCACCCTTGGGATTCCTCGACCCCAATTAGCCCTGAAAATGTTCATGATTTTTCCAATGATCACAAACCGAATGTTTTCTAAACAAACACCCCCTTATAATTTCCAACGATCATGCAACACCCTGTATATTAAAACCCTAATAAATCACGTGACATGTTTTAACTAAAATCTAATTAGTACATACTACATCCTCTGAACACGTCCTAGATCTTCCATTAAATCGTCTCAGACGAATTCTTGCGAAAATGATTACTTTCTAACTCTAATAAATTATTTCCTATGAGCTCTCTAGTTTGGATTAGCTAATTTTCCGAACTAGTAAAGGGCCATGCCTGATTGTCTCCAGGTGAAAATGCTCTACAACAACTCGGGATAAACTCGTTTAGGTATTGAAGATTGTAAGAGTTTTTAAATTGTTAATTGGGTTTCTTAACAATAAGGTATATAAAAAAGGAGGACTATTTTTCTGTAAATTATGTACTAAACATGCACCCCTAAAAAGTACGTAATTTGATTACTTTATAAAATAAAATGTTCATTTTTTTGTTGTAAATCAATTAATGCGCACATACTGTTAAATTTTCATGAACAAAAATTAAATTAAGCTGGTTAATTTCACCCCTTTTTTAATAACGCATGGAATTCCAACGATTTTTTTAATGAAATCCCCAATCATAATCGAATCAGGTATCCTATATACTGTTATTTTTCGTACGAATTTCCTTTTTCATTTCCAATCAATTACCCAATGGGCAATCGGTTAGATTAATTCAATCGTCTAACGATATTTGCGAAATACGAGACATATCATCCAAGAAAACAACGAGCAAGCAAACAAAAACAAACTGTTGCGGGAAACTAATTCATTAAATCGAACCATCGATCATCTTACTTCCAGCTCGGCGGACAACCGCGCGTCAAACTCGTGGAAAACCCGCCGGCTTTTCCTCGGCCGAAACTCCCGCGAAAGAACGCACGAACACCTTCCGGAGGCGAGACGTCTAAGCCGGCGCGCTGAAGGACCAGCGACCGAGCATCAGCATCGTCGGCGGCGGACTATTCTGCGAATTATGTCGCGGCGAGATCGCGAGTTCGGCTCGAACGCCGCCGCCCCCGACGCGTCGCTTATTCGGCCGCCCACGCGGCCGTCGCCGCCGCTCGCAACGTCGTTTTCCGGCGGAACGATGGCGCAAAAAGTGCAATTATGCTGTCCATTAGGGCCGGCCGGATTCGCCCAAGCGGCGGCAATCAATCGCGCGTTTTCGGGCGATGGCAGTTGACCGGAAAATGCGCGTTTATTTATCGACTAGAAGGGTTTAATTTTTATTCAACTTTGTTGCTAAATATGGTAGTGTTTACCAGTTTATGGAATAAATAGAATTCTAAAAACATATTATAGGTTCTTGCGATAGAGCTCGATAAAAGATCGATTTTATAGTTGATCCTGAGCCCAGTTTTGGATGGAAGTTTAGATCAAAATTCAAAATTGACAACTAAATGGAACAACTTTGGCCTCTTACGACTCGGAAAACAAATGATTCTTTTTAAATCAAAAAAACCAATCATATAGACATTTTGGTGTTTTTTAACTCATCACATTTTCTTAAAAGCCTTTTAAATACTCTAAGATCGTTCGAAATATTTATTGAGGCATTTAAAAGTTTCAAATTTTGATTTTTTTTACCCCACCTGTCATATGTCACATGTCGTGTCTTATACGGTTTCCCGCCCGGCACCGGCATTTTAGACATATCCTGACCTAAGGCAAGCGGCAAAATCTAACTGCTTCGTTGATACGTTGTTACTCGAATTTCGTTTGTGCTTTGTACAGTGATTTTATATTACCGTACGGTACGAAAAACAGTGAAGGTTGACTACAACTAAATCTAGTTGAATAAACTAATAGATAATTAAATAATCGTGCAAATAACATTCCAAAATGCCGCCCAAACGAAAAGCAGCTACTGCGACTGGTAAGTGTATAATTTACAAAAGCTTATTGCTTGGCCGATAAGATCAAAATGGAGTTTGTAAAATGGATACTGATGGTTTAATTGGTTTTCCGTAGCTAAATCTAAAGTTGAAAATGAAGAGGTTAGTACAACAAATGATGTGGATCAGTCTGAAACAACTACCAAAAGAGCTAAGGTTATCAAGAGTACAACCACCAAAGCTGCTAAGGGAAAAGGTGAATTAACATTTTTATTAATTCATTCAACACAAATATAGCGGTATAATGTTCTTAAAACAAACATTGACTAAGAAATAGGTTGTAAATTTAAAGGAATTGAAATAATACTCGACACTTAATATTTTGTGTATTAGATTCTGAAGTCAATTTTAATTCATAAGTAATGCAAGAACAATACCGGCATTGTTCATTTTCTCTTACACAATTATTAACCTTGCTATTTCGGTAAATTTTTTAATCTACTTTTCTGCACCAGTTGCTGTAAAGGAGAAAAGAGGCAAGAAAAACAAAGTTGAAAACGATTCAGAAGGTGAAGAACAAATTCCAGAACCTGCACCTGTACCACCAAAAAAGAAGAGGGCTGGAAAATCCAAAGTTGAGATTGATAAGGAAGTAAAGAAAACGAGGACTCGAAAAAATAACAAACTTGATGATATAGAAGATCCGAATCAGGAAGAATCTGATGGCCAAAAAGTAGACGAAGCTGATAAGGATTCAGAAGCTGAAGAGGAACCTGTACCAGTAAAAAGAAAGAGGGGTGTAAAAGCTAAAGTTCCGGAAATTGAACCAGAACCAGTACCGGTGAAAAACAAACGGGGTAGAAAAGCCAAAATTGAGGTTGATAAGGAAGCAAAGAAAACCAATACACGAAAGAATAACAAACCTGAAGATAAAGAAGATCTGACTCAGGAAGATGCTCAGATTCACAGCAAAGCTGAAGATGAGTCAGAAACCGAAGAACAGTTACCTGAACCTCTACCGGTACCAGCAAAAAACAAACGGGGTAGAAAAGCCAAAATTGAGGACGATAAGGACACAAACAAAACCAATACACGAAAGAATAACAAACCTGAAGATACAGAAGATCTGAATCAGGAAGAATCCGATGCTCAGATTCCCAGCAAAGCTGAAGAAGATCCGGAAATTGAAGAACCTGAACCTCTACCGGTACCGGTAAAAAACAAACGGGGTAGAAAAGCCAAAATTCAGGACGACGGGGAAGCAAAGAAAACCAATACACAAAAGAATGATAAACTTGAAGATATAGAAGATTTGAAAGAGGAAGAATCTGATGCTCAGAATCCCAGCAAAGCTGAAAAGGATTCAGAAACCGAACAACAATTACCTGAACATGTACCAGTAAAAAACAAACGGGGTAGAAAACCCAAAATTGAGGATGCTAAGGACACAGACAAAACCAATACACAGATGAATGACAAACCTGAAGATGTAGAATTTGTAGAAGATCTGAATAAGGAAGAATCCGATGCCCAGAATCCCAGCAAAGCTGAAGAGGATTCAGAAACCGAACAACAATTACCTGAACCTCTACCGGTACCGGTGAAAAACAAACGGGGTGGAAAAGCCAAAATCGAGAATGATAATGAACCGAAGGCAGTCAAAGCCGGCAAACGCAAAGCTGAGAAACCAGAAGATCCCAACGAGGAAGACCCCGACGTGGTACCTGCTAAAACAACGAAAGTAAAAAAGCCGCTCATGAATAAAGTTAACACAAATTGGGAGACCATTGATTTTAAATGTTCGAAACCCAACAAAGATGGCAAAAATCACAACATTATCATTAGTGCATGGAACACCGGGGGTCTGAGAAGTTGGGTGAACAAGGAATGTCACGAATATTTAACCCACGAAAAACCCGACATAATATGTCTTCAGGTACGGTTTTTATTTATTGCCGAAAAGATACACACTTAACTGTAAATTTTATGTTTTAGGAAACAAAGTGTGCGATCGATAAGATACCTGAAGAAATAGCGAACCTAAAAGACTACCAGAAATACTGGACTTCGAGTAAAGACAACGACGGTTACGCAGGAGTGGGTTTGCTAACCGTCCCTAAACCGAAAAACGTTACTTACGGAATTAATAACGAAGAATTAGACGACGAAGGTCGCTGCATAACCGCGGAGTACGAGAAATTCTTCCTCATTAACGTGTACGTGCCCAACGCAGGTACTCTATATCCCTTTTTCCGAGTCTATAATTTCGTTTAACCCGCTATTTTTGGGTGCAGGTCGTAAGCTTGTAACGCTCCCGAAGCGCCTGAAATGGAACGAGGCCTTCAAAAGGTACGTAAGTAAATTGGATGAACAGAAGCCGGTGATAATATGCGGGGATATGAACGTGTCCCATAATGAAATCGATCTAGCCAGGCCAAAGAGTAACATGAAAAATGCCGGATTTACTCGGGAGGAGCGCGAAGGGATGACAGAGTTCCTGAATTCGGGATATGTGGACGTTTACAGGGAGTTGTATCCCGATCAGAAAGACGTGTACTCGTTCTGGTCGTACATGAGTAATGCACGGGCTAAGAATATTGGATGGTAAGTATTAATTAATTAAACGCACAAGATTTTTATTGGTTAATTGAATTTTTAGGAGATTGGATTATTTTCTGACGTCCGAGAGAATAATAAGTCGAGTTTGTGATATTAGTTATAGAACTGAAGTCCTGGGATCAGACCATTGTCCGTTAACTCTATTTATTAATATGTAGTGTATGTAATGTACTAATATGTAATATGTACTTGTTTTTAATTTTTTCATACAAAGTATTAATTTATAATAAAAAAATAGTTCTTCAAAAACTCAAGTCTTTTTTTTTGCAAATTGTCTTTGTGGAATAGAAACTCCAATGTTCATTTTAATTTATATTAAATAGAAATAAATTACAAATATAAATAATAACAAAAATATATAAAATAACAATACAATTTACAAGCTTGCACTTTTCAGTTCTTTTTAATAAAATTTTGGAAATCTCAAACACGCGAACAAAATAAAAGCGACCGACATTTTCGTATCGAAAATACGTGTAACTGAAAATGTCGGATTTTTTTTATTTTGTTAAAATAACGGAACGTTGCTAGTTCAAACTAAATTGTGACAAACAAACGCATATTCTCAGCGAGTTCGATTAAAAACGGATACAGTTTTTGTATATACATTTACTGAACAAGTATTATTTCAAACAATACCTATTGTCATTGGTTTCGCTATGCGTAAAATTTAAATCCTTGCAAACGATAAGCCTAAAAATCGATTTTATGAACTGATTCTTCAATAAAAATTAGCTACCCCAAATATTTACACACATTAAAAACAGTCAATCAACTGAATTTTTACTCAACTTTACAAATAATTGCAGTATTCATATAAAGCGGTAGGTACAGCGCCTCAGGAATAGCTATATTTCATCACTATAAACGGCATGACTCGCGTCTACAGCTATTTCTCTCGGGCTGTACCTGTCTTAAATAACACACATGAAATCGTTTTTGATGGGTTATACATAATATGAAAATACCTACACTTAAATAAACGTATCAGATACTGATAAAATCCCCAACAATAGAGCCAACTTATACAAATCATAATGAAATACAGTCAATCTGATCTAATTAATTTCTTGTGACAAAAATAGAGTAAAAAGCTTCTTAAAAAAAGGTAATAGGGCAAACTTAATGATTGCAATTAATACATGCAAGAATTCTTACTTGTTTGTGTATATTTTCTAAATGAATATGTTTATCAAACCTCAAATTTTAAATTATCTTACGGATTATATTGGAAATAGATAAGGTTGAATTATGTACATCACTATAATATACAGATATAGATATATACAAAGCACTATTTTACAGAGATATAACAAGATTTCTTTAAATTAGAATATTATCATTAAGCAACGAATTATTTGAAAAGAATTTAAGCTATTGGCGTTTACAATTACATACATGGAACATCTTGTAATAATGCGTTTAATATGAAGAGTTTAAAGACAATTGTAGAATACTTACACGAAACATTACACATCAATGATTCAAAATGCATCTTTTTTGTATGATATTAAAATAAAAACTGTTGTCCCTATTCGTAGATGCAAGGAAGTATCTAAAATTAACGCTTTTGAAACTAAAAAAAATAAATAATATTGAGTGCCATGTCACCCTATTTTGTACCTTATGCTTCACGATTAAAATAATTTTGAAATGGCCATTATATTAGAACACTTACGAGACCTTTGATAATGACACTAAGACATATTTTGAAAACGGTTACTTTTTTATAATTTTATGTATATCATTATAGCTTTCAAGTTTTATGTCAAAAAATGTCGAGGATGAAACTGTATTGTAGAAATTGACAAATATATTTAGAATAATATTCAGCTAAAATCTATTAAAACACACTAAAATAATCGGAATTGCATTATTAAATAATTTCACACATTCGGCTCAAATATATTTTTTTAAAACATTAAATCACTTATAATATAATTCAGTAGATTTGTACTCTTCACATTATTTCCTAAAATATTGCTGCAGTTTTCAAATTTATCAATTTCACCCTATACATTTTTCGTAAAACAACACTCTATATTTTTTGATTGGGTTATCATTACCTATCAACAAAGCTATCCACGTTCATTTACGTCAATGAAAACAATCAACATTCTCGACTACCAAATCCGATTTTCAGTTTGAGGGGCTCTCATCACGCCCACCCCTCCGCCGAGCCTTCTATAATTCATCGAACCGCACAACCTCCACTGATTCTGCTCCGTATCATAGAATTCAATCGTTTTTAAATATGCCGTTCCGTCGAAACCCCCGACAGCGTACAATTGACCGTTTACCACCGCTAAACCCACCTGAAATTCCATCAATCATTAATAATAATTCACAATAGAGCACACTCGAATCGGAGTTACTGTGCATTTATCAATTACATCTACATAAGAGAGATACTTTAGTAGAGCCTCAAGAATTTATACTTACACCGCTCCGTCTCGAAGTCATTGCGACGATGGGGCTCCACGAATTGGTATGGGGATTATATCTTTCAGCGCTACTCAATTCCATGCAGTCATCTCGGCCTCCGACGGCGTAAATGAGGTTGTTGAAAACGGCGCAACCCAAATGTTTCCTCCTCGTAGACATCGGACTCACCAACGTCCATTTATTGTGCCTCGGATCGTACCTTTCGACGGTATTCAAAGGCGATTGCCCGTCGGAGCCGCCTATGGCGTACAAATAACCGCCCAGCACGGCTACAGCGACGCCTAATCGACGCGTTGTCATGGGGGCCACTTTCGTCCATTTGTTTTCTTTGGGATCGTACCTAGGAATATGTTACGTTATGAATTGGGGGTAATTATAGCGGGTTTTTAGCTTACCTTTCGACGTGATTCAAGCACTGCACTCCGTCTTGACCACCTACAGCGTATAATAAATTATCTAACACAGCTACACCGACACTTGTTCTGCATGAAGTTGTTGGAGCTACGTCGCACGACCACTGATCCGTTTGCGGATCGTATCTACAAAAATTCGATCGAATAGTACATGAAATAATAGTGTTAGAAAAAAAATAATACCTTTCGATGCTATTCAAATAACTTTGGCCGTCGTGACCGCCGACGGCGTACAGGAGATCATTTAATACAGCCACCCCGACGCCGCATCGTCGTTTGCTCATCGGCGCCACCATTTTCCATTCCATCGTTTGCGGATCGAATTTCTCCACCGAAGCTATGGCATCTCCGCTACACCAACCGCCCACGGCAAACAGCACTTCGCCTAAAACGATTCAAAAACGGCAACGAATGAGCTTTCGTCTACGATTTTCTAATTTTATTTACCTCTTCGCGTCGGTTTCCTAGGTCGAGTCCTGGGCCCTTGCATCAAAGGTCTCTCTTGCGGCAGCAGCAGGTAGTTTTTCGCCTCGTCCACCAGATCCCGGCAGGATTCGTCGGATCTCACCAACAGATCCGATCCCACCGTACCGACCAGAAACTTCGGAGTCAACAGAGGCAATCTGACGTGTTGCAACACCTGCGGAAGGTGCTGCCTCCGTTCCGAAACGTTGTATTTAACCCAAGACATGACCGCGTTGAAAACCTAACATAAAATATACGAGGTAATATTTCGAACGACAAAATCTCGTGGAATATTTACCTGTTCTTCGGTACGAACGTTCAGTTCATCGCTGGCGATGATATCGACGAGCTGTCCCACGGGCAACAGAAGAAATTCCTCGGATTCCATGACTTCTTGGAAATTGTGCTGGGTGAATTTATCGGCGATTCTGAGTAATTCCCTACACGAGTGCGTGTCTGCGAATGCTCTAATTCCCAAGCAATTGGAGGGGTCCAATTGCCGCTTGAGGAACTCACAACATATATCTTGAATTTCGGTAAGCTAAAAATATTAATGATTATTAAATTCAGTACGATAACTCTACAAAGAACTTGGAAGAAGCCTATGGAGTCACAACTGATAGAAATAACAATTATAATGCTATTAATAATTGAAATAAATATGTTAATGTTGCAATAAATACATTAGAATAATAATTAAACGGCCATTTCAATAAATTTCGCGCGTTTATTGCACGAAAATGTTAATTTAAACGGTCTACGTATTAATGTTGATAAAATACCTGTAATAAACAAGCTGCGGGCAAGAGCATTTGAACGTTCGATTCTTCCACTACAATATGCGAGGTGTAACAGAAGTCTATGAGTAAATCCATGGCCAGTTCGTCAATGTCTCTTATCGTAACTTCAGTCTGCCTCGACTCCGCCAGTTCTCCGGTAAACATCGCCCTGAAGTAGGGGCTGCACGCGCTTAGTATTACCCGATGGGCGAAGATTTTTCTCGTTCCTACGTTCAGCACGACGTCGCACAATTCCCTGTGTCTTCGTAGCAAATTCAGCTCGGTGAGTGTGCTTTTCGGGTGTTTTTCTGAGTAATGGGACAGTCGGGCTGGGGATGGTGGGCGATCGCCCCCCGTCGTTTCGCCCATTCTACAAGGGCCCCTTATGTGCCCCGCCAGTTGTAATCTCAAGGGCGGAGACGCCCAACCCCACACAGTGTCTATCTGTTGAAAGAGTTGGGTTTTAGCGAACGTTCGTGTTTGAATTCAAGCCCTTGCGATGTTGATTTTAGAGCAATGAAAAATAATGAATTACCTTTGTACTATTTGAAGACACGATGAGAAATATTTTTAAAACCAACTAAAATGCGTATTTTAAAACCGATTTCAATCAGAACACATTAAATCAAGAAGAAAATGATAAAATTTTTGATATATTTTGGTTTATTTTGACAGGACAAAAATAAAATGGAACCATTGGCATGTGACAGTGACACGTGACGTTACTGACATTTTAATTCCGATTTGATTTGATATTTGTTCATTATGCAGTTCAATCCATATATCCCACCCTATCATGTATCTTTGTTCCTCTTACTGATTCTATGATCTTCTGTCTTTGTTTATTTCTGTCGGCTGCCGTGCAAGAATTATGCATCACTGTCATTGGCATGCTATAGAAAAAGATGGGATAGTTTTATATTTAAAACGAACTTACAAAAAACAAAACAAGAACAAGCAAAAATTTACATTTTTTAGTTTAGTTATGATCGCGTTGTGTTGTGTGGTGTGAATGTAGTGCTTTTAATTTAATTTAATTTTGTTTTATTTTTGTTATTGTAATTTTCGCTTATTCGTAAATTATTTTTATGCAGCAAATACAGCAGTAACTTGTGAGTACAATAAAATTTAACCGCAAATTCCATATCGGTATTTATAGTACTTATTGTTGAAATGAAAATAAGGTTTGTTTATTTTTGCAAACACCAGGTTACTTTTACAAATACGACTTTCTATTGAATTTTTCTAATTAATCGAGCATTGTTGTGTTCGTTTTTGTTTAAGATGATGGATTTATTTAAATAATACTCCAAATGTAATGGTTCTGGATGTAGAAATGAAAGGAATGCGTCAAAATTCCTTGAATAACTTCGCAATTACATCACGTCTTCTAACAACACATTTTTGAGAGCATCGTTCCATTGATTATACCTGATTATTCTTAATTGTTACAATATTTTGCTCTCTTGAAATTATTTTTATAAATTATTAACTATTGATGTTTACAACATTGATCCCTGAAGTTCTTTCTTTGATAATATTGAAAATATCAGTAATTAAATTGTTTAACTCTACTTACTGATTAATTATTAGGCATTCTTATCTTATGGTTTAATTAATATGGTAATAGTAAAAAACTTGAGTAAAAAATAATCTTGTAATAAATATGAATCGATGTAAAGTAATGTTTACAATTATACCTCGTAGAAGTTTTCTGTTGTATGTATTAGAAGTTATCATGACTCTGCCAATTATCTTGTTTACTATTATACATTTTTTATTTTAGATTTTGAAATATGCTGTTTTGAAACATTAATCGAAAAATGCAGTCTAATAATAGGTATCGACCGTTCAAGCAAATCGCACAAGGTACAAACTCAATCCTCTTTCACACAGAAAAAAGAAAGGTTTAAATGGCATTTTTCTTCGAACAGGTAACTTCCCGCAGAGTTTAAGTGGCAGCGAAACGGACGTATCGACGTCTAACGAGAATCTATCAAACGAAGAAAAATATGTAATCAGACACACGCCGAGACAAGAACCCCAGGGTCAGGAGAATCTGACCGATTCGAAGAGGAGCTCGTTGCGAGACAGCTTGCCGTCGAATCGAAGCTCTCTGGATGTCTCTTCGTCCTCCTACAACACTCTCATTATTCACAGTGCCGGAGATGAACCATGGACAGGTAGAATATTAGATATTAAAAATTGTTATGTGAAACTCATCAAATTTTGTATGTGTAGGACGAAATTCTGGACCTAGAGAAGGCTCGAATATCTCCTCGGCTAATTTCATTAGCCACCAAAATCCAAATATTAATGACCCTAAGTTATCATCGCCTATGGCGAAGAGGAGTTCTGCATCTCCATCACCTTCTATATCTAGTACAGGTAAACTCGAACGTTTCTTTATTAATCTAATTCTTTATATTTATTTTTTGTTATACAGGTGTACAGGAGATAACGGAAATTCCCGACGATTATTTATCGCAATCGTCAGTTTTGAAGCATTTGGCCAAAGAAGTAAAAGTTCCATCGTCTCCGGAAGGAGCGATCAAAGATCAAAGCAACCTCGAAAATTTCACCCTCTACGATCTAAAACCGCCCGAATACCCCAAATGGGCCGATAAATCTCCTCTGCAACGCGAAATCGAAAACAGGAATAAAATAAATATCGAAAAACACACTCTATCCAAATCGCAACCCGATCTTACCACGGCGGGATTCATCAAGTAAGCCAACGATTTGTTCTAACGCTCACTGCGATGTTTATTATTAATTCATTGTAGAAACAGCGATGCCACATTTTACAAAAGAGGAGTATCGGCTCCCAGACCTCCGACCAAAGGTAGAGAGGAAACCGAATCGAACGGTGAAATCTGGCCATCCGGCGAAATGGTAGAAATTCTAATCAAAGAAAACAGCGCTCTGAAACAAGAGCTCGACCACTTATACCAGAAAGTAGAACGAACGCAAAGGGTAATCACGAATTCACTCATCCGATCGATCCCCTTTAATCCGTATCGATTCTTCCAGTTGGAACACGAGATCCTCAAAGTGCACAAGGGCCACGAGGAATTGGTCCAGTCGTGCGAGCGAAGGGAACGGCTCGAAAGGGCGGCGCGGACGCGCCTCCAATCCGACTGTCTCAGGTACCAGGAGGTGAACAGGGCTCTGCGAGAGCAGGTCGAAATGCTCTCCAGCCAGATGCTCTCCCATTCGCCGGTGCCCGACTACGGCGTGCCCGAGAACCTGCGGCGCGAGCTCGCCAAGCGCGAGGGCCTCATTAAACAGCTCATCTCTCAGAGTAAGTCTTCTTTCACACAAATGCCTCGATTACTAAACTATTCAGTCAACCACTAACGTTTGTTCGATTTCAGATAAAGAGCTATCGGCGGCGAAAGAACGGCAGGAAATCGAATTGGCCGCCCAACGGGCCACGTTGCAGGAGCAAAGGACTCACATAGATATTTTAGATACGGCTCTGACGAACGCGCAAGGGAACGTTGTTCGTCTGGAAGAAGAGGTAAACTCAGCGGGATTATCCTCCATTTTTGATTTACGAGCGGTATTTTCAGTGTCGCAAGAAGCAGGTGTACGTGGAACGCGTGTCGCAATTGCAGAGGGCGCTGTCTTCGATGCAATTGGCGAGCGAGAGGCGCGAACAGACGGAGAAGAAGCTCCGGTTGCAGCTGGAGAGGGAATTGCAGCAGGTGAAGGCGCACGCGCACGGCGAGTGGATGGGCATCAACATGTCGAATATGTCCGTCAACGAGACCGCTTCGGAGTTGAAGAGGAAGCTTCGGGAGAAGGACGAGAGGATTATGACGTTGGAAGGGGAGTGCGCGAAGTGGGAGCAGAGGTACCTCGAGGAGAGTACCCTTCGACAGGCTGCCATCGATGCTGCTAGTATACCAAAGTATGCGCTTTGTTTTTGTGTGTTTTGTAAGTTTGGTGATAATTGTTAATTGTCGATAGGGACGCTAAAATAGCAGCGCTCGAGAAGACGAGCCAAGAGACTGAAAAAATCATCGCCGAGGCGAGGAACGAGAAAATTCGACATATGGACGAAGTGCACGCGGCGCAAAAGAAAGTGGCCGATTTGGAATCTAGGTAAAGACCATCAGATTGCCACATCTACTCTCTTTTTCTAATTATTTATCTTCTTAGATTGAAAGATTTGGAATCGAAGTTGGCCGAAAGGGACGCCATGATCAGAGTTTTGCAGAAACACACTTACGATAAAGATGTTTCGAGCATGCTGGGAAGATCGCCGAATCACACGCCGCATCCTAGTCTAGGAGGAGCTGATATCGATCACGTTCTAGGAACAGCTGTTTCGAGAGAAGAATTAGGTTCGTTTATAATCCAAGTTATACATTGACTCGCTGAATTTCCTTAAAAACGAATCGCCTTGTACTATATTTCAATTTTAATGCACAATTTTTCATTTAAGATAAAAAAAACCACCCTATATAGCAATTTTTCCGATTTCTTTATTGAAAGAACACCCTGTACATCAAATTAAATGTCAACGTAACGGAAATGACAACTTTGACAGTTCGAAATTTTTTCATCGCCGCTGTCATTAGAGTAGGTTTTTTTAAAAATAATTTGATTCTTTCTTGGTTTTTGTTGAGTACAAATGACTAAGAAACGTATATTTTTGGAAATTATTGTAATTTCTTTTATATTCGTCCATTAAAAGCGACGAAATTGTCGAAATAACGAAAAAATCTTATTTCGGTGTAGTTCCGTTTAAAACAAACGAACGGACAACGTCCATCAAATAATTTATTTACAAATCTGTCAAAAAATGTACTTTTAATTTCGATTTCCGGAAAAAACGAATCTAGCTGGCGAAAAGAGGTCGCGGTTTTAATTTCTGTCGTCAATCAGCCGCTCTAACTCGGTTCTATCTTTTGATTTGATTTGTTTGTTTTAGTGAGCAGCGTTTTGACGAATTCGACGGCGTACGGTTCGAGTAATTCGTATGCCGGTAGCGATTCGTCTTACCACATGCCGTCGTACGCCAAGTACGAATCGAACAAGGCCACCTACGATACGACCAAACAAAAATTAGACAGCCAGCTTAAGGAAATCGATAGCCAACTCGATTCGCAGCTGCTTAGTAAGGTAGGAAATACTGAGACGTTCTACTGACTGTATATTATTATAGGCTATACGTTCTGTGAACTTTTCACTATTCTGTACTTATTCGTTATTTTCAAAAAAAATTATCGTATTTTAAGCGGTGATAAATTAGTTGCAAATTTGTCCCTTTTTGTTAAATTGTTGACACTTTTCTTTGAAGAGCCTTCTTAATAATTTGAGCTTCTATTTGTCATAAATTATTCCAGTAATTTCCAAACGATTCAATAAAATATCAAGTAACATACTTAAAAATATTGTAATACTTATTCGAGTACAGTAAATTTACTATAAATTCATTCATTTGTTGCATAGAAAAGGGACATTTTGTGTAATCTTTAGCTGCTTATTTTGGTTAAAAATTGCAAAACTGATTGTTTTATCGTGCAGAATACGTGTAGATTATTTTAGATTACATTCTATTCTGAACATATACAGTCGAACAGTGAGTCAGTTTTTTTTTATTTCGCAGTGGTAGTTTGTTTTTTTTTTTTGTTTGTTGAAGAAGTTTTAATTTCCTTTTTGAACGAATCATTTACATACATTGCATCGCTGTTTTCACGAGAAACTGATACATTTTGCGTTTTCTACGCGCCAATTGCTAAATATTCGAAACGCGCAAATTCATGTATCATTTTCTTTACAAACCATAATCATTGTATTCGCTTGTTTTAAACGAATTGCAATTGAAACGTGCTATTTCATTCGCTAGCGTTGTATCACAGCATGTCGATCCGAATAAACCGTTTTTTTTTTGTTTTGCATATCATTAATATCTTTTCTAATTCCTCTCGCCCTCATCTGGAATGAAAATGGAATAATAAGTACATAAATATATATCAGTAACACTTATTGGAAAACCTCGTGTATTGTAACTTTGATTATTAATCCATTTTCATATAAAGAAAAACAAGTTTTCCTTGCTTCGTTCTAAGTTACCGCCCCCCCACCACCCCAGTTCCCCAGCATGGCGTTGTGGCCAAGTTGCCGTTGCCGTGTAACTAACCCATCTTTCAGTAGGGTCCCGGGGACACATCCCAATTCTGGTTTTCTCTTCCTATTTCAGCGGGCACTTTGCTGTTTTCCAGGATTCACTAATCCAGTCACTGCGCAGAGAAAAGGAAAAATATCCAAACCATTATTGGCAAGTGTGACGGCCGCTTACGAGTCTCAGAGCCCCTTCTTGCTGCCCCCGCCGTCGGCGCGGCACGCCGCCCACGAGTCCGGCGAGATGCTGCTGTTGGAGAAGCAGGGCCGCACGTCGCAGCAGCAGCGCATGTCCGACGGCGGGCACGCGCACCACGCGCACGCGCACTCGCCGGCCGCCTCGCAGAAGCCGCCGCCGGCTTTGCCGAGCTCGCTGCCGCGGCCGAAGCGGCCGTCGCTGCGTTCGGGGCTGCCGCGCCGGCTCGGCGACTACAACCGGCTGCCGGACGGCGAGAAGAAGTCGTCGGACGGCGGCGAGTCGTTGAGTTCGAACGCGAGCAGCCGGCGGGCGTCGCCGGCGCGATCGCTGATACCGCCGCCGAGGAAGCTGGGCGAGTACGGGCGGTTGCGGAGCGGCTCGGCGGGCGGCGAGAGGGACTCGGCGTCGACGTTGAGCGACAATTCGGCCGGTTCGACGAAGGTGAGATTGTACGGGGGAGGCGGCGGCGGCGGCGGTTCGTTGCGAAGGGGCTCTTCGTTGGGGCGAGACGGGAAATGTTCCTCGGATTCGAGTACCAATAAATACAGGATACAATTTTAGATGTTGATTTTTGTGTACGGGGTGGCGCAGAACTCGCGTCCCACCGGGGAATATGCCTTATGGAAACGACAATGGAGATGCCAAAGCTGCAGTCGAAAACGTGAAAAAGTTTTTCCTTTGGTAAATAAAGAGGTTTAAAATTGGGTTTTGTTGCCCTTCAAAGTGAAAATGACATAGAATCTTTCAATAATGTCAAATTGGTGTATAGCTAATTCACGTCATTTTCGTGGATTTGAATTCCTACTGGGATTGGTCGATTTTGAACCTCTTTATTTACCAAAGGAATAACTTTTTCTTATCTTCAGTTTTGGCATCTCCATTGTCGTTTCCATAAGGCATATTTCCCGGTGGGACGCGAGTTCTGGGCCACACTGTATATTGGGGGAATTTGTAAAGCCATTACACCCAAACGTACATTTTAAAAATTCAATTCAATTTCTACCTATCGGTAAATCTCTTTAAAGCTTTACAAATTCCCTATTTTTTTTACTTACGTAGGTATATATGACTGATCGTCGCCTTTATTGAAAATTAATTTATTTTTAATCACCTGTTGACGTTGTTGTATTTTGATATTTTATAATCGACCACGTATCTGTGTGGATTTATCCAAAAACCAAAAAATAATGCTATCACACTAGGAATTTTTTAAGACAACTAATTTTATGTTATGTGTAATGTAAACATTTGAGTTTTAAACCGTAAACCTTGGAATAGCTTTAATAATTAATTTTTTTATGAAGACAAATCAGACGAATATGTATTAGGGTAAATACTCAGTTCTTCTTTTTTTTCTATAAAATCCATCCTACTTTTGACTGGGTCCAATAGTAATATGTGCCATATTGTCTTTAACTTATTTTGAAATTGTTTTTGTATATATGTATTTGTTGTTTTGGATTTCTATCAAAAAAATACATATTAAAAAGTGCCTCGAAATTCATATATGTAACTACGATTTCAAATCTCGTAATTTTTATTTGTTTTTAGTATCTATTTTCTAGTCTATCTGCTATATATTGTGTAATTTATGTAGGAAATATAATAAATTGTTATATTTGATTCAAATTGTTTTAAAGCACACGTAATTCATTGAAATTATGTATCGAAAAGAAGGTAATTGAGAAAAAGATGAAACAGGTTTAAAGATATTGATTTATTATCGACGTCGCTATCAACAGACGCCCACTTTTCGGATCACATAGATTTTTCAGTATAATCAACTAACAAATGCACGAATGCATCAGTCTAACTTATTAGGCACAGTGTACAGATAGACAAACTCAAAACCTATAACATGCCATGTTCGAATTACGCAACAAATAACGTTTTCGTTAAATTATACGTTATAACTTAGTCATCGAGCGCTAATGAAATTAAATTCTGGTTTCAATTTACATTTTTACAATTATTTACAATACGCTTATAATTAATTTTAGAAGGTATGAAAAATATCGATTTTTTTTACAATCATATGCCGTGGAAAAGGCTTTGTTTTTAGAAACGGATGGTTTGAGATTTGTTATAGAAAGCCTATTAGTAGTATTAGAAGTTTGATGATTGTGTAGCAATCGATATTTCCCATTTTTTCGAAATTTCGAGCATAAATTAATTCGATGAAATTGCCAAATTTACTTGACTTACATTTGCTTCCAAGTAGTAATTTCTAATTAAATTTCGATGACGATTAACAATTTATGTTTTCAAAAAGATACAAAAGCCTGCAATGTAAAAAAAGTTAAAAATTCTACATTAATATAATGCAGGTAAAAAGAAATTTGTTAATCAAAAATTTTCAAATTAATGTGGCAAACTACCAATTAACATCCTAAAGTAATTTGGGAACACTAAAATATTTTTATATATTTCAATAGAAATAAGAAAATAACACCATTTCGGTTTAAACATAATTTGATATTGAAATTACAACAATAAGAAGGCTGTTGCATGAATTGCTATGAATAAATCATATTTTTATTAAACGCAAAGATTACAGTTTCTTTGAAACGTAGTATCATTGCTTATTGTCGCCGCTCCAATAAAAGAACTTCATTTTATTTAGCGTACCCAAATTAAAAATGAATAAGAACATAGCATGAAATCGGTTTCAACAGTCACAAGTTAAACTATTTAATCTCAACAAATATTCATAAATGTGCACATAGTTCATATTATTCATCATCTTCATCTACAAGGTATTAAAAAATTGAAAAAACATTGGTAAAACTGCAACAGATATTAACATATACGTCAGTGTTCATCCAACTAAATACTTAGTAGCCAATTTTTTTATTTATTACAGTTCAAAAGTTGCGAGATTGCGTTCACTTGCACAGTCACACAGTTCGTCGCCCACTGAATGGTGTAATTTTTTTTAATGATTCGATGCAGCCAACATGCACTTGACCGCACGACCAAATTGTTAACATTAGTCCAGAAAAATTCAACTACAGTTCTCTCACGTTATATTACAATTTAATTTATTTAGGTCCGTAACACTCTGGCACACAAACGAAAACACTGCACTAGTTTCATCTTCTTTACCGATCCGAAGAGTGGACAATTATTGTACAACTACTCTGCTAGAATCCATATACCTTTAGAATTTTATAACCGATATATTGAAAAGTTTAAGAGAACCCACACATATTAATCCAAATTGAATAGGAGGAATCCTTACCGGCTTATTGAATAATATACATTTTCCAAATGATGCTAACATTACGGGCTTTTTCCACCATTTTTACCACTTTTAGCTATTCGTGTTGGTAAACGTGATGAAAAATTACAATACAATAGATGCGACTTCCTATGCGTAAGAAAAAATGACAATTTTCTGCAGTTATCAATGAGAAATAATTGCTCTTCTATTATCAAAACAACGATCAAATTCGGCTGCAAAAAATTGTTATTCTTTGAAAGCTTAAAAAGTAAAAAATATGCTAATTGCTAATATTTTTTCGTAAGAAATTTATGCTTCTATCAAAAACAATATTTATTTTTCGTTAAGACAACAGAATTTACCAATAAAACTAATTAAATCAGCGTGTAATGAAATCTTTTAAACTTAATAATAACAGAAAATAGGAATTACCGAAATTTCTTTTAATGTTTAGAAAAACTTTAAGAATGTTAGCAACACCCAAAATGATTCTCATATCGAAAACGGAAAAAGCAACAGACTTAAGCAATAATTCCTAAAGAAAAAGAAAACAAAATAAAACAAGTCGACTGCCTTGTAAAAAAAAAACCAACTGATCTGCGCCTATTAATTTTCTCTAATATGCAATTTATAATATAATAATAATTCAATTGAGAGAAATGTTGAGTGTTGATTCATCAAATTAAATGAAGTTCGTTAGAAGCCGATAATAGGAATAACACTAGAGTAAACACAGCAGCCGTAACAATGTGTTATGTTTTTATATGTTACTTGTTAACATTTTTAATTACGGCCTCCGCCTCGACCTCCGCGGCCTCGGTTGCTATCACGGTCCTGAAACAAATATTTCCTTTAATCTCCTTTTATTTCCAAAGAGTAAAATACTACGCCGATTGCAAGGCAACACACAGGAATATGGTACATATGGGCATGTTAAAAATCATTCAAGAGGAAGAAGAAAACAAGATAGACCCAGTCAATAGACCCAGGATTGAAAGAGAACCTCTTGGAAAACAGGGAAGAATAGCGAATAGGCATCAGAAGGTGTAGGACGTTATAAGCTCGATAGAATATTATTTATATTATTGAATATCTTACCTTGTGTCCTCCTCCGCCATGATGATCGTTATTCCTGTGACCACCTCCCGAACGATGTCCGCTCTCGCCGTCCCTATCGTGGTTCCTGCCGCCTCTGTGATCGCCTCTATCTCTATGTTCCCTATTCTGGCCTTCCCTGCCGCCGCCGCCGCCGCTCGATTCGTGTCCCTGTCCACCGCCGCCGCCGCAATTCTCCTTCATCTGCGGCTGCTTGCGACTGTCCTCCTCCTCCTGTCGCTTCTCGTAATGCACAAAATCATCAAAGATTGATGTAGAATGTCTATAGGCGTGCATGATGCGCAGGACCTGCACGCCCCTCGAATGAGGCACTTCCTGGGTGTCCCTCGAATTAGTCACCGGCTTGTTGTCGTTATTCTCCAATCGAATGTGGCGCAATTGGACGTTCGGCACGTCCTTCACGTAAATCCAACGCACCTTCAAATAATAGTTCGTCGGTTATGTATATATTATATATTTTTGTTTCGTTTGCGTCGATGAAATCACCTTGAATTGTCCTTTCCACTTGTCCTGCGACCAAACGGAGCTATTAGAGTTGTAGTCGACGGCGGACACCATTTGAGCCATGCCGCAAAAATGCCCGGAACCGTTCACGGAGAAGAACAAATAAATGGGCCCGTTGCCTTCGCGCTCCCTGTACGCGCTATCCAGCCGTTTGTTGCCGTGTTCCGTACTGCACCATATTTCGTATTTAATGCTCCTAAAGAAAACGTAACGTTATCGTTAAAAAAAAGTACGTTTTATATACCGACTTGGCAACGCCGCGCGCGTTCGTTTACTAAGCGAGCGACGTTGCCAAAATAAAACGACCCGATACGTTTACCTGTGGATGTCGTCTTCGGAATAGGATTTTATAACGAAGAAACGGGCATTCGGAGCGCTCAAATCGAACTCGGTGGGATTGTAATTGTTCTTCCCTTTGAGTTCGTCCAAAACGGGATGCGTAATGGCCGTCGAACTGGCCGGCGGGTTCGACACCATCATCGGCGGCATCGGAGGCGGTATCATCCCCTACGAAACGATCGAAAATATATAAAAATCTTCACAAATTAATGCGGAAAATCTAGTATATATATATACCTGCATGTGACCGGGCTGGATGTTAACCTGCGGCGGCAGATGCGGCGGCATCATCCCCTGCGGCTGGTACGCCGGCATGGGGTGTTGGGGACGCTGCGCCACCGGCGGGGCCTGTCTGTTGTTCGGCGGGCCGTTCCAACCGGGCCGCACGGCCACCGCCGACGGGACGACGCTCTTGGGGGCGTTGGCGACGACGGGCGGCAGCTGGGGTGGCGTTTTGTTCGTGTCCCAGGTGCCGATGTCCATGTTGTGTTTGCCCGGCACGATGGGACCGGGCGGCATGCCGGGACCTTTCTTTTTCAGTCCTTGATTCTGGATGGATAGTTGAGGTTTGGCCGGCTGGCTCGCTATGCTCGCCCACGTGGCTTTCTTCGGTTGTCCTAAAGATTCCTTCGAATCCATCGATGATTTTAAATCTACAATGATATATATAGATGCATCGAAACGTACCGATTAATCGTTAGAGAACTGACCTAAATTTTGCATTGCTTGTTCTACGCTTTTCAATGTAGAATCGGGCATAGCCTGAGTGTACATGTTTTGGTGATCCCTATAATAATCATCGTACTTTCTTTGGCCTCCTAATTGACTTCCCCATGTGTTGAAGTCTCCGTTGCTGTGGAAATAGTTGAAGGACGAGTGTTGACCGGCGAAAGGAGGAGTTGAAAATGCCGTCGAAGGACCGAACATGCCTAAAAATATACAAATTTTCACAAAAATAAATATGTATAGAATAATATGTAACACGTACCATCCATGGAATAAGAATCGTGGGGATATCCGCTTAAAAATGTCATTGGATCTGTTCCATTCGACCAAGTTCCATCTCCTACACCATAAGCTTGATAAGGATAAGTTCCTCCACTTCCGTAATATCCTTTTGAATATTAAAAACATTATTAGGGCTATTTTAAATCAGGAATAAAATGAATTTAAAATATTTATATTCTCGAGGTAATTTTAATTTGTTTCAAAAATTGTCGCTTTTATGGATCAATAAATAAAAATTATGGCTCGATTAAGCAGAACAATTTACAGTAGAACATTAATAATCAACTAATGTAAACATCACAGCATTTTTTTTGTAATTGTTCAAAACCGACTCAATAGTTCAGTTTATAGCATTATAAAGAATAAATACGACACAATAATTGATAAACAATTTTAAATCAATCACCGTTTTATCAAAATGATAAAATTTATTACTAAACTTTGGGCAAATTCTTTGATATTCGATATGAAAATTCATAGTTCAACAGTTCTTTGATATTGTTTTGTACACTTCAATATGTATCGAAATAACTAAAAATTGGAATATTACTACACTTTTACCTGCTGTACTCATATTGTAAATGTCTGTAGCACTGGAAATTGGTACGGAAGCCCCATAAGCTGTATGAGCAGTGGTGTTTTGTTGCTGATTTCTCCATGGTTCAAACTCTTCAGAGCCCGTTGCTCCTTCACCTGCACCTAGCTGTTCTTTAGAGCCATTGGACACTAGATTTGAAAATGAATAGAACAAGAAAAATTAAAACACAAACATAATCATTTTTATGTATTTTATGTTTCTATATGAATCAACTGTAATAATAAAGTAAGATAAGAGACGCGTGCTGCTTGTTTGACCGATACTGAGACTATTATTGAAGACATTTGATATTTTGCTTGATCAGATAAAGAAGAAAGTAACATAGTGACAACAGAAACATACCTTGATTTCCCTGTCCTTTCATCCGCTGTTGTGTCCATTTTATGAAAATAAAACGAGAATGTGTTAGAATTATTCGGATACGATCAAAAACCGAAAATATTTTTTAACTTTCTGTCAAATGATATTTTGATTTTTACCTGATCTGACACGCCTGCTGACATTGACTAATCTTTATCAATTTCACTTCTTTTAAAAATTGTTAGAATCACTACCACTATTGCACTAATAATTGCTACTCACTTACACTAAAACGTTTTATTAGGTCCATTAATAAACAAAAGTATTTTAACAAAATAAAGATTATTCAGTCCAACAATGGCGTTTAGTTAACCTGTCTGAAACCCGCTAACCGATTACGATCTGTCACTATTTTGACAGTTTTGACATTTATTTTACAATTACCAACACGGCGTTCAATTTTAGTAACCTGAATTAAGTTGGCAGCATTACAAAAAATATATAAATTTGCCTAATTAATTTTATAATAATATGAATTGTATCTGATAGAATAAACAATCAACTAAAGGATATTGAAGAATCATGTAATAATAAGCAAAATTACTAGTTTTGTTTTGGAAAAATATTTGTATGACAGTGGCAATTGACAGTTGTAGATCGTGTTGGAGTACGCAAATGTCAGTGTCAGAACAATGTGGAGCTGATATTCCGGACACGTCTGTTTTTAACTGTAAAAAAATTAAAGGCTCATCTTTCTTTTGATGTCATTTTAAAAAATTTTTGACACGTTGGAGCCCTATTAATTTAATAAAATAAGATGGGCCAAAAATTTCAGTACGATGAAAGTGGTGGAACATTTTTCTATTTCTTACTATCATTTTTAGCTTTAATTTTGATTCCTGCGACATTTTACTATTGGCCGAAAAAGAAAAAACGAGGTTGGAATAAGTAACATGTTTTTTGATTATTTGCATATTATAAATTAGTTTGGATTAATTGTTTAATTGAATGTAGGCGAGATTTAAGAAGATAACATTCTATTGGAGTTTCTACGTAATGAGATCTTTTTAGACTTGACCGATTCCATTTAATATGAATTCCATTTACTTACATATTGCAGTTTTATAAAGACACAAATTACTAATATAAATACTCTTTTTATTTCAGATGTTAAAGAAGATATTAAACTGTGCAATTGTCCACCATGTATGTCGAAAAGAGACCATTTAAAGAGAATGGAACCATGGAAGGGTCCCAAGAATTTTCTAATTAAATTAGTAATCATATGTGGTTGGATAGTACTATTTTTTCTAGCTTATAAGGTATCTCAATTCGATTACGAAATGTCTAATTTTGACCCTTATGAAATATTAGGAATCCCTCTTGGTGCTAGTCAATCTGAAATCAAAAAAGCCTACAGAAAACTATCATTAATCTTGCATCCAGATAAAGACACTGGAAATGAGAAAGAATTTATGAAACTAACGAAAGCTTATCAGGTGAGTTTTCGATTACAAGTCGACTGGTTAAGAAATATAATTGTTCGATTCTAGGCTTTAACAGACGATGAGGCGAGAAGGAATTGGGAAAAATACGGCAATCCAGACGGTCCAGGAGCTATGAGTTTCGGTATAGCCCTACCATCCTGGATCGTCGAAAAAGAAAATAGCGTTTGGGTCCTAGGGCTCTACGCTCTTGTTTTTATGATTGCCTTACCCACTGTCGTAAGTACAACCATCGAACATGCCCTTACCACATCTTCAATCATATCTAACGTTGTAGGTGGGCATGTGGTGGTATCGAAGTATCAAATACACCGGAGATCAAGTGTTACTAGATACCACACATTTGTACTTTCACTACTTTAACAAAACTCCCAACGCTTTAATTAAACGCGTCATTATGATTTTGGCCGCCAGTTGGGAGTTCGATAAAAAGCACAACTCTGAAATCGAAGAAAGACAGTCCGACAATCAAGAAGTTCCCCAAGTGAGTGTAATCTTTTACATATCGTAAGAAAATTTAACTATCGTATACATTCCAGCTCATTAAGAAGCTTCCTAATCTGGGGGAAAAGAATAAAGAAAAACCGTTGTGTTATTTGTACAGCATCAAAGCTCGTGCTCTAATTCACGCTCATTTGAGCCGGATACCTTTGAACCCTCTAACGTTAGAACAAGATAGACGATACGTCATCGGAAAGTGTCCGTTTCTGATCAACGAACAAGTCAACGCTGTTAATGAACTGATTATTTTGGCGTATTCAAGAAGAAGTATGTATTATACAAGCCTATATGTGCTTGTTCGTAATTCGTAATTATAGTCCCCAGATTACCGCCAATAGAGACCATAGAGAATTGCATGAAGCTGTCTCCTATGATAGTACAAGGCCTCTGGGATTTTAAATCGCCCCTGTTGCAACTACCGTACATCAACGATGAGAATTTGAAATATTTCATGTCGAAAAAACGCCAGATAAAATCTTTGCAACAGTACGCTCAGCTCAAAGGCGATGAAAGAAGGAATTTATTGAAGAGTTTGAGCGACGAACAGTACGACGATGTGATGAAAGTGTTGGGGAAGATGCCTTATGTTGATTTTCAGATTCAAGTCGAAGGTATTTAATCATCAAATATTAAAGAATCTATAATACTGGGTGTTTATTTTAGTTATGGACGACGACAACCCTAATGAGGTAACAGCAGGTGCTATCGTAACAGTCACTGTTACTCTAATCAGGAAAGATATGAGCGTTCTCTTCGGAGACGAGCTCGCTAAAGACACCACCGAGATAACGGAAAATGGTGGTATCGAAGATGCAAAAGAAAGTACCGGGGATGGTGCTAACGAAACCGTCGTTAAGAGACCTGCATGGCTCAAGCAGAAGAAGGGCAAGTCTCAAATAACAACATTTTAGATTGGTTCATATTTTAATCGAAATTCTAGGCGGTAAGAAAACGAAGAAATCGAAGCCGGTCAACAAGCAGGCGAACAATGTAGCGCCCAAGTCGAAGACTGAAGATTCACCAAAGCCAGCTGCGACTAAGAAAAAAGATGCGTCTGCTTCGTCTAAGCACAAGGAGCACAAAAAAGATGAAGACGAAGAAACTGATGAAACAGATGAAAGTGACGTCGAGAGCGCCGAACACAATGATAAATCTTCGGGCGATGAAGATGCTAATAAATCGAACGAAGATGACGATCAGGTAACAGGGAAGCTTCGAATGTGTCGAGGGAAGGTTAACATGGAATGTTGCAGGAATGGGAGAAGTTCCAAAAAATCCGCGGAAGAGAGAGGTCTTTAGAAGGAAGATCTAAAATTTCGCACACGGTTCACTGTCCTTATTATCCGTTCGATAAGCAGGAATATTGGTGGACCTACATTTGCGACAGAAAATCCAGGACGTTGCTGACGGCGCCCTATCACATTACTAGTCTCGTCGACAAAGAAGTCGTCCATCTAAAGGTAGAATTTATCATTGAATTTCGGTGAATTTTCGAGTTGACCGAGCGATTTTCGTTGCAGTTTACAGCGCCACATTGGCCACGTTTGTACACTTTCACCGTGTGCCTCAGGTCCGATTCGTACTTGGGCTTCGATCAGCAGAAAGAGATCAAGTTGGACGTGAAAGAAGCGCCGGCAGAAATCACCGAGCACCCTCAGTGGGAGTTCGGGGACTCTGAAGAGGAGGATCCGGCCGAAACGAACGATCGAGAATCGGAATACGCCACGGACGAGGATTTACCGGACGAATAGGCGTTGGTTTTTTGTCCGACGGGAGCGTATTTATTTTTATAATTATTGTTTTTCTTTTTTAATTCGATATAATAGGTTGTTTAAGATGAGGGACTGAATACCATAGGTTAAGATAAATTATTGATATGAAATCTTTCTATGGGAGCAGATTTTGTTGGGGGAAATATTGGAACGTACTTTTAATCATTTCGTTGTATTTTTGACACGATTGAATCCGAGAGATAGGCTTGTTAATCGATTAATAAAATGAACAATGAGGAAATTTAAAATATGAAATTCGGTGTTTTGGATTAAATATTCATACATGTAATATAACGATTTCTAGTATATCGTTGATTTTACTTTTTACCACGGTCGTATATTTCTAAAGTCTAGAAACAGGTCGAAAAAGTGTCCCGTTTTTTGAAGATAAAACAGGGTTCCTAAAACGGCCGCTAGGAGGCGATATATCACGGTTTTTTGCGTACGAACATAAAATTATTATATAGAATTTACAAGAAAGGTTTTATTCGAACTAAAAATAGATAAAAAATATACTTAAATCAGCGATGATTTTGTTGTTAACATCTTGGCTCACGTATCTTCGGTTGATGTATTTCTCCATTTTCTCCTCGAAATGTCAAAAAATAATTTTCGAAATTTTGACAGCTCTAACTGTCATCTTACAACACAACCGCGATTTATATGTAGCGCGACGCTGATTGGCCGAGATAGACTTGTTCGACATGAAATAAAACAAATCACCTATGCAAATAACTATATATAAAATCGGCTTTATTCAAAGATATACAAATATACTCCGTGCAAACAATTCAAATACAAACTAGACGCCATTCTGCGAAGTAAAAAAAGTAAGAAAACCTCCACGTCAACGACCCAAACTTTTCCTTACTTCCAACACGTTAATGTTTGTGCGAAATAAACGTAGGTAAACGCTAACACGTAGAAAAATCTAAATTACTCTTCGGCTTCCTCTATCGTCGGTGGAATACTGAGCATACCCGGGCCGTGCGATTGATGGGGCGCGCTGGGAGGATGGAGCGCGGTCTCCGCCGCGAAAGCGTCGTTGCAATCGGCGAACGGGGGATCGTTGCTCAGCGATTCATCGTCGGAGGATCCCCGGTTGTCGAGCCGGCTCTCCAACGCCATCAATCTCATTTGGAAGTACCTCTTCTCTTCGTTGATGCAGTTCAGGTCTTTCTCCTGCTCGGCGATGACTTGCTTCAAGTCCGATATGATGTTGATGTCCTCTTGTCGGGACTCCCTGCGCTCGTACCTCTGCCGCACCTCTTCGAATCTGAAAGAAAATAAGCGATTTTGGAGTGGTTTTATATCGTTTGCTCCATTTCCGATTGCAACATGGTCATTTCTATGAGTGGAACAAAGAAAGACTATTAAAATGACAGTTAATTGTCAGAGTGAAAAGTTGCAATGACACAAATGTCACTCTTTCCTTTTCCTTTGTAAGTGTCTAATGGAAGTCGTCTTTATCGCACCCATGGCCTATATAACCTATGTTGCGATCAAAAATGGAGCAACCTGTATACAGGTGTTTGGTTCTTACAGTTTGGTTAAGCAAGTGTATTTCTTCTGAAGGTGATCGACTGTTTGCTGGTAGGTTTTCTGCGAGTTGATGTATTTCAATCGGTACGCTTCCTGCTCGTTTTCGTGCTGGTGTTGCATCTTCGCTATTTTCGATTCGAATGATCTGCAATTTAAACCAATGCAATTTAAAGCATCCTTATGAAACTACATATTTCATTACCTCAATTTTTGTTCGTAGTCTTTTTTCTCTTTCAGGATCACTTCGCTCTGGTGGGCTATTTCCTGGTTAAGGACCTGAATCCCGCCCTCCAGGGTTTCCAAGCTGCTCTGCATGTCTTCTATGATGGATTCCTTGCTTTGCAGTTCGTTTTTCAGCGCGTCCACCGTCTTCAGCAGCTCCACTTCCCTGCCGGTGTGGGACTTTTGCTGCTGCTGCAGCTGCTCTTGCAGTTGCTGGCATTTGGAGATGTATTTTTCTTCTAAAAATTGTATAGCTTCCTTTTTTTGCTGTATAAGGTTCTCCCATTGTTCTTCTACAGGAGGAAATGTCGGTAATCGTATTGATAGAAGAGATAAACATTAGAAATGGTTTACTATGCTTTATTGCCATCAAACTCCTTGTAAAATGAGTAGCTTTATTAGTTGATAAATGGTGTAATGTAAATAAATCAAAGGGAATTTCAATGTGTGGAAGAACAAAAGAGGAACCTTGAATGAAAGCAAATAATATCTACAGCTCTACAATGAAGAAAAAACAGAAAATGATTATTAAAGGTAAACTTAAACTAAAAGCTCGATTGAATAATGCTGATTGTTGTTACCTAAATCGGATTGATGGGTCTGTATCAAAACCTTTAACCTTTCTTGTGCTTCTATTTCCATTTGTTGCTTCATCGCGTTTATTCTGGCATTGAGCAATTCGACTTGCTCCATCCAATAAGCTTCTACCTCTTGGACTTTTTTATTATACACTAACCTTGCTTGTTCTAAAAAAATAATCTCAATTCACCAAATCTCACTTCTTTGAAGCTCTTACCTAAATCGCTTTCGTGCTGCGTTACCAGTTTATCGTACTTTTCGTGATGAGACATGTCTAATTTATCTATGAGTCTTCTCAGTTCGAATATGTCTTGATCCGTGATGCTCTGTTGCTTCACTATTTCGTTTTTGTAATATTCATCCTTTTCATCGAGGGCCTTTTGTAAATTTTGCACCTACAACGAAATTCAAACACTTACAGACCGGCAGGAATAGCTGAGAACACTAGAGTAACACGGCGCTGATGATTAATCACTTTTATCTTAGTTAAATAGTTACCTCGTTTAAATACTCGGTAAATTTCTGTTCCCATTGCCTTTCCGCCTTTCGGAAGTCATCGTCTTTGGACTTCCTCACCGTTTCGACGGCGGAATATTTCTCTTCGTTGTAAATTTGCTCCAGCTCGTACTTGAGCCTGGATATCTCGTTGAGCAGCCGGTCCTCCCAGTACATGGCGATTTCGATGCGTTTCTCGTTGAGGGTCTGCTGCAATTTTCTCTCTTTGTCCAGGATTTCCTGCTGATGGATGCGCTGCATGTGCTGCAGGTTCTCCTTCTCCAGGTCGATTAGGCCTCGCAGCTTCTTCACCTCGGTCTTGAGGTTCTCTTCGCTTTGCTGCATTTGCTCGTGCTCTTCGATTAGGGTTTTCATCGATCTGTTTTGCTCCGTCGTTTTGTCTTTTAATTCGTTTAGCTCCTTTTCGAGGATAATGAGATTCTCTATCTAATAAAAGATATAGTAATTTTCGCTTTGATGAGTAATTTCGTGTTACCTTTTTGGATAATTCCTCAGCTTCGGTCTCCTTTGTCTGAGAATGCTGCAACGACATTTGCAACACCTCATCTTTCTCGTCGATTTTCTTCTTGCACGTCTGCTCGACGTCCCTCAGCTTCCACTCGAAGTCGTCGAGCATCTCCTGCTCCCGCAGGATGTTCACCGTGCGCAAATTCTCGAAGTCCTTCTTCCACTTCTCCTCCAGCTGCTCCTTCTGCTTCTGCGCCTGCTCCAGCGTCTCTTCTATGCGCCTTTTCTCCTCGTCCCGCTCGCTCAGGATGTCCTCCTGCCGCCGGGCCAGCTGCAGCTTCTCCTCCTGCAGCACCTGCAGCTGCTTCTCCAAGCTTTCGATCCTCGTGCGTAGCTCTTTTATGACATTTTCCAGGTGCTCTATTTTCGATTTGTAGTCTTTTTCTGATACACTGAATGATTCTGGAATTGATTTATATATAGCTTGGAGTTTGTGAGTGTTTTGGAGTTACTGGTACTTACCAGTTTTTTCTTCTAATTCCCTGTTTAATAAAATATTCCTCTTCTTCTGGTTCTCAAGATCGTTTTCTAAGTTCCTTATGGTTCTGCTGATGGTTTCGCATTCTTTTTGGGCTTCTTTCAACTCGGATTCGAGTCCTGATGGTTGGGAATATTTAATTCAATCGGTTCTATTTCGGTTTTAGAATGTGCACTTACTGTCCATTCCTGCGGATTTGGCGAATACGTCGCGTTGCAGCTCCTCCATTTGGAATTTGAGCTTGTTCGCTTCGGCATCTCGAAAGGAGAGCTCCTTCGTCAGGTCGTTGAGTTTGCTTTGAAATTTGGCTTCTTGGTTGACCAGGCTTTTCCTGAAATTTGGCGAGTTGTTTTAAAAATTCGCTTAATTAATAATATATATAGAGTTTAGGGAAGTGAATAAGGGGCGTTGAACTGGTGAGAGCTTTCGAAAGAAAGCTCCAGAATTGGTGGGAAAATTCATGAATCACGGGTGAAAATACGCGAATATTTTGATTAATAATAAAAGCATTGGTGATAAATAGGTCTGGATGTTTAAATTTAGTTTTTAAATTAGTTTTCGCACATTTTCTCTAAGACACTTGACGATTTTGGCAGTCGATCAAGTGCTCTCTATCAGATTGTACTGTGTTTTAAAATTACCAAAATTTTTCTTCATATCAAAACTCGAAATAAAATGACGCAAAAAGTAGATTCGAGTATACCACAAAATGACCCAAAAATATTTAAAAAAAATAACCCAAAACGCAAAGCAAAGTTAAATAAACAGCTTCAAAATAAATGGAAAACACCCATTGACGTTTCTATCAGCTAGGATGCTCGTTTTTGGGAAAATTCAATTAGCCCGTCGACAATTTGCATTTTACGCTAACTAAAAATACTCCGAATTGACGTAAGAAGTTGCTAAAAAAAGTCGGCAATGTTTTCTAGCTAAGAACAGCATAAAAGCGATAAAATTTTCGTTCGAGTTCGAAAATAGCTTTGATAAATTAATTAAGCGCGCTTCCGTCTCGATCAAACTTAAAATATTTGCGATACCGAAGATTGATCGATGTGTATAGTCTGGCTTAATAATTTTCCAATGTTTCTCCATGCATTAACGAGATGTTTCAATCATTACCAACGAGCTTTTTCGAAACATGCAATTTCATAATGTTTATCAAGTACCCATAAATTGCTAGTAAGAAGCACAATCAGGAAGTCAGTTAATTGACGAAAGAATAGTAGATTTTTTTTAAAATATCAAATATAAATGTGAGTTTGTATAAAGGGATAGAGTTTCTTATACTCGGGTAAATAAAATAAATTATAGATTTGAACCAAAAAAACGTTTTTCCTGATTTTATAAAGAAAAACAGGTTTTATTATTTTTAAATTTCTAACTCTAGGGTGACAACTTCACTTCATCTTTAAATAGAAGCTTTATTAATAGAAAGGAGATGGCCATTTAAGCTACTCAAAGACTCGTTATTAGAATGAAATTAAAGAAATGGATGAATTTTTACAAGTATCTAAAACTGGAATGAAAATTATTAATGAATAATTGATATAACTCGAGCGTAAATAATGGTACAAATACAATTGAAATTAATTTGAGAAGAAAACAACAAATGAGTAAAAAGTATGAAACAGAAAAATTGTTGTAGAACTAACGAAAAAAATACCCCAAAAAACATCTATCTTTGAGGCTTTATCAAAAACACAACCAGGTAAAACCAAAATTCGCGCCTTTCTCTAAAGAACCTAAATCATTGTAACATTATATCGCTATTTAAAAACGATCTCTAAACGAATTTTCTGTGAAATATACCTCGACAGCCACCCGGGCAACATGTCTCGCTACGAAACCAACGCGTTATTACATTCCATCAACAGCTCGTGCGATTTTTATCTAACAACAAATTACCACCGGGAACACCTTTAACCCAACAAATCAACAATCGCGTCGTAAACTGTGCCAGTTCGGCAAGATGGAAATTTTGAACACTGAAACTATTAATAAGTCTCGAAGCAGGTATTACGAAATGTGTATAGAGTATCTCGGAAGCGCATGTATGGGACGGCGTCACCGAAAAAAAGTGGGAAAAAAGAGCGATTACTGATTTCCTGTTGTTTTTTAGAGTTTTGGGCTTCCAAGAAGGATAGAAATTGGCAGGGTCCAGTTTTTAGAAATGTAAACTATCCGGAAAATTGCCCGAAACAGATGCAAATAAAATAGCACTGTTGCAGGATTTATCTCGTTCGCAGACTAGTAAGCATTTTAGGAGTTAATTGACTGAAATTAACAGAATAATCTTTGGTGAGAAAAACTCTAAATGGAACGTCTAGGAAAGACCTCAAATACTCAATAAAATGTAGCTTAAGAACGGGAGATTTGAGATTTGAAAGCTCGCGTTTGAAATAGAGAGTACATCAAAAACATGCAAGATTATTGAATGGTTCCATTTTGGGCAAAATTTTTGGAGTGGTCACTAAAGAATATACGCAAGCACAGCCTACACAGTCCAGTTACAATGAATAACATTCATATAAATAACCAGTTATTATCTATTTTTGTCGCCTTGAGCCGGTGCATTTGGATAAATTTCGGTGATTAACACATCGGAGTTTCGCAAAGTAAGAAATGCTCTGATAAATTTAACATTGCAGTGGGTTGCACTTCTAAACTAAATAACTATCTCCGAATATTCTACGAAATTTACACGCAATCGATCAGCCCAATTTTAAATTAGAAATCCCACGCAATTTCTCTAAATTCTACAAAGAAGATAGAAAGTATAATAATGTACATTTTCCATCCACATTGAAGACAATAAAAGTAATTAGATAAATATTGTAAAGCAATTTTAGCAACGATACGTCTAATTAGAGAGAATATTTGCCAAAATAAACGACCTAACAATAAAAAATAATAATAAAAATAAAATGAAACGAAGAAAGAACATAGCCAAGTTCGCAGGTTACCTATATTTAGTTCTAAATACGTATTTAAATGGCGTGATATCGGAAAATTTATCCCTACCAATAATTATTAAAGATGATTAAACAACACTATTTACAGCGGATTTTTTTGTTTATTAACAATAAAAATAATTAATATAAGTTGATTATAGAAGGTAAAATCTACATTTTTTTTAAATAATATATTTGTAGTTGAATTTGTTGCATGTTAAATTAATTCGAGAGCAAATAAGAGCGTTTAGATCGAGAAACATCAATAAAAATACATGTTCAACTAGAGCACTTGAACGATATTTATAACTTAACCAGGCCTACTTCCACGTTACAATTACCGCATTAATAAAACCCTTACCAATAACCGAAAAAATTGGAGATAGTAGAGCAATCCGGGTCCCCGGACCCGTTGGATCCCAAGCTGGTGTCGAAGTCGCTGGCGCTGTTGAGGTTGCTGAGGAAGCCGGTGTCCGAAGACGAGGAGATCTCCTCGCTGGTCTCCTCGTCCTCCTGTTCGCTCTCCTTGTTATCACCTACACCGAAAATATTCCGCACGAAACTCATTATTCTCGTTAATTGGACGTGCAATCGGCGTTTGAATTCACCGTTTGGCACGTTGTCGGAGCCGATCACTTCGGCTATTTCGGGCGCAAGCACGCGAGGCCTTGTACTCGGTCAGTGTTTATACGAGCGGAGAGAGAAGCGGCGAAAGAAAAACACTTTTTTGTTTTGCCCCGTGACGTTTTCGACGCGAAATTTCGAAAAATCGGCGATGCTAATTGTCGCGCGGTTTATTTTTACCGCGATTTCGGTTTTTCCAAGGTCCGTTCGGAGCCGAGGGACCTGTACGAGTGCGCTTTGATTTAGCGATTTTCTACGTGTGGCCTTCCACCTTTGCTTCATCATCGCTTAATTTAGATAGCGGAGGTTCAGGTGTCTCAGACAATACACAATGGAAGGTTCTTGGTATCACAGAAATAGATGAAAAGATGACTGGAATAGGGAAAATTGTAGTAGCTTCGAAACCTGTAACTGATCATGCACCAGTACAAATATAACTGGATAAGTAAATGGTAATAAAGAACATACAGGGATAAAAGACAGGAAAATATACGAATCATTAATCAACTTTTAATAAAAATATTGATTTTAAACTTGTTTTATAAAAACTACTCTTTTAAACCTTCCTCTTCCTCGGCTTCTTCGACGTTTCGAGCTTCTTCCGAATCGTCTTTTTTGAATTTATTTTTGTCTGAAACATACCATATGAATTAATCAAGTACATATTACTTTCTATTATAATTTTATAGTTACCGTATTTCGAAACATCCCCGCCTAAAAGTCTCAGTAAATGGAAAGTACTATGTCTGTCCATGTAACATCTCAAAGAAGTGGTACCTCTCCACCCGCTTATGTGAATAACAAGTGGGTTAGTAGAAGTTTCTTCTTTATAAATGAGTACACAACTACCTGGACCTAAAACAAAACAAACATGTAATTTTAATAACACTATAAAATAGATAAAAATGTACTCACTTAAATTATCCACTTGGTTTCGAATCGATTCCGAAAGCTCGGCTATAGGAGGCGATTTTTGAGGAGTATCATTCATTAATAAAGTAATCAAATCATCCCTTGGAATCATCACTTTCCTATCATTTCCGATATAAGGATATATGCTCTCCAATCCATCGTTAGCGATCCTAATAAACGAATTGAAATTATGATTAACCAGATCGATTGATTAAGATTGTAATAGGAAACGGAGAAAATTAAAAATTTCACTAATGACTTCATAAGAATATGTAGTTTTATAAAAAATAGTACTACTCTCCACTCAACAGACATGAGTTGATGAAGGCTTACCTGAAAGCACACTTCATGTTTTTGTTATCGCAGCGCACGAAAGCCTTCACGCCTGTGTTGATTAGTTTTACAGCCCCCTGATTGGTGATTACCAAGTTCCTAACTGCTTCTGAGGTCAAATAAATATTCTTCTTTTTACCCACGTGACATCTCGTCAACAGGCACTTCGAATCGAAGCTGTCCGATACTTGATAGAAGCTTTTGATGTCGTTCCAGACTGGTTCGTTTTCAGTAAAAAATACGAAAGGATCTTCTGTATAGGCGTCCTTTTTCCTTCTTTTCCTTTGTCCTTGCGGTCTGCTGTCCTCGTTATCTCTTTTATTGTTGTCCAGCGTCTCTTTGTTTTCCGAATCTAAGGAGCTCGGTTTCTCGGGTAAGGTTTTCAGTTTTCTGAAAACAGCCACAAAGAAAGCTCCAGAATTTTGTTGGTGCGGCAAAATTCGTACGCTAAAAAGTTACATGTATATTAAAACGTTATTTAATTAGTATTTATCGTACCATCTATTAAGATTGTACTTGCTTCTGTCTTCAACTTTAGGCGGGAACATTTGAGGTCTGATAGTTGTTCTCCATTTTTCGTCTACTTCATCGAATGTTTTGTAGAATTCTAGATTTCTACTCGACACTGGCCAATCTTCCATTCCTATCGAGGCAATACGAACTGTTGAAGACTCGAATGTTATTGTTCGAATTACTTACCGGGTGAATATTTTAAGCCGGGTAGAACGTTGGAAACATCAACTAGTTCTAAAACACCTTCGAATTCCGTTAAAATTCTGTGTACGACAGATTCGTTTTCAATGGGATTGAGGGAACAAGTAGAATACACCAATCTTCCACCCACATTCAACAATTCAATTCCTCTTCTTAGTATTCTGGTTTGTACACTAAAAATCATAACATTAGCTATTTAAAAATCTTATTAATTATGTTGTATACCCATGTAAATTTAATCCATTTGCTGCTGTCCATTTCATCCATATATCAGGATTTTTTCGTAAAGTCCCATCGCCCGAACAGGGAACATCGCAAAGAATCCTATCGTATTTCACCTGTAATTCAATTTTAATTCATATTTCTCAAAAATACTAGTTCACGTAACAAACCTGTTCGGTTGACCCATCAGGTAGAGTCATCGAAAGATTGGGTAAAATGGAACTGTCGTGGTTTATAACGGCAATGCAAGGAGAATTCAATCTCTTAGCTTGATGGACCAACATGTAGCAACGTTTGTTATCAACGTCATTGGCTATGACGTAGCCCGATGGTATGGGCTCTTCGCTCGCATGGAGAAGTTCCAAAAGCTGCGCAGTTTTTGATCCTGGTGCAGCGCACATGTCTAGTATCTAAAATAAATTGTTTAGGCCCCAATGATAGATCGTTTTAATTACAGATGATACCTTATGATGTGGTTGAACATCGAGGAGCAGAGGAGGTATCATACTAACGGATTCTTGCCTGGAAATAGTACCATTTTCCGTCTCGGACACCAAAAAGTTGTGAAGCTTATAGTACGCTTCGCATCTTCTTATATCGTTTCTGGTTATTTCCATTTGCCATGCTAGTTTGTTGGGATACCTAAATAGCAAACTCAGGATTATTAATTGTATTTAAATCAATTGGAAAATAATATAACTATGCACCTACCATGGTATGGGAAATATTTTTGGCTTTTCCAATCCTTCTACTTCGTTGACACAATCTCTTATCAGTTGATCTTGAACAATTTCCAATAATTTGTATACGACTCCTTTCGAACCGGTTATTCTAAAAGTTGCTGGTAAATCCGTCTTTAAACACGATACGAACGTATTAAATTCTTCTTCTTTGCAGATATTAAGATGCTGAAAGAAATGTTGGTGAATTTGTGGATTTATTTATTATTTTTCGCGTATTTACTTTATAATACTGCTCGAACTTTTCATTTTCTCTTATTATGTCGCTATAGGGTTTTCGAGTGTCTACATTATCCGGTTTTTGAGCATCCTAGAAAAGAATATGAATAGTATGAAGAAAATGTATGCATATTTTGTTAATAATTTATATTTTTGTAACAAGAATATTACCTTATTATGATTAAAATGATGATTTCTTCTTGTCCGGTGCTTCCGACCCATGTTAAGTAAAACTCTACAAAAATTAGTAAAACGAATTTTGATAATTTTTATGAATCTCACGGACTACTATAATCACTAGGTTAAACTTAATTATTTATAACAAATCTTATTATAAATAAAACACACTTTTAACTTCTTAACCTTACTTAAATTTGAGGTTAAGAATGAATTGACAATGACAAATGACAGTCAGTGACATCCAAGGCAACTCTAGGATTTTTTCAGTCAATAATTTTTCAATAATTTGTTCATCTGATGAATGAATGAACTATAGATAAAAAAATTAGTTGTCTTTAACTTCAATAACGTAGCAATAGACTACATCATTTCCTTCGACAATTTATTATCTTTGTAACTATTTCTGAAAATTTTCAAATATCTAGGGAATTTCAACGTGTGACCTTGTTGTGGTAACACTGTTAGCGTGGCGCATCGACGCACATGCGCGTTGTAAAAACGTAACGTGTGCCTCTGCATAAAATCGCTCTCCCTATAAGAAATGGGGTTTTTTACATGAATTCATAAACATGGCGTTTATTTTCTGGCGTCCACCTTTTGATCAAACATTTCTCTAATCCAGCACAGTCCCCGCATTACACAATTGGTTCGTATTTTAACAAAAAGGTGCGTATTTTTTGCAATGTTGTCTAACCCCGTCTTCCATGATTTTTTTTTCATTCATCCACCAGCCTACATTCGATTGAAGATTGTAGGTCATAAACTCCCTTGACCTTATTGTTGTGTGTAACGTGTCCAATTGTAGGTCCGAAAGCTGGCTCAGGGGAGTAATTTTCGGTTTGGAACAGAGAGTAGGAAAAGATGGACTGGTGTGGGGCAGTGCCTAGCTAATGTTGATGTGACATGCAGTCTGAGTGCAGTACTAGGTACATCCATTCCGTATCCGATTTACTCTATACCACAGACGAAATTGAATTTCTACTCGACGACATTAAGGATCTGGAGTCGAAAAGCTACAGGCCTGAAGACATTCAGGTAGTCCCCTAAAATTCAGATAAAAATGCAAACGTTTTGCTGTGCTATACATACTTGCATGAATTCATAGTTTTCTTAGGTAGATCCCCTCTAATGCTTTCGTTAGATACAAGAAAATATAATTCCTAGTATTGAGGACTGTGTGAAAGAAAAAGTCTTCTTGTTTTAGTAGATAAATAGTCGTAGATTGGGAGTGTATGCTATTTGAGGCTCCTGGTGATACTAGAGGAGGAATTTGCTCATGAAATTTTCTATTAATATAGAGCAAAATAAACCCAAGAATATTTTAATTAAATCGTTACATATCGTTTGTAAACAATTTAAGTGATAAGTAGAAACAGATTATTCTGTGTGTATGATTTGATCTCAAAAAAAAACTCTACCAAAGAATTAGATATTAGATTAGATGTGGCATGGAATTACTTTTGAGTTATTTTAAGAGAATTGTTTTTTTTTATTTTGAATACTTTTTGTTATATTTTAGTGCAAAACAAGCTTAAGTACAAATAATTAATATTACCAATTTATTTAGAACAAAATATTTGATTTAAGCTAGTTTTGTATAGCGTTATTATTTCAGTTGATTATCGTGTTATTTAGTATTTATTTTTTGTTTTTATTTTATTTTTTATTGTATTGTGATCATTTATTGTAATATAAATATATTTTTTTATTTTTTGTTCCTTTAACTAGAACAGTTTCATTCCCTTTCCAGTACCTTCCACTTGATACCAAACTTTTTAGTCAATAGATTTTAGTGGAATATGTTTGAATATTCAACGACAAGAATAATTGTTTAATAAGAATTTTACAGTTTGTATCTTTTACCAAAGGTAGGCCACTCACTTTATACACGACATATTTATTCATTTTCATTCATCTCACCGCATCACTGTTGTGACCGTCGCTTGCTGTTGGTGTTGCAGGACCCGGATGGTATGAGTTGTGTGTTGCAGGACTTCGAGATAGCGGGCAGCAGGACGGGGGCGCTCAGCGGAACGGCCGAGTGCGCGGGAGGCTGCGAGTGCGAATCGCCCCTCGGAACGGTCAACTCCTGGGACTCGCACTCCCACTACCGCCGGCACCCACCCTCGCCCGATCTATCGCTCTACTCAGGCGTCATCCTCTACTGCGACCACACCCAGCTCAGGACGTCCACGGGGTTCTTTCGGCTGCTCCTGCTGGTGAGGATCGGCCCGGTCGCGGCGCTCGAGCGGTCGTAATGAGTTTGAATTTTCGTTCCAGGCGACTTCTATAGCATGTTTGGCGTGCTTGTGCACGTCGGGAACGCTCAAAGTAGGACTGTTTATGCTTCCGTCGGCCGGGCGGATACGATTCATGTTGTTCATAACGTTGTTGAGTATGTTCGTGACATGCCTTCTGCTATTTCTTGATATATCCCACATCGTTTATTTGTTTCCTTTCAATTGGGGAAAAGTGGTAAGAAACTATAGAGGCTTGTACCTAACGCAGCATAATATGCTTCAACGTTTCTGTTTCAGAATGCATATTTATATGTAAGCCTTTGTGTGTTGTTCCTTATAGCTTCGAGTCTCATATTTCACATGACTTTCGCAATTGAAATGCCCAAGTGGTCTCATCATCAGTTGTTAGTTACCGGGGTAAGTATACAATTTTTTTTACTAATTGCAACTCAACCAATCATTCCTTCGATTCTCGGATATTCCTTTAATTATTCCTGCATTATTAGCCTCAGTAATTCATATTTATCATCAGCAGTTTCTTTTTTGTTCTCTCTACTTCATTCCCTTTGTTCCCTTGATCCTTCTCTATTGTCTGTAAGAGGATTAGAGAAGTTTGGATTAAAAATTGTATCGTTTTCTTTGCAGTGCTTAGGATACTTTTGTAGTATAGAATCGGCGGTGATATCGCTGATACAGAAATGCCACATGGCCCAATACGAGCCGGTCGAGGAGGACCTGAGCTTCCACCTGCAGGAGAGGCACACGTCTTCGACGGACTCGCCCCAGCACAAAGTGAACCAAACGACGCACAATTACAAGCCCATCGTGAACTATTCGGTGGTGCCGTCGACGTCCAAGCAGGACCCGCTTAACTACTTAGACGACATACAGCCTTGTTCATCCAAATCGGATTCGTATAGAGTAGCATGATGATGACTGAGGGTTTTACGTCAGTTAGATAGCATTGTTTTTATCACGTTTACTGCTACAGAATGAACAGATGGGTGTATTTCGAGCGGGTTTTTTATCAGAAATTTTCGTTTGAAGGAAAATGTGTAGGTTTTTTATTCGTTTTTTTAGCGGTAACTTTCCCGCTTTATCGTCTGAATAATGAATTTTTTGTAGGTATTATTCAAACTACTTATTTGCTTTAAAGTGTTAATGCAATTAGGTACAGTGCGGCGGAAATAACACTTTAGCTATTTCTGTTGGTCTGTAGGTAAAATTTGTAAACGATAAAGGGAGGGATACATTTTTATTTCATCGCGAATTATTTTTTAGCGACTAACAACTACGGGTACCTTCGACATTTAATAGTTTTTGATAAAACGCCCCACGACTTGGTAGTATTTTAGTTGGTGCAAATAGTTTGATGCAGTACATTTCAATACTTTTTTACGGAAAAGTGTGTGATAGCAATTTCGAATAATTAGCGTTTTTATATTTAAATTAAATGAGAGTAGGTTATATACACGACCGATTCTATTGGTACAAATCGATTATAATTTTTATTTAATGCGAGAATAACTTACGTTAGCTTTACCGATTTAAGGCTAAAGATGACGATTTGAATTAGTCATTAGTACAAAGAAAATACAAGGAGTAATTAATAATTGCATTTCTGTTAACAAACGTTCAATTCCAATCAACATTTTATTAGTTTCTAGCAACCGATAGATGAAAACGAGGAAACTGTTGAAATATTTGCACTTAAACACTTGTTCAAATTAAGCAAAGAGAAAAATTTTATCTTGTCATTATTGTATATAGATATCTAGTTTTTTCTCCGTCTATTCAGAATACTTTATTAGACGTTCGTCGGCCTTTTTGGAATGCAATTCCGAAACTGTAATTTTTAAATGATCGAACGATATGCGAAAAATGTTTTATGGCAAGAGTATAATGGTAAGCTTCAAAGTTAAGTGGTGCTACTAAATATATTTTTTTATAAAGTAAATTCCTTTATTTCACTTTTGATGTGGATTG
Organism: Phyllotreta striolata; assembly: GCA_918026865.1. Taxonomy (NCBI): domain Eukaryota; kingdom Metazoa; phylum Arthropoda; class Insecta; order Coleoptera; family Chrysomelidae; genus Phyllotreta; species Phyllotreta striolata. The sequence goes on along the minus strand of OU900094.1, from coordinate 15,466,362 downwards.
TGCATTTTACTGTCTTTATTTCTTGATTATATTTGGAGTTTTTCTTGTGGAGAACGTTTCTGCCTCAATTATTCCCGTGAAAATTCGTTCCATCAACTGCATATCGAGTGTTTTATGTAAATTTTAACGTAATCTCCTAATGGAAGGAGATTTATTTGTACATTTTTATTTATTGGAATTGCATGTATGTAAATTTTATGAATGAAAATATGAGTACTGCCAAAACACGAGTCAACACTAATAGCCAAATAGATTTTTCGAATTCAAAGTCTAATTTCTTTGATTGTTTCACGAATTTGATTTGGCGGACAATCAGAGCGATCGGCAGCGGTGTTTTTTTGAAATTAATTTATAGAACTTATGTTATAGTGTGATTTTATACTCAAATAAAAACCGAAGTAACATTTGATTTGTTTAATTTACAAAATTAAGATTGTTTTTTTTATTTCGATAAAGTCAAATACAAAGTTATAAATATTTAAAGCAATTCTTAGGACTTTAAATTATTCAGTTACCATGTTTTCGCTTTCGGTGACCATGCTCTCGGCTTCAGTTATATCCAATAACTTTGGCCCGTAAAGCAATACATATGCGCAATGCCAATCACCTACAATCAAAAAAAATCAGTAGAATATTCTCAATACTTCTAATCTTTTAACTACACTCCATTTAAAAACTAGGAGGAGTATAGGTATTGCTCAAATGATCAAAACTTACCTCCACCGGATAGTTTTAAAATATCTTCAGTTGTAACGGGCGATACGTTATCATCATCGCACATAATCCATTTGTCATCGGACTGTCTAACCCATCCAACGTAATGTCCACTGGACGATGATCTTCCTCTATGGGTTAGCACGGCTTGTAAACTATAATATCCGCTATTATTGCTCCCTAAATCTAAAATACAATTCAATTTCGTTACACAATTATCCATAAATTGTTATGCGTAACAAGTACCTTCTTCGAACCAATAAGGTGCAAATTTCCTTTCAACCTTGCCATGCTTATTATCCCCTTTACTCTTGTTTGACCCCTTATCTTTAGATGCTAGTTCCACTTGGGCGTCTTCGTATTCCTATGAAATAAAAAAAAATCATTCCACATTAATTAACAAGCATTTAATTTGAGGAATATAAAGAAAACTTGCCTTGAATTTAGCACGCATGGGAGTCAATTTTTCCTGCAATTGTGAAGTGCACAAATCGTACGCATCGAATTCCATCGGGAATTTGACATCTTTTAAAATTTTCGCGTTAATCGATTCTTTTTCTTTGTAATAGAATCTTACGAACTGTACAGTCAAATAAGCCGGCAATCTACTTATTTTCGACTAAAATTAATAAAAAAATAATTAGGATACGATTGCTAGTAGATCCAATAGTACTCACGGTTTTCGTGTAAACCGCATCCCTGTCCAATGTTGCCGATTTCTTTGTAATCTGTTCTTGGAGTTTCTACAAAAACAACACAAAATTATCCAAAAGAAATTACGAAATTGCAGGGTTACATTTTTTAAGCCGGAATGCATATATCGCACGTCTTGTGATATGAAACAGCTAAGTTGCAAGAACTGCTCTTTACTCTTCGAAACCGGCTCATCCTCGGCCTCCACGCATTTCAATTCCACGTCGAACGTACCGCCAAAAAATTGATCTATGAACGACCTGAGAAACACAATTAATTAGCAATAAATATTACAAATAAAAAAAATAATTTCCTACTTGAACTGCTCACTGGTCTTCATGTCGCTCTGCTTAGCAGGTAATTTTTGTTGCAACATCCTGACCAATTCGGTCCAACACTCATTCGCATCCTAGAAGATTTTAAAATGCAATTAACAGAACGTAAATACTATTCTAAATGTACCTGTTGTGCAAAAGTACCATGTTCGTTCTTCTCAGCGAACCTAGGAAAAGCCATGTGCATTACTTGTAGTAGTACTATAGGAGGCACAGCATTGCCCTTGTCCATACTGCTGTAGAGATCTCGTAGAGCTGCTGTGATAGATTGAGCCGGTACGACGCTACCTCCGGCTGCTACACCTTTAAAAATTGATCAGTTAATTAACTATTTATGGAGTTAATTTTAAAATTCTTACCTCCTTGAAATGTTTTTAAAGCCTCCCTCAATTCAGGTACAGCTTTCAGACACTGCACGGTCGCGTTCATGTAGCAAGTGTTTCCTAGATTCGTTAAACCGGCCGGTAGATCCAACTGGAAGATTATTTTTTTAGCATAATTTGTAGATGTTTTTTTAGAAGAATTACTTACAGCAGTAGCAAGTTCGCTTTCGTTCATGTCTTCCACAAAGACGGTCTTTTCGACGGGCTCCTTGGGAACATCTTCCTCCTTACTGCCCATCAAAAGAACAGTCACACCCTGAGGAAAGAAGTAAACAATTATAAATGAACCAACGTAATAAAGAATCTTACAACAAATTATGTGACCTAATTACAAATTTACAAAAATTTTAGCTTAAATAATAATTAAAATGCCTTTCAACAAACATAGGTGCGCTCAACAAGTACAAAAAGGCCAAAAAATCTTCAATATGTAAAGACCAGTGAGGATGATTAGGCATATTTTATTTATATGACTTACATCTTTTAGTTTGAAATTGTTCCAATCGGAATCCTTTAGGGTGACGCCTTTGATCATAACTTTCTGCCTTTCTGGTTGAACGCCGGTCAACGCGAATAGTTGGGCCTTAAACAGTAGGGGAGGCTCGTCTGTGTTAACCTCGATGTCCGGATAAGTTTCTTTTCCCCATTTTACTTTTACTGAAACGTGCAATAAAACAATGAAAGCGTATTTAGTTAAATAAGTAAAGTATTTAGTATTTAATTCGGTAGAAAGTGTTGATGACTATAAAAAATAAAAGGATAGGTTAGGATTGTAAAAAAGTGTTAAGTACTGTACCTTTGTATTGTGGCATGATATAAAAAATTTAGGATAACTAATAAACTCTATTATCACAGAAAACGGAGCACTTTCTTCTTAATTTTCTATATTTAATATAAAAATCGCGGTTAAATAGAGTTTACAAGTACGATACACACTTTTTTTTGCTGAGCAAACTGAAATATGCTAGACACTGACAGTGACACTTGACGTTTGACAAACAAATCAACACAAAATCTAACCTAAAAATACGACAGCCAATGCTACCAACATTCGTCACTAACAATTACCATGAAAGCGAAAGTTTCCAAAGGAATACTCGCCTTTCCCTAATAATAAATTCGTTGCTCTTCGAATCGGGCCCGATAATTCTAATTATTATGTGCCGTTAATGAGTTTTCGCCGAGACATTTTTCCGATATATCCGGTTTTCGACCCGCATCGCAGTGTGTTATGATTACGAATTTGTGACTAGTGAGGTGACTAAAAACAAATGAGAAAATGGGCAATTGTTTCAGCAGCCCGAGCACGACCGATAGGATAGAACGGAACAATCGGGGCCTAGGCGGCAGCTCGATCGAAGAGAACGTCTTGCAGACGAACCCCATTCCGACTCCGCCCTCGGAAGTGGCCAGGGCCCCCGTGGTGAACCCCGCGGAGCCCGAGCAGACCAGCGCGAGGATCTTCGTCGCGTTGTACGACTACGATGCCAGGACGGACGAGGACTTGAGTTTCAGGAAAGGCGAGCATTTAGAGATACTGAACGATACTCAGGGTGACTGGTGGCTGGCCAGGAGCAAGAGGACGAGGCAGGAAGGGTACATCCCCTCGAATTATGTAGCCAAATTGAAGAGTATCGAAGCTGAACCGTAAGTAATCGGTCCTTTTTATTTTTATCTAATGACAATTTGCATAATACACTCCGAGGTTCGCATTAAATGAATACATCGAGTGTAACCGTACGATTTAAATGCTCGACAAATATTTGAATTTATGTAATATTTGTTAATACCGCTTTAATGCCGTACTACTGTGTTTATTACTCTTCTCTTGGCGTGGTTCCTTTTTTATTTAATTTATAAAAGAAAGCTAAATTGCAAGTAGGCTGGTGATTTTTATTGAATTCATTATGTAAATTAGTTATACATTCTCTTATTCTTTGTGGAATTAATACTTATTCTAACAAGTATCTGCTGTAATGAGAGTAGGATTTAATTAGTTTTTATGACTAACAGTTTATTCCAGCTATTTTTTCCTTATAAAATTTACATTATACTTATAACTGATAGTAAAATGTCTCTTAATGGATTTTGTCATTCAATGAGATTACCATTTGTGAATCTTTTGGAAAGAAAACCACAAATAGTTGAAAAGATACTAGAGTGATTATATTAAATACTTTCATTTGAAGAAGGAAATATTCTAGGAAATATGAGATTAGAGTAGTGTAGTGAGTGAGTTTGTTAATTTTTGTAAATTAATAATACGCTGTGAATAAACTTCGATTCATATTTGCCAGAAATGAATATCAAATAATATGTTGATAGTAGAGTTTATGTATCATCTCAAATATGTTTTTATCGTCCTATTTTAACAAAGTAGCTATCAAAATAGAATACAGGAAATCACAAGTGAGATCACTGATATTATTTATCATGTTTATTGTTATTATTTTTATATAAAATATTGCAACCCATTAATTAGTTCTTAATCATTACTTGATTTTCATGAATATTATCTTAAACATATTTTATTTTAATCCATTATTAGATTACTTATTATAGGGTGCGGTATTTAGTTTTTTTTATTAAAGTAGAGACCACGTATGTAGGTTTCATGCAACACAATGCTCATTAAACACGGAATTTAATTAGTCGAATACAAAAATATTTGTAACTTTTCCACATATATTATAGGCACGTTTTTAATAAAGAAAACAGGATACTTTATACGGGACGTGAAACAGAAATTATGTGCATATTTAGTAAGATTCAAAAATCTATCTATTTACCTGACTCTGTAGAAGTATTTGCAAATCATTAAAAGGAATTTATAAATACGAACGTACTAAATTCCCATCGAAATGACTCTATGACGTATATTTTTCGAATTAATTTGTTTATACCATAGGATAAATTTCGTTCTATTTAAAAATTTTCTGTCTGTATTGTTCGATCACCAATCACCAAACGAATCGAGCGCGTAATCATCTCGTACATGCTGCATAATATTTAAACATTCATTATCATCATGCTCCTCAGAGAATAATGCAATTTAGTTAATTTATTTATATTATACGAAAACGTATTATTTTCAATAAAAAAACCGTCACGACCATTATTTCTTGTTGCGTTAACTTTTCGTGTTCTGCTAGTGCATCATTGTATTGGCTATTAAATGAGTCCGTAGGATATGTGGTTTATAATTCGATTTATTTTGGCAATATTTAGAAGAAAACCGCATTTGATACCATTCGGTGCAATGTAAGTCATTTGATTAATATCAGTACCTATGTATTAAAAAAACGAAATTGATTACATACGCTATTTATAATAGTGAAGTAACAATGGGTAATTATTACACATTATTGCAGGTTTTTTAGAGGGATTTAAAAGGCTTAACTGCTTTCTATTTCTCTATTTTAACCGCTTAAAAGCTTAATTTTCTTTTTCATAACAAGCAAATAGAAAATCTTTAGAAGATTTCGAGTACTTACCTACCTGAGATCTCGATATAAAAGTGCTCGCTTTTTACGTTTTAATAACTGTTTACCGTTAAGAGTGCTCTCTAGATTACGCCGATACATTTCGAATAGCGCATTACAAATTGCTCGAAAATACATTTTGCAATTAAACAATTAATCACGCGACGACATCGCTTATTCCAGAAAACTTCCAAGCAATTATCAGCATTCTTAATAATAGATCATCGGCATGAGCCTCGATACCTCGACGGCTTTTACCGGTTGTTTTTTTTTTCGACAGCGAGCTTTTTTTAAGGTCAGCTATTCGCAATTAACCGAACGGTTGTGGCGGATGTTGTCTTGTCATTAGTGGCGACTGCGAATGGAAATGTAAAAAAAAGTAAATCCTTCACGGTTGTGTATCGACGTCGAACGGGAGTACTTTCTCCGCGCCACTGACTGCTACACGGCGATTTTTTTTTGAATTTTTGAGTTATTGTTGGAATTAATTTTATCGAACAGTTCGTGAATACTTCGTTATGTGGATGGATGAAAAATTTTTGTAGTTTTCGGTCCGTTGCCTTGCTAAATGAGTTGGGATTTCATTCCGTTCCTTTGCAGACATTTGAAATTTTAAATGAATTCGAATGGGCCGCTTGTTTTGAACATGTATAAATAAAAGTATTTATATGAGTCGCAAAATTACACCATTTTCTCTAAAGTTTAAAAACTACTTACTGTACCCTCCAAGTTTTGGTAAAAACAAGCACTAGATAAACTCTTTTATAAGCGAAATTATTTCAGTGAAAATGGTAATTGAATTACATTTTTTTGAAAATAATAAACCCACATCATAGAGCATCAAATAATTGTGAAATTTTCAATTCGCAATAATAATAAATGATCTTAAAATGTGAAAGTTAATCGGTAATAAAAGGTATTCCCAGCATTTCATATTCAAATCTCTGCTTTCATTCAAATTTCAAGACATGAAGCAACATTCCGCTATGAAGCAATTTTGTCATCAAATTCTGTTATTCCGTAATAACTATTCAACTACCTTAACTTGAATAAAATCGTACAGAACACCTCGTACAGAAATAATTAAAGCACATTCCCTCGCAGATTAGCTTGTTATGTGTAACGCCAGAGAAAATTCATAATTATAAAGCAAACAGCCGGAATTTGAAATGTAAATTCGTTTATCGACCGGACAAAAAAAAACCTTTAACAGTGCAACAATGTAATTAAAAAGGCTCTCGCAGATTCTCGGAAATCCAGATTCGAGAACGGGCGCCGGCGCCGCCAGCCAAAACGGGCGCCAGTACCGATTGAGTTACTTTCTTCATCTCACACTATTTAGCTCCATTTTGATTATTCGTTTTTCAAAAACCGATATAAATATCCTACATAAGACATTCTAGCTGATTACTTGCTCCTTTTTCTCCTGTCACACAGCAATTATGTGGAAGCAATAAGAAGAATCGCACAATTTAATTATAGTTAGGAATATGTATGGTGCTATAAATAGATTCTTGTTCGGTAGTTACCGGAAAGGCAACATAAATACATTAGTATTTATAGAAATATGTAAAAAGTAAAAAAAAATGTCAATTTGAATACCTAATTACAATACTAAACTTTGTATTACAATGTAAGTACATATAAATTATAGGTACTATAAAGTGAATAAATTAGAGCAACTTTTAAAGCAGCTATATAAATTTTTAATACTAAATTGCATATAATTTGGCACAATCAAGTTCCTCCACATTAAAAACCAAAATGAGGGCTATTAAAAATGACTCGAAACAAGCCAATTTTTATATGTTTAGGCTGGAGCTGTTAGAAACTTCAATTATTAACGTTCTAGAATTCTCAATAGAAATAAAAAATTCTAAAGTTGCAATAAAAATTAAATAGATTACCTTATTTCGAGGGCATCGCTGTGACTAAAAGCGTAATAAGATAGAACGGTGAAACTGCATAACGCGCGGATCAATCCGTGTAATTATTCAATAGCTGGCGCCAAAAATCGAATAAAAAGTGCCCAGCACCTTTGCCTGTAGAGGTACTCGAAATCGCATAATATACGTTCCATCTTATTCCGCGCATTTTTTAAACTCGGCCAATAAATTACGGTATAAAATTAATATTATGCCTCTATAGAAGTATAAATAAAACGAGAAGTTGGTTCGAATTTCGAATGCGCCGGCTGAGCATGATTTACATTTCGTGTTTTTTTCTCGTTGGGCGGATAAAGCTGGACCCAGATTAAAATTCGGCTTGCAAATTTCATCGATTACAGCTTCGAAAAACATACGAATTTGACTTAGAAATTAGAGTTACTTTTGTAATATGTTTTTCTCAAAACTACTTTTCGTATAAATTATTGTATCTATTATACACTTATTATTCGCAAGTTAATTCATTGAGAAAGCTGGAACCTCCTTTTAAGCGCGTGTTTTCTGGGAAAAATGTCAAGGACTCGTTACATTTTCTCTTGAGATTCTATGTAAAATCCAATGAGACATTCTCGGAAGATTGACGCTAATTTCTTATGGTAATTCCATCGGTAAAAAAGAGTTGCAAATTGCGTAACGGAAAACCCAGATTAATATTTTGAGCCAAATATGAATAGAGGGCTATTTATCATTTTCGCTCGAGAGACCATTATAAAAACTCATCATTCATTTTACAGTGCCGTGTTAAAGTCTTTTTGACTTCCACAAATTTTAATGCATATTTAATCTTCAATAATAATCAATTTTATTACACTTGTCTGTGGCATTGTGGACGTTGATTTTTATTCTCATTATTTTTGATTATTAATAAAGCTGGTGGATTTATAAAAAAAAAAACAAAGTAGGTTGTTATTTTTCATAAAATATTGCTGTACAGTTCGAATTAGAAGCTTCTAATGAGCAAATTTAGTTAAAGCCAAATCTAGTCACTTATAGGTAAAAGGACTTTATAAAGGCACTGAATAATACCAGCTCTAATAAAACAAGTATGTAAATTACAAGAATTCATAGATGTGATAAGCATTTATTATATTTTCCTTACTGATGTACACACCAAAACAAATCGATAGGAATGATTTCCAATCGAATCGCGTCCGTTGTTCTCGAAATGCTAACGACTTTTTACCTCACCTCGACATCGACGTCGAGTTTGATAAGTGCAACTTTTTGCGCTCGCTGCCGTAATACGCCGCTCGTTGCCCGCAAACCTGTAATGTTATATAAATCTAAAAATAAATCACTCGCTCCCGAAGAGGCGCATCGCGGATTTTTCATACCCCCGGTCATAAGTTAGAAGATGATGCCGGGCGAGGAGCATCACCGGCGTACTTGGAAGGTCGCGAAGTGAACGACCACATGCCGCTCGATCGCGGCTTCGTCCTTGACCAACGGACAATAAACTTGCGGAATCCTCGGTTTTTTTCTTTCGTATTTTTTCGATTATAAAAACGGTTATGTTTATGATCTAATTTCAGTCTTTGTTCTTTTTGACGTGCATACATCGCATTTAGATTGTACTGTATCATTACCGTTGATGGATGTTGGTGGAATAACTATAATACGATTCGAGATATTTTATTGAAAGTAGGTAAAAAAGAAATGTGTGTTATAAGTGTAGGTTGTTTGATACAAATTATTTTCTTGGTGAATTTTTTCAGACGATTATTCTATTTGATCCGTCATTGATACCCTCATCTATGATGCTGATCCCATTACTCTCTAATTTCTTCTGTTCAAATTTTGTAGTTTTTTGTATTTTAAAATAATACAGTTATAATCGCGTTATGTGTAATAAATTATAGGGTATGACATTGCACAGTTTAGATTTAATAACGTTCAGAGATGTATTAAAATAAATTCTACCTTCGAATGCAGAATAAACAGTGAGATGAATTTATGAAATTGAGTACAAGTAACATATACAAAATGCAGTATATTATGTTGCAATGAATTGCAAGTAGAAAAAAATTAAGTACGGTCCTTATACGGCGGCCATTTAGTTGACTCGTCGTGACGCTTTTCGATGACTCTTATAGAATGGTAATTTGTGTGTACATAGCGTCTTATTATTGTATTAGTTCGATATTTTTACCACTTAAATTATACTACCGAGAAATATGAATACGCAATTATTTTTTCCGAATTTTATTGTATTCTCGAAAGTACCCAGTCATTAAATCATGATTTGATTTATTTTTAGTTTTATAAATTTTCTTCATACCATTCATTTTTACCGTATCTAGACTAACTCAATATTAGGATTAAATCCCATCAATTGGTGTCAATACTTTCTAAAGTTATATTTGTAGTTATTTAGAATTTATTCGTTTGTTCATAATGCAACCCTTGTCTGTAAAATTTATTATAAATTGATTTTTGGTTAATATTTTGCCCGGCTTGCCACAATACTTATTTTCGATTGTGACACTGTGGTTTGTCTTTTATGGGGTTGTTGGTCTTGCCTTACTTTATCTACAGGGTCTAGTTGTAGTTGTTTTTATTGTTCAATTGTATTCAATAACATTAGCAGTGGATAATATTTTGAATTTAGGAATGTTTCTCCATATATTTCTAGCCCAAATGTATCTTGTAATTTTTTAATAAATTGAATTGGTGAAAGGTTTACTTTCAATTTTCTCGGAAGTTGTTTACATTTTGGATAATGTATAAAATATCCGATATTTTGGCATTAAACCTTGTTAGGGGACCATCAGCTACTCACCTTTAAAAATAAGCGGATTCGAGGCCTCGATCGATTCGCCTAATAATCACGTATTCGAATATCCACGACATTATTGCTAATAATTCGCGCAATCTATATGTGAAAGTTCAAACCGGCAAGTCTCTGTTATATAGCTCTGTTTACCTTGCCTTCTTCCTGCTAATAAAATAATCAAACTTCTTGCTTAAAAGTACACGCTTGTTTACTCGCTGGTATCCTCGTGATGGTTTTGTGTCGGCAATTCTAAATTTTTTTATTTTAATTGTTCAACCTTTTATGTGTGCGTTGGCACGAATTTTCTCGTATTGGTTTTGTCGCATTTTTCAAAGTCTTGCGAAATTATCGATTTTTCAATGTCACGATGTCTCAATGTAGATGAAAAAAATTAGCGTTATCGACGTGGAAATGGAAAGCGCTTTAATTTGGTGCAACCTTGTTTATTTTTAATATAAGTTTCTTCGAATATTGTCCAGCGGTTGGTCGCGTGAAAACTGAATATAATATTTGCATACTTGCTGGGTTTTTGATAGTTCTTTGAAAAAGAAGTTTTGTTATTTGTACATTTAGTGCGTTTAGAGGTTTTAATTTTTACCTTCACTAGTAAACTCTTTATTTTTTTTGAAAGTTTCATTGAATATGAATCATCGCAATGAATACACAAGGTACAATTATGATAAGAGGAATGAAGGTGTTACGAACGAATTGATAAGAAATATGAAGGTTTATAAACATTATGCTTCGACCTTCCTAATTAATCTTTTTAAACAAGAAATTGAACAACCCCAGAGTCTCCTTTGGATACAAAAATTTCACGAAATCATGCGAAATTTCTCATGGATGGTATGAAATAAGGCGTTGGTGAAGTGTCCTCTGCGACACCACGACGTCCACGCATTGAAGAAGATCCAGCGCTCCCACCAATTCAACGTCTGTGCGATCCTTCTGTATTGTGTAAAGTGGTCATAGGTGCAGCATACACAATCAGTTGTCGAACTTACCTCTCGCTGGATTGTTGGTAAAGTGGGTTAAGCGCGCTGATATCAGTTTTGCGGAATAGGCTCGTCGCATTTTAGCGTTCAGTGATTTTTCGCGTGTGTGTCTGTTTGAATTTTTTGTGTGCCGTCGATTTCGAATTGGGATTATTGCGTAACGGCCGGAGGAAATTTTGGTAATTTGTGTTGTCGATTCTGACCTGACCTGATTTTGTTGCTTGCAATTTTGAAGAGAAATATTTTTTTATTCATAAAGCGCATTTGCCATGAATTTTTCTTTCTATTAGGTACAGTTTGGGTATTTTAATCCTGGCTTAATTTATTTATTTTTGCTAAACCTGTTACTTTATACAAATCTACATATTATTTATTATTATCTAATAGGTTGATATACAGATATTTTTAAAATAATAATTTAATTAGTATCACTTTTGAGATTGTTTTGATTTTGTTTCATACATAAGTAGAGCTAAATTTCCTAAATTTAAGTTTTATTTTGGTTTGATTTCTTTAATTTCACCATGAAATGATTCACACGTATTATTTAATAATTACTTGAAAACATAACTATAAAATGAAACGTTCAAAATTGTAAATTTTAAATGTTACTATTTTTTATTTGCTAATAAAATAATAATCAGTGCTGAATAATAGTAACAATTGGTGTAATAAACTGTCAAATAAAATTTGTTTGTAAATGCTGTTATAACGTGTATCATAAAAAATAAATAAAACGTGATAATAATAATTATGAAATGTACACTTTTTATGTATTTAATATAATTGTACGGTTTTGAAATGACTACCGAATTTTGAATTTTTTTATGCATTCTCGAGCATTCGTTTTTATAAATATTTTGACCCCAATTTCTGGATTTTCAATATTTCCTAAACTCTGAAGAAAAACAATTTTCTCTTAAAATATTTAAGAATTCATAGCTAATTCGAATATTTCCATTTCCACTCTATCAAAACAAGTATGAAAAGTATGCATTTTGAAATAAAATTTTTAATTACATCAGATTTGAGCCAGTTCCGTTAAACTCCCAGACAATTTAAATCACTTATTAAAACCGCTTGGTTAACTAGTCCGAATTTTTTGATAAATTGAACTTTCTTCAAAAATATTTTGTACGGCGCCGGCAATCTAAAACTCGCGGATATTTTTTACGATAAAATTACTTTCTCTTCGATTTATTCATTCATTCAAACGCAGACGATTTTATTATTTATTATCCCCATATCGCAACGTCAAAATTCGCATTTTTTTGCGACCTTCTCCGCGTGCGACCATTTAATGGCCTTTTGTGCATGATTTACTTAATGCTATTGTTTTTTGCTCGAACAAAAATTTGTCTAAGGCACGATTTCACCTATAATATCCCTCGTAAACTTACAAACAAGGCCAGCGTAACCGATATATTACCGTTCATAAACATTATACCGTATATCTTAAATATTTGATTTGAAGAAAACTTTCATTGAATTGTTAAATTCAAAAGTAATTTAGGTACTTACCTACATAATATGTATATTTATAATTTATTTCCTTGTCTAGTATAAATTAAACAAAGCTATATTCATGTTATGTTGAATAAGAAGGTTGTGTAAATTAGAAATAAATTACATACCTATAGGTATATTTCGATCATTAAGTACACATACAAATTACCCATTAGTTTGCTTATAAAGAATTTTCAAAATTGCAAGTCTAGTCTGGTCTAGTCGAAGAAAATCGCTTTGTAATTCAATAGAAGAATTTTTTCATCTAGTTTGAATGCAGGTGCAAAGGCGCCTCGTTCATTCTTCGATGCACCATTTCGCAATGCCTTGGTAATTTTCACTGTTTAATAAATTATAAGCGTAATCATGATGTGCGATCGTTGATTATTTTGCTAACTAGACGCTTGGTAATGTAGAAAGAAAATCGACGGATTTTCTCAGAATTGTTCTTGTTAATTGGATCTAAATGTGTTTTTAGAAATACATTTCGGACGGAAACGTTTGGCTCAATTTTTTTATTGCTGAATTTCAAACACCGAGTTTACTAGTTAATTAAAAAGAGTTAATTATGATTTGGCCAGTTTTTTCCTTAGAATAAATTTTTTGTACTTTTTTTACTGTTTATAAACCATTGTTATGTAATTAAATATTCTAGCAATTACTTGAGGATGATAACTTTTATTTACTCGTATCGAACGAAAAATTTTGGCCATTCAATGTCAAAATCTGGTTTACTTGCAGGTATTGTTTTCTTTATTGACCTTGATTTCAACATTTGATTTAATTAACTATTAAAAACCATGACATTAATAGTAGTTACAAATAATTATGTAACTTTCCAATAAAAAATTCTAGCAATTACATTATAAGAGGGAACGCATTTTCCTGTTAGTTTCGGAATAGAGGGTAAACATAAGGGTGTAGGCTTAAATTAATTACACAAATAACGATCAATTTATTCGAAATCCGAATCCTTCAGGCCAATTGTATTGTTTTGATTAATAATCACGGTACAAATTACGGTGTGTGCTACAAAAGTACATAATATTACAAGGCTGTTCACCCAGATTTAATGCTATTTCCTGAACGTGCAACAATAAATCGGAAACGAGGAACATAATAGAGTGATGGCTTGGTTGGACATTGCAGGAACCAAAATTATTGTTGTTTTTCACGCTAATCATGCACAATAGCCAATTGCTCCTACTTTCTATTCATTTTGTTGCTATCATTACGATAGCTACATACTCAAAAATTGCTGGGGAAAATCTCGAAACTTAGAGGAATGAAATTGGAAATTTGAAGCGAATTTTCAGCAACTTCTACACTGTATTTAGGCGTGAAAAACCGAGCGAGCAGTACCTACTCAAACAATTTATCTCAGCCGTTCCGATATATGTGAGTCATTGCAATTCGCTATCAATTTTATTGTATGCTAATGCAAAATATTCCAAACGACTGTGCGTCCTTATTTCTCCAATGCGTCTGCGGGTAGTAACAATGTTGTCACCGCAAAATTAATATTCCGCGCGGAGTTTCGCACACATGTATAATTGTTATTGTCTTTTAAGAAGTTGTGGGTGTTGGCGGAAAATTTCTGTAAGGTTCAGGATTAATTTGAACGTTTTTTTTGCGACTGTCGCTGCATTTTTTGTGTAAACAGGAAGGTGGTTTCTGGTTTGCGAAGGCCGTTATTACGTAACTAGCAGAGAGTAAAAAATTATTGAAAATTAAACTTGATTGATGATCGGTATTCCAAGAATGTTGAGACACTCCGGTAAACAATAGGAATTTTTCAAATAGCAATATTTTAGTCGAAGATCAAGTTTTCGAAACCGCTACTGTAATAGGTTGCAAACAGGACATTTTTTTTGAACTACTGTTAGTCTTAAGAGTCTAGGATATTATATATTTCATCATTAACTAGTACATGCGTTGGTTATACATGGAAACGAAATCTAAATTTAGATTTCCTTATAAGAAATGATCATTTAAGAATGTCTAGAGTAACCAACGGTATTTTGTAATTATTCTCATTCGACGGATGCCACTCAACCAATATGATGATTGAAGGCATCAAGTAGAACGACTTCTTATGATGTATTAAATAACGATTTAATCGTTCTCGAAATTTTTACTTTCTAATCCGCTTAATTAATACTGATCTCTTTATATTTAGTAGATCAAAGGCAGATTTGATATAGCCGCATTCGCGTTGCTTCGAGTGACATTAAAATCGTTCAAATATCGAATTGAGTTTCAGTGACACACGCGAAACAATTCGAACAATAAACATTACCTATATCATTGGTACTTTGCTGTACCTGCCATCTCCGAAAGCGTTAGACATTATAATAGAGAGATTATTGGTGTTTGTCATTCCGCGAAACTTTCAAATTCTTTATAAAAAAAATCAACTTTCAAAGCGTTATTACACAATCGCGTTTATATCACATGCATTGCTCCAAATTAACCGATTGTAAACAATTAGAAGTGTAAACTATTCAGTGAAAATATCGAGGCATTGTCGATCCCACAATTCAGTACCTAATTACTCTATTTACCAGTAGTTGTCGCAAACAAACCGATGTTCCTGAAAACCCCCTTTGATGCCTCTTTGGAAGCATGGTTAATGTAAACGGTGGAGTGGTTTGGTGCTACAAAGACAACAGATGGATCCCCCTTCAGCTCTCCTCCATCCGCCTGCACGGCGTCCTGACCCAAGCCCATTGGGCGACGATTTCGGATTTCCTCCGGAAGGTGGCCAACAAGGAGCTGATCCTGCAGGAGAACGGCTTCGCTGAGCTCACCGACGAACACAAGGAGCTGATGTTTCAAAATTCCAAAAATTCTGTAGTTAGTAGTGACGATGTGATAGATACTAGTGAAAGTACAAACGAACGCAAAGTGAGTTTAAGCCAAATACCGGAGGGCAGGATCGCCGAGCAGCCACGGAGGCCGTCGATGCCGGAATTGAGATCTTTAGATAAAAATAACGTATTTATTAATAATTTATTATCGTCGGAGACTGAGCGTAAGAAGACTGATAAGATATCGAAAGAGAACGACGAAATCGTGTTGAGATTGTTGAAGAAGTACTGCAGGTACAGCAGGGATACGTTGGACGATAAAATCGTGAGCGCCTTCGAAAGGATCGAAGGTGAAATCATCCAGGATTCCCTGGAAGAGAAGCACGAAGCGGAAATCAAGCCGAGAAGAAGGAAGTTGGGTTACATACACCTCGATGAAAAAATTTACGAAAACCTCGACTTTCCGTTGGATTCGTTGGAGGAGGACAAAAACGAGCACGTCATACGCTGGCTGAAGCAGCAGAACAACCAGTTGAGCTTCGATAACATTCCAGTTAGAAGGCATTCCATCGATGTTGGAATATCATCTCCTACGGACAGTCGAAAGAGCAGTACAATCGGAAGGAAATCATCATCGTCGGGCTTCGAATCGCGTAAATCGAGCCTGACGACGCCTTCTACGCCGGAAAGTCGGAAATCCTCGTGGTGTGATAGTACATTAAACAGTCGAAAGAGTAGTGTAGGTTCTAATAGCAGTTGTTCGGATTGCGACGAAGGCGAGAAATTAAACCAATGGCAAAAGTTCCTTAAAAAACATTTAAGTTCCAAAAGTTCGGAAAAACGGCTGAAGAAGCAACGGCAGGCGTGGAGCCGAAACCGCCGAAAATTCAGCACTCCTTCAGAATTTCACAATGTTCCCAATATCGATATTCATTTTCAACCGTAAGTAAACTAAAATTTCATTAATCATTTTCTTCGTTTAATTGCGTAAACAAGGAAAAAATTATGACTAATTTGGTAACAAATTCTGTGTACTCGTTTATTTTGTTTATTTTTTTTTAAGATTTCACACCTGATACGTTACTAATTATTCGTATGCAAATTTGTCACGATTCCTTACTAGCAAATCAATATTATTTTTTAAATTTTGCATTGTTATTAATTATTACTTTATCAGATAGATTTGTGAATAAATCTACTATTAAGGGATGCAATCTTGGTACACCTATGATGATTATAGGGAAAATTAGGCTTAAATAATCACCAAGAAATCATTCCCATTATTTTCAATACCTCATTGGAAAATTGTTTCTAGTAAATCATGAATTTACAACAAAGAGACACTAGTTTGATCTGCAATTGTATTATTGCAATAATTTTTCTGATCGAATCATGTACATACATTTCCTGATTTATATCACTGTTGGAGAAATTTCAAGGATTTTTATTACCTCAGTAGAGGGCTTGTTCTGTCGCAAATTCCTCGCAAGTTTACGTTTTTGTTCCTGCTTACATCGTTGATTCACAATTTTTTTAAACTGCATCTCTGCGATTTTATAGAGATATTCCGAAAGGCTTTTGTTCCTAATACCGATAGCCGCAGAGCCAGAACAGCTCATAATTCGCAATTTTAATGTTACTTAACGTTTTCTACGGCTCGAGGAACGGCTAAATGTTTATTGAACGGTACGGTTTTGTAGGAGATTTACATTTCTTATGTAATCGTAAAATTGTTACTGCACTATACAGTCGAGACGAGAGTAACGAGGAATGAGGTTATCAGTAGATAGTTTGACGCCAGTTTACATAGTTGAGAAATTCTTGTTCTATTTCGTAGATCTAAAATGTGTTTGGTATTAATTATCCTTGTCGAAAGTTTATAGCTTTTTAAACTATTCAATTAGATGCAGTACTTTTGTTTTTGTAATTTTTCCGAGTCTTCTTCAGTACCCATGAAGGATTTTATTGATATTCACGATCGCGCTCGTTTGATGGTGACTTTGTTGTTAATAAAATTCAGGGACAATTATGCATTACCTACAAAATTGGCTGCCTTGGCCTCAAGAGGTACTAAGGAAGAGAAAAAAACCGAATTTCCGTCGGAAATGAACTCCACTGAAATAGGAATTGATCATATTATGTTACAGAAGGGTTTTTCTGAACTTTCATACGAATTTAGTTGGAATTATTTGTAATTTATACGTAGAAATGTTACTTTGTATTCCAATCGTTTATTTTTTTTATTGACACTAAAGATTTTGGAGATAATTGTTCTATTGACTGCTAATGTTTTATGTTAATTAAGTCGTATAAGGTTGTACCCTTAAAAGTAACAGTAATAAATAAGTAATAACTAACAAGTATTAAACTGCGTGTAAATTTTCTTTTAGGAATTTTTTCTTGTGTATACAATAAAATTATGATTAATTAAATCTTGTAGATAACAATTGATCTAGAATTTTCGAAATACGATTGCGCTTTACGCTTGATTGGTATGCACTCGAAAAAAATTTCGAGTTATTGTTTTTGAACAATAGATAGATGGAATCTTTCGTAATTGTTTTCGTTGTTCTGCACTGATGAATTTTTATATTTCATTATTCTTTGAAAAAGCTTGCATTATTGATGGGACGTTTCAATATCATTAACTACTGTAAACAATTATTAACGAAATTAAATTGTACCCAATTCGTTTATTACACAATGGAATTAGAAACAAATGTACCGGTCACGAAGGTCTTGTGGTTAAGATTTTTTTTTATCTAATGCACGTACAATTATCGAATAATTACCTATAAAAATTAGCAGATTGAAGCAGACTTTTCATTATGAAAAATTACCGGAAATTACTTATGCGATCAGCATTCTATTATTTCTGATTTCATACATTTATGTATAGATTTTTTATAAAATTTTTGGATTTTTCTACCAGTCTTGATTTAAATTCTGTTTGAACATAAACGATGGTTACGTTTTTTCCGCTCGCACCGTATAACTACTATTCCGATAGCATTTCCTAGTATTTATCATACCATTTTAGATAGAAAAAGAATGCAATAAAACGATTGCATTTCGGTTAAGTGTGCACGATTTCCATGAAATAGTTCAATACAAGGAAAGGTCCCGCACAACATTTGCATTTTTAATTGGATATCCAATAACAAATTGCTACAATAATAATTATGCATATACGTGTATGTCAATTACATTTCAATTAAAAAGAACTTGTTTTACTTGATAAAGATTACCGTTTTACTTGATTAAATTAAAAATATACTTATACATCTTAAGCATAATCAATTGGCAGGTAATTGATTTGATATTTAACTGTACCAAATTTGAATATATGAAATTGATACCATAGTAGATGCAACAAATATAAAAAAGTAGATATACTTGTGTTTTAAATTATCTTATCCACATCTGGATAATCATATCCCAATTTGATCGAATGTGAATTAATAAAATTCCTATCGGCCAGTCACTATTATTAATTAACGCCATTTATCATTCAACTACTAAATAAGCAGTTACACATTATACCCGTCGAAGCTCGTCGTCTTGCACTTGCACATGTATTCATTTTATTCTCGGACGTGTTTGGATTGCGCGTTACGAGCCGGACCGGACAAGTTCTACAATAATGGAAATCGCTAATGACTGATGAATTATTTATTAACATTGCAGATGGTATTTCCGCAAAATAAAGCGCATAGAAGCCGAGAAGAAACTACTATTGCCCGAAAACGAACACGGGGCTTTCCTTATCAGAGACTCCGAGAGCAGACATAACGATTATTCTCTATCAGGTAAAAAATTGTTAGGCCGTTTCGATCTTGCATTATTGACTGGTTGTGTGTTTTAGTACGAGACGGGGATACCGTGAAACATTACAGGATTAGACAATTAGACGAAGGTGGTTTCTTCATAGCTCGAAGAACGACGTTTAGAACGCTACAGGAGCTAGTCCAACATTATAGCAACGATGCCGATGGTTTGTGTGTTAATTTGTGCAAACCTTGCGTACAGGTAATTTGTTTAGAACAAGAAAATAAGTAGTAATGTTCCTAACAATGGCTGGGTATTTAGGTGGAAAAGCCGCAGCCCGAAGGCCTTTCGCACAGGACCCGCGATCAATGGGAGATCGAACGAACCTCGCTGAAGTTCATCAGAAAATTAGGCCACGGGCAGTTCGGCGAAGTCTGGGAAGGCATGTGGAACAACACCACGCCGGTCGCCATAAAAACCCTCAAACCGGGCACCATGGACCCCAAGGACTTCCTCGCCGAGGCGCAGATAATGAAGAAGCTGCGCCACCCGAAGCTGATCCAGCTCTATGCGGTTTGCACGGTGGAGGAGCCGATCTACATCATCACGGAGCTGATGCGCAACGGCTCCCTGTTGGAGTACCTCCAGGGCAAAGGGAAGGGCCTGAAACTGACCCAGCTGATCGACATGGCCGCCCAAATCGCCGCCGGAATGGCCTATCTGGAATCCCAGAACTACATTCACCGGGATCTCGCCGCCAGGAACGTTCTCGTCGCCGATGGGAACGTTGTGAAGATCGCCGATTTCGGCCTGGCGAGATTGATAAAGGTACGTTACCGATAAATTTGAATTGATATCGTTTAAGGATGATTATTCATTTGGAATTACCTATGGATAATAAGTAGCGTATTACTTATACCGTTTAAGGACTTGTTTGCAATTATGCACATCCGTTGAACAATCGTACAAACATCGAATGAAACATGCTTTGTTGGAAAGTTTTCTCTAAAATTATAGCACAACTTCTTACTTACCAGATGATTTTTTTGAAGTGTTCTAAATGATTCCATCTAAAGGATTTCACTCACCCAATCTAACTCATTTACGATGCTTCTTTGCGTACGAAAATGGTTTCTACAGTTCATTTTCACGAATTTACAGGAAGACGAATACGAGGCTAGAGTTGGAGCCAGATTCCCGATCAAATGGACCGCTCCGGAGGCGGCGAACTACAGCAAATTCTCCATCAAATCCGACGTATGGTCGTTCGGTATCCTCCTCACGGAACTCGTTACCTACGGACGAATTCCCTATCCAGGTAAACAAATCACCTCCACTTCCAGCTTCTCCGTTACCTCGAATTCGAAATAATTTTCAGGGATGACGAACGCCGAGGTTCTGCACCAAGTGGAGCACGGCTACAGGATGCCGGCGCCGCCGAGCTGCCCCCCGGCCCTGTACGATATAATGCTGGAGTGCTGGAACAGGGATCCCATGCGCCGGCCGACGTTCGAGACGCTCCAGTGGAAGCTGGAGGACTTCTTCACAATGGACGGTTCGGAATACAAGGAGGCCTCGGCGTACTGAGGTCACGTCCACCCCCCGGCTGATTGGTTGCGTAACTCGATTGAGGTGCATTACCACTAGATTGGGGCGGTGGATGTATCTATTTGTCATTAAGCAATAGATAGATATGCCCGTGTTTCTTATCGCTGTTTGGTTCCGGTTCGATTTAACTGGTTAATTTTTATGGTCTGAATCGTTTGTTGGTCGTTTTAAGTGTTGGGGGATGATGTTATCTATTGACAAATTCGGATTAGGTTTTCTTGCAGTTTATTGAGGAAGTTTTAAACATGGGATTTTGATGTGGTATTGCCGAATTGCTCAGAGCAAGACGCGGTGGGATGCCCTGGAAATAGTAGATGCAAGAATTAAGAAACATACTATTTTCGAATAGAATGAAATTTCTGATTTAAACACTCGACTTATCAATTTTTTATTGTATAATCTTTGGACTATAAGAATATATTGCATTCTTGACATCTCTATTTTATTCTCAAATGCATTAATTATTCTAAAAAAACTGGTTCTTTGTTATGTAAGACTGAGCGCACAAATTAATCCAAGACTGTGGACATTATCTGTGATATCCGAGTCTTATCAATCATTAAATCGAGAGCAAGAATGAACAAAGAACCAGTTTCATTAAGGGCCCTTTTTCTTCCATAATTTACCATTTATTTGAACGGCGCAAATAAAATATCTATCCTAACATATTAATGATAAATCAACTGAAAGTACTGAGTGGTTAGAAACTTTCGAAATTCAAATTGCAAGTGTAAACACAAATTATAAATTTTATTAATTTCGACCGCGATATGGCAAAGTATTATACGTGAGAAGGTTGTTATAGGAAAGCGTTGCTTTTAAAATTTACTATTGTATATAATCATTTGCGTAAGAAAAACGTATTTTGTATTAAAAACTGGCGTTGCAGAATTTGCCTCAAAGTGGTTACTAATTTGTCTTCAATGTGGAAAATTAAGTTAAAATATCGGATACATTAGCAATTAATTGACTGATATTTGTTACAATAATTCGTACGGGATAAGGATATGTTAGTTAGGATTAAAACGAAATATCCCAGTGGTCTCAAATACACGAAATAATAACTTTGTAAAATAAAAATTGTAATTTTGTGACATTTTTTCGGTAAATGAAGCCTCAATTGTTTACAATGTTTCTTGGGCTATCTTGTTGTGTAACAGGTCGTGCCATTTTTGAAAATATTCGAGAGAATTATGTAGGTTTTTATTAGTTAATGTGTGAATGGAGAATTTTTACCAAAGAGGCGATTTGGACAGGAATATAATAAAAACATTTTATCAACACAACGACCACATGGTAAAAAATCATTAGGAATTGACAGTAATCGAGTTAAAAAAACTGTAAATGTAAATAATCGATTTATCAATTGTGTGATTGCATCTTAATATATTTATAAAAACTCATTTTTTACATTTGTAATAAAAAAAATTGGCGTAGTTTAGGCGAGTTTGACGACTACTCGACGTGTTTAACGTGATATTTTTGTAAGGGAAAATTTGTTGTTGGATTCCTTTACAATTTTCGATTTTCACAAATAAAAATTAAACACATTTGTATTGTAAATCCAAAGTATTTGGAGTGCTGACGTTTCGTCGGATTTTTATCGCACAAAACCATTGAACTGCCTAAAAAAGTTTAAATTAAACTGGCGCTAATAGATAAAAATTAATTAGACTTTTGAAAGCAAATACCACTAGGCCGCTTGTACAATTCGGAATTTTCTCTAACAGAAAAAAACCAGTTCGCTATTTATCCTGTTGTAAATATTTTCTTCAATCATTTCTTTAAGATACAGCTGATTATAAAAAAATGAAAATTCATAAGATCCAAATAATGAAAAACAGTATTTTAGGGATTTGCTTTAATTTAGTGTTAAATATGAATGTAATCTATATTTTATTCTGCCTAAATTATTCTTTTTTATCGTTTTTGTAGTTGATTATTCTTTTAACTTAAGACAGTCATGTGAAATCTTCAAAGCGGCTTTAAGTTATTGTGACATTCCTAATTTAAATAAATACATTCAGAGCCTGGTAATAATATAAACGATGAAGATATCGCAAATACCTATATTTAGTTTGTTCTCCGTAACGAGTTGCAGTTTTAAAAGAATATAGTTATTATTAAAGTCTATCTTTTATTTACAAGCAAATTATTTTTTATATGTAACTTGTGTTTGATATACATAAATAGTTTCTTTATTGTTAATAGTTTAAAAGGCATTGTTTATAAATTTAAACACATTATATCATATTTTTTTGTATTATACACTCTAGTTTGTAGTTTCTTAAATATATTAAATATGCTCAAAAGGGGTTTTTTTCTCAACTATAAAATCAAACGCGTAGATGTATAAAAATAAGGTTTAATTTATTGGTAATATTACAAATATTATTGGATTTCTCCACAACTCGCTATAGTTACTTTGTCCGTAGGTTTGCCACTTTTCGTGCCACACCTTTCCATCCTCTTAACCACATCCATGCCACTGATGATATGTCCAAACACTACGTGCTTCCCGTCCAACCAGTCCGTTTTCGAGGTACAAATAAAAAACTGCGAACCATTGGTATTCGGTCCGGAATTCGCCATAGAAAGGGTGCCGGGACCGACGTGCTTCAGTTCGAAGTTTTCATCTGCGAATTTTCTCCCGTAAATCGACTTTCCACCTGTACCGTTGTGATTGGTGAAATCGCCCCCTTGGCACATGAAGTCCGGAATGATTCTGTGGAAACTGCTGCCTTGGAAACCGTAGCCCTTTTCGTGCGTACAAAGACACCTGAAGTTCTCTGCCGTTCGTGGAACTACATCAGCCCGCAACATCATCGTAATCCTACCTATTTCGGTTTTTCCAATTTTTATATCGAAATACACCTGCGGATTCTTAACTTTCTTAGCCTCGGTTTTGCCGTCTTCTTCGGTTTCCTTGTCTTGCTCGGTGCCCTCGTCGGTGCCGACTTTCTTACCGATGGTCTCGCCCGCGTGTTGCTGCAGCCACGTATCCTCCGACCACACCGGTCTCGTCGAGCCTTCTTTGATCTTCTGCGGCTTCGCCAAGTTCACTCTGATCGTTCGTCCGAACAGTTCCGAATCGTTCATGTTATCGATAGCCGCCGCCGCGTCCTCCGCACTTTCGAACTCGATGAACGCGAATCCCCTATGTTTCTCCGACTCGTAATCCAACGGGATCTGCACGTCCACTATGTCCCCGAACGGTATAAATGCAGCATTTAGGACTTGCTCGTCTACTTCTTCGGCTAAACCCCCTACGTAAATCGTTCGTTTGTTGTTCGAACTCATTTTAATTTTTTATAGAGATCAAACCGAAAACAAACAAATTTGGGGTTATGGATGTTATTGAGGTTATGTTGTGACATATGACTTCTTCTTCTTCCTTCGTGTAATGTTTCATCTACTTGGTTATTCGGCCACGGTTACGTCAGTGTCAAATGTCTTCTTTTTTTTTGACAATTTTTCTATTATTTTCTTGCAATAATAACGACGAGATAATTTCGAATATACAAATAAAAATGTCAGTAATAAAAGTTTATGAATAGCTATAATAAAAAATATTTTAAATTACATAATAAAAATGATCACAGTTGGTGCCCCTGTTTCTCAGGCAAAAACAATGCATCCGTGTAATGGTTGTAGCATAAACAAAAATTCCCCGGTGAACTAACTGAAAGCTGAAAGTTCACCTGAAAAAAAATTGCTGTGGTTTGGTTTGTTCGGTTTGTTGGTGTTGTGTTTTTTTTACTATTCGCTTATGCAGAGAAGTTAACTGTTAGTTTTGCAAGTTGAATGTAATTGCGCTCTCATCTTGAAATTTTCTATTGGGAAATGTGAGAATCGAAGTGAAAATCGTGCAAAGTATGTAAATAATCGTAAAAATGGCATTTTTATGCCCAGTTCGCATTAGACGTGGTAAAAAGAAAAAATGTAAGTCCCGATTTTTATTTTAACCGCCTAACAACAACGATATCGGCGTTACGACATCGATTTCTCTTATATTCGTTTCTTAAAATTTGCAGCAGCAAGCGTCGATTTAGAGAAGGAACTCGGAAGGTCCAATAATGGGGTTACACCCGGAATGGGAAGGATCACAGGATCCGCTAGCATCGAAACCCTTGTTAGAGTGGGAATCGAAAAGGAACACGGATTATCTCCCGACAGTAAAATGGTCGTTTTGCACGATTTTACACCTTGCGTTGATGACGAACTCGAAGTAAAAAGGGGTCAGGTAAGACTTTCGACATTCCTTTCCTAATTACTCGAGAAATTAACCACGAGCAACCATTCGTAGATCGTGAATATACTGTATAGGGAGAACGACTGGGTGTACGTAATAGGACTCGACTCGAGACAAGAAGGATTCATTCCTTACTCGTACTGCACTCCTTACAACAACCACCTGGCTGAATTGGCTATTAAGAAGAAACTACCCAGAGGAGAACATTTAGCTTCTGGTGAAAGTTTGGATACTAATCAAGACTGGTAATTAAGTAATTTAAGTACAAAGGTAATTTTTATATGAATAATCGTTTCAGCGATGGAGCCGGTGCAGATAGCGATACTGATTCAGTTGACAGAAAAAAGCACGGAACAGGCGCTGCATCACCAATTAGCATTCACTCGGAGCCCGATATGATACCCTTCTCGAAGGATCCTTCCGGCCGATTTATCGTACTATACACGTTTATTGCTAGAGATGAAAACGATGTCTCCGTTGAAAGAGGAGAGTTCGTAACTGGTACGTTTGCGTTAAAAAATTGTGTATGTTAATTACAAGTTTCGATTTATTGTAGTTTTGAATAGAGAAGACCCGGATTGGTACTGGATTGTAAGAAGCGACGGTCAAGAAGGCTTCATTCCTTCGGGATTCGTCTATCCCGCTGATAATGTGATACAAGGTTAGTTGATTGAAGTCTGCTGTATATTACCTATTGATTTGATTGTCTGTTTAAGGTCATTTAAATTCTGCAAATTCAAATGGAAACGGCAATTTCAACAATCAAAACAACAACCATTCGTTGGGTACATCTACAGTGGATGACCTTCGTTATCACGGAACGGAGCTGGTGATGCTCTACGATTACAAAGCGCAGGCGCCCGACGACCTGACGGTCCGCAGGGGCGACTGGATATACGCTGATCTCAATAATCAAACGGTTGACGGTTGGCTGTGGGCCTACGCCCCTAAAACGAGAAAATACGGTTTCATTCCGAAAGCTTACGCTAGACCTCCTGCCATGACTAGCCTTTAAATTCGCCATTATATGCTCATTCTTTATAGATTTATTTTATATATTTTTTGATAATATTTTTGTAAAAAGTATTTTATACCAAATAAATTTAATATTTTTTATACTAGCGTCGAGTCACATATCTATATTTGCTATTCATAGTGATTGGTTTCTCATCAGGATCTTCAGGGCTTTATGCTAAGAAATATTTCAATGATATTGTAGTCGTTTATTAAGTAAAATATCACAATAGTGAATTATCCTAAAATCAAGTAACAAATGTATAAACAATTATTTAAAACAAACGAAAGGAAACGTGCTAAGCATAAAATTTGTGACGTAAAGTCGAGTATATAAAAAATGTGAAAGGTGATAATAAATCTTTTAAAGAACACACCGATTATATAAAGAGCTTAAATTAGGTACACTATAGTTGTACTGGAATTGTATACTTTACACGTTCTAATCTAATGCTTAATTTCCAACGATTGGTAATAACTCGCTATTATCTCCCACGCTTTTGGCGCCATGAAACCAACCGGCGGATTCTCTCCAGTTTTAGCAAATTCTGTAAATAAATCAGACATTTCAACGTAACTCCAAGTACATTTGAACCGAATTTCCGTTCCAAACTCATCGAGTCTCATCTACTTCCGTCGTTTCACTTACTTCTCATGCGAGTCCCCGATATGAAATCGAATTCGTCCTTCCTATCGGGCTCGAAGAAGTCCATCTTCTTCTTGGTCGTATCGTACGCGGCCACGCGGAACGGAATGATCTCCATGGAATCCAGCCCGGGCGCCAGTTTGAGCACTCGCCCGCCGTGAGTGGCATCGTACAAATTCCCGTCGGGCGTCGCCTCCTTCCCTCGAGGATGCGGAATCCCCGCCGGGTCGCGCCCCACTATGTAAAAGTTCGCTCCGGCGATCATCCTAGCCTTGGCGTGCCATTGTACCTGCATTACAAACTATTAAGTAAGTAAATTCGCAGTATACACTGTGTTATTTATAAGATGCAACATAGGGATTGCTGTACAAATGTGTCGAAAGCAAGCTAACTTTTTTACCAAATAACGTTCGTAAAAAATAATGACAGATTTGAAAAGATCGTCAAAAAATAAGTCGAAATAGACGTTAAATTTTATTAAATTCGTTCTGGTTTAATTAAAAAATGTATAATTAAGTTGAAAAAAGTCAAACGTCATAAATGTGTCATTCTTATGTCACTATCTAATAATTGTCAAATGGGCGGAGTAGGCCGGGATGGTTTACGCTCTGAAATTAAAATTTTTTTGCGGGAAGTAATGTGGTTCAATCCCCGCGCAGTAAAGACATTTTTTTCTTTTTTTTTAATTCTTGACAAAAAAAAAACATTAAAAAACAAAAAATGCCAAATATCCCCGGCCCTTTTACCAATTATTAGATAGTGACATATGACGTATGACTTTTTTCAACTTAATTATACATTTTTTCATTAAACCAGAACGAATTTAAGAAAATTTAATGTCCATTTCGACTCATTTTTTGACGATCTTTTCAAATCTGTCATTATTTTTTACGAACGTTATTTGGTAAAAAAGTTAGCTTGCTTTTGACACATTTGTACAGCAATCCTTATGTCACATCTTATAAATAACACAGTTTATTCTAAACTATGATTACCTCTGTGGGTCCGGCGTACATCATCGGACTGGGGAATATTGACAGAACAGTGAAATCCTTATCCAGTATATTTTGCTCCAACACCGCTTCGTGTTGGTGCATTCTAACCTTCAACGGTACATCGTCGTCTTTGGTCCAACCGCCCAGCGGATTGAGCAGCAACACCGGCCTTTTGTAGCCTCTATCTTGCAGCTGACGACGGGTGTCGGTCATTAATAGAGCGTGACCGTTGTGGACTGGATTGCGGAGTTGGAAGGCGAAGATCGCGTCGGCCTTCATTTGCTTGAATTTTTGCCGCAGTTGGTTGGGCGTGAGGCGATATTGGTCCAGGCCGTCGTTCCATTTTATCGGCCTGAGCACCTCGAGATCTCCTCCCACGAGCCAATCGCCCGATTCGTATATTATCTGCAAAAGTGGGAGTGTATTAGGCGATGTTTGTAGATGGGAATATTTGGTGGTAGTTACTTTAATGTAAGGATGATTTTTGTCGATTGTGCCGAATTGCCTTGCTATTCTCTCTTCTTTTCGGTTGTGGTAAATCTCCGGGTTACGAAGTACTGCGTATAATTCGTTTTTGTGATGTAGTGATATAGCTGAGCTGTTTTGTAATCTTATTTTGTCACTGTTGCTGATCGATAGTACGATGGGGACGCTTTGGTTGATTTTTTCCCCGTTTTTTTCTATCGTATTGAAATGTAGCACCTGAAAGAGATGAAATCAAAGTCAAAACTGAAGAATCTTTAAACTATTAATCATCTGTTCGGATAGATAATCTGCTAAAAACATGTCAAAGTTACACTAATGTGTCATTAACAGTTTCATAAGAAATCCACAAAATCCATGTAATGTCAACATATAATCGTCTCAAAAAAAAAGCAACAATAATCCATATAATCGTTACGAAATAATGTAAAACCCATTAGTACAAAAACCAAGACCAAAATTCGAGAAAACGCACCGACACACAAGACCCTATATGTAATGTCAAATTTCATCGGAGTCCACAAATGCAACAGGAACAAACCATTAGTGATAACGATAACAGCCTGCCAGAACCTCCACCAGCGTAAATCCCAACTCCGATGCCTGCCCGAGCCCCCGCCCAAATCGAACCCCCTCATCGTCACCGAGAAATGCGTCAATCGCACCTTCACCAAAGACGGCGCCGAGCTCGTCGAAGAAGTGACAAAAACTATATCCCAAGCGCCTCTGCAAAGCAGCTGCAGCGGCTGCACGCAAACCGCCCAGGACGACAAGCTGGTCTGCATCCCGTCGAAAATCACGCTGAAGCTGCCGGCCGTGCCGCCCCGCTACCACGGCTGCGGCTGCGCCCTGGAAATCTGCGTGCTGGAGAAGCACAATCCGCGGTGCCGGTTCCGCAGGCAGATCGGATGCGGCAAATCGGTCGACGACGCCTGCGGCAGCTACGAGGTCATCGGCAGGATGAAGTTCAAAACCTGCGACGGGAGCCCGGCGTGCGCGCCGAGGGAGGTGTGCCCGAAGAGCTCGTGCGAGTTGAGCCGGTGTTGTTCGACGGAGAAGATTTGCTGCAAGCCGAAGAAGAAGTGGTACGATTGCTTCTGTCATTTGGTTAACTCTTTAAGAGGGTTCGACGTGTGCATTCCTTGAGGTTATTAAAATGTGCGCTTACTTGCAGGAGCTCGTTTTCTTTCATGAAACCTCTCAATGGGTAAGCCCATCCTTCGCTTAGCACCTGCACCCATTGCAAGTCTATACTACTGATGTCCAGTTTGGGTAAATTCTGCGCTTCGGTTAAAACGTCGTTCAATTTATTCTCAGGAACGAACAATTCCGGAACAACAATATCATTGAAACCTCCATTGTGATGATCCGAATGCGCTGCTGTAGGTAAAATTCCCTGAAACAAACCAAATAGAACGAGAAAACTTTATCTACTCATCTTACGTTTTCTTGTAACATTTCCATCACCATATTCACCGATTCCTCTACCGAAGAATCGGTCGTTTTTAATACCAATTCCGGATGCTCAGGTTTCTCGTAAGCCTGATCGATCCCTGTAAATCCCTTGATCTTCCCTTCTCTGGCCTTCTTGTAGAGCCCTTTGACGTCCCTTTGCTCGCATATTTCCAACGGGGTGTCCACGAACACCTCGAAGAACGGAAGGCCGCTCTTCTGGTGAATGGCTCTCGCCATGTTTCGATCGACCGTTTGGGGCGATATGAAACTGCACAAGCAAACGTGACCTGCATCAGCAAACAGTCTGGCCACCTGGAAAAAATTATGGGAATTTTGGGGCTTGGTGAGATTGATGGAAACGCGGACTTACTTCAGCGACCCGCCTGATATTCTCCTGCCTCTCTTCCTCCGAGAATCCCAGGTTTTTGTTGAGCCCGTGCCTGATGTTGTCGCCGTCCAAGCTGTAAGAGGGAACTCCGCTGGTTACCAGGCGTTCTTCCAGTGAGAAGGAGATGCTGGTTTTTCCGGCTCCCGATAGTCCTGTGAACCATATCGTGCAACCTCGAAATTTTTTTTCGGCCGATTTTCCGAGTATTTGGCTTCGTTTTTCTCGAGATACGTGGTGGAATTCGGGCTTGATGTTTGTTGCTTTTTGGATGTCCTGCAATTGATGATGAATTTATGGAGGAAATCAGTTAGAATGAATGTTGGAAGTAGGCAGGTCAGGATTTTAAATAAAAATTGTGATGTAATCATTTAAAGACTGTGTATGTTGTTACGTAGTAGGTAATTTGATTGTTAATAGTGGAGTAGCTTAAAATCATTTTACATACAGCGAGCGAGACAATAGCGAAAGTTGATGATAATTCTATTTCTCATTTTGAAAATCCTCAAGTATTTGTATCTATGTACAGCGTATATATTATATAATTTTTATATGACTTTTTTGATTCGGAAGTGAATAGTTTTTGAATTAATTTTCTCCTCAAATATTTCAAATTTCTTTATGAACTTATTGTAGAAAATATCCAATTACTTCACGCTCAAAAGACTGCGATAATTTCGCCACACCCTGTATAATTATTGTTAATTCGAAAACTTTCATCGCGGGGAAAAAAATGCATGCAAACTTAATATATTCGGTTTAAAAATTTTGAAAATTTTATGCAACTAATATGCTAACGAATTACAATAACCAAAATTGTACACGAATGATTTTGGTTCAATTTAAATATTAGTTTATAATTTATTAAGAGATTTTAGTTACTTTCATTTTCAATCAGAATTATGTACAACTAGGGAGAATACATTTTTAACTTGCAGTTGGGACCTTTCTCTAGACGTATTCGCTATAAAAATTACTGATTGATTTTGAAAAAACAAATCCAAAACATACCCAATCTGTTGGCGTAAATCCACCTTTACCCATGATCACAAACATACACGAACAAAGCGACCTCTAATATCTCGCGCTGCTTAATCAAAACTATCATTACTTGCATGCCAACCGACTGACTGAAGATGCGATTCCGTAGAGAAAGTTGTGACATATTTTTTTTCAAAATCGCAAAATAACCGCCATGTTAAATTATCTAACACTTATATAATTGAAGAGCTGTTTGCAATCACGATCTTTGGTTCAACTCTGTTGCCAAATAGTCCAGAAACCCTTTGTGGATCAAGGATGTTTCATTACGCAGGATCGGAGTCAGTTAAATTTATGTAACTCAGCGACTTGGTGAAAGGATACATACGTGATATGGTTGAACACCTATAATTATTGATTTTGTTAAGTACTTGTGTATGCTTGCTATTAGAATTTCATTTTGTTTGAGTTTTTTTGTTTGAGGCAATTAAAATTGTAAACCTTAAATTATAATGTTTCTATAATATTTATTTTATGTTAGAAATTTTCATTTTATTAGTACGTGATTATGTGCTTTTAACGTTTGTGTTGTCACATATTATTTATCCAATAGTAGATTTGAAATTAAAGTGAATCTAAAAATTTTTTCAAAAAGTATTCAATCGATTTACAAGCTACCCAAAAAGTTTCAGATATTAGGTAATTTCAAATAGTTAATATTCATTTATTTTTATAGGTACGTTCAGTGATTTTCAAGAATGCTTCTTTTGAATACTGTTAGTTAAATATCAATAGCACTTTCATGCATTTTTATCTAATTGGAAGAGCCTTTCAGGTGTCGATAAACTCCAAAGAAAGTACCAACATTTCATCCAAATTACACGCTACATTACACGATTCAATGACTAAATATACCGAATTGCAAATTGCAGAGTAAAATGGAAATTGCGTAAAGTAACTCACCATTGTGTCGCGAACACTGCAAGCACCTACCTGCGTTTAACTTATTTTTATTACTGTTATTTTATTGTTTTCTTTTCAATATATAAACTTTCCGCATGTTTGAATTTGGAATTGAATTCGTAGGAACACGTTTATCAAGGAAATTGGTTAATCAATTAACTTTTTTGATTCTCCAGAAACGGAATTTATAAAGCGTAACGGTTGGTACTTTTTGCAGGATTTTGCTAAAAGTTTCTATTTATGAAGAATTTAGTTACATACATATGTACATATGGCTATACCTTTCATTTTTCGTTTTAGATGTTTTCTATCCATATTCTCCAATATTAAATTCCTAGTATCTTTAATTGAAGATTATTTGGATAATTTTTGCTTGAATGAATTTCTCTCTTACACTTTCCTCGATATTTTTCTGTAACCTCATAATCTTTGGTTGATGAGGTTGACATTTAAAAGCAGGTAGATAATTTTTAATAATTCTGAAGAATATTTAAATAGTATAATTAATATCAATACTATTATGGATGACAAACATGATTTATTTTTTTATTAACTGTTGACCTAGATCTGTATACGGCTCACTTCTTCTCTTATGCAACGGAAGGCATTCGTTAATTTTTTTTGCAAAAAAATCAATGCCAGAAGACTTCTATTATCTCGTTTTTGCACGTATTTTAAATCGACCTTAACCTTGTAAAATTTGTATTCCTTATTTAGCGCCAATGTTGAGAAAAAAAGGTCAATTGTGAGCTCTTTTAAATAAACTCAGTACGCTTGCTTTTATGTAATTAACTCACAAACTCCTTATGCACAAAATTTTCTCTCTACTTCTTTGCACAAAATTTTCTCTCTAGTAAAAAAAATCGAATTATACAAGTACCGTTTAGCGAAGCACTTCGCTGGATAAGAAAAAAGCTCTAAGATAGACTGGGGCAAATGTAAAAACGGGGTAAATGTAATATTTTTACCTATTATGTTAATGTTTTTATTATTTTTATAGTTCTTTTGTGCATTAGACAGGGTTTGTTTCTTATTTTTTCTTTATTATTTTGTAGCTCTGTTATTTTTTCAAATAAATAAATAAACAGCATATCAAATTTTAGAGTAACCAAATATTTTTTTACAATTGCCCCATATGTTTTTCTTTATAATTGTATTGCACTTTAGAACCGTTTCAGAACCCATGGTACGGGGTAAATGTAACATATTGTCAACATTTTAAAAAATATGTAAAATCGTTTTCTTCCTTTAAAAAAAAACTTTTTAATACCTCGATTCTTTAGTTTAGGAAGTTGTGAATTTAATGTGGTATCAGCATTTCTAATAAGAGAAAAAATAAAGCCACATTTTAGGATTTAATTTGAACTATTCAAATTTTACAACCGATTTGCCCCAGTCTACCTTAATGCTTTTGGCTCATTGTGCTTAAAATTCACTAAAAAATTAAGTAATGCTCGTTGATAAACGATCAGTTAATGTTGGGGATTAAATTAACAAAAAAACAAACATATTTTTTACATATTTAATTGTATACGCCACATACATAATTAGTACATACATATAAAATTAAAGTAAACAACAAAGCAGGATCAAAAATATGAAAATCGCATTTTCTCTTCCACATAAAATTCAACTCAATTTACCAATCAGAGCCTCCAACAACCTGGCCTTCGCCTTGACCTTCTTGTACGCCGCGTAAACGCCCTCCATGGGCGCCTTGTCCTCCCTCTGGATCATCTTCCCCGTCTTCAGTTGCACGTCGATCTCGAACTGCTTGATGGTCCTCTTCAGCTCCTTCTTCTCCTCGATCGCCGCCCGCAGCTGCTCGACCAGCTCGTCCTTGTCCAGCGCGTGCAGATTGTCCCCGATCGAGCTGCTGTCCGTGTCGCTCTCGGTGCTCGTCGACGCCAACACCCCCGTCCTCTCCGACTCCGTCAATTCGGCGTCGTTCGATTGCGACGATTGCGTCGGCGTCACGAAATTCATCGCTTCGTCCTCGTGAATCGTCGCCAATTCGTTGCCGGCGTTCGCCTGGAAAGAGTACTCGAATAAACCGCCTGCAGTCGGGCGAAGAAACTGGAGAGTTGTTCTCCGGAAGGGGGTTAGTGTTACTGACCGTTGTTAGTTTGGCGACCATTCGTTTTAACGTGCGATATCTGTCGTAGAAGGGCCGAACGGCGTCGCGGTCTTCTCTGGTGTTTGGCCTGCCGTGGATGGACTCGAGGAAGAGCAGCGCCTTCTGGACGGCGACTTTTTCATCCATCAGCTGCTCGGAGGACATGTCGTCTATGCTCATCGTTCTATTGGCAGCTTCACGTTTAGCGGTTAATTTCTGAAACGATTACATATACACAATTAACACTTCTATAAAAACGTTCAAAAATTAGCGCTCACCTTTTCGATTTCAGTTATAGTCACCTGCAGACTAACTACGTTAATTCGACCTACGTTCTCTTCTGTACTGGTTAAACAACTACCGTTTGCTAGATCAGCGATTTGTTTCTGGTCTCTTTTGAGCGCGCTGAGATCGGCGTAGAGTTTCTTCACGTCTCTGTCGCTCAGTTTCTCGGCGTGCGACGGGCGGTAGCCGTGCCGGGCCTCGAATTCCGCTTCGAATTTCTTCACTTTCTTCTTGACGCTGTTGATCTGCTTGGCGATCTTGTACAATCTGGCGTCGAGGGGATTCTGCGGCTTCTGCTCCAAGTTGCTGGTGACCTTCGGAACGTCGGGGTCCAGGTAGATCCGGTGAGTGGCTATGATGGAGTTCCGCGGGGAAGACAACAGCCTGTTGGAGGCGACGATTGGTATGGATTCGGCGGTTTCGTTGCGGTGCCTGGAGGTCTGAGATAGGAGCGGTTCGGAGCAATCTACTTGTTCGTGTAACGTCGACCAGTCGACGACGGGCGAGACGAGCTCCTGCGTGGGGCTCGACGGTCTGTCTCTTTCGTCGATGTGCAGTTGGAGGAACCCTGTTTTGGAGTCTTCATTGTCGTGTACGGTTTGAGCTATGTTCGATTTTCTGGTCGAGTCTTTCGTTTCGTTTGAGGTCTCAGACTTGTGTTTTATCCGCGATACGCTCTTCACCTTTAACCGTTTCGTCGGGTGCCTCTTTCCCTTCAACGTTAGAGGCCTCGCGAATCTTTCATTAGACCTAAAAAATCCGAAATTATAACTCGAAACAATTAGATACCAATTCTCTCTCAAAATATTGAGAATTAAGTGAAAATTGCAGTGAAATTCATTCGCACTTGAAGTCGAACGTTTTTCGGAATTATTACCACAAGAATAAATCAACGGTGATGTTATAATTAACCTGTCATTTGCAATACATACGGGAAGAAAGAAAAACCGACCAATTAATTAAATCAGCACTTAAACCCCTACGTTTATTGACTGGCGAAATATAAAGCGACGTCAATTTATAAAAAAAATCCAATCAATTTTTGCTTCAAATATTATAGGCGATTAAACATAATACAGAGTCTTCATAAATGGTTGATTCCCACGTGACCTAAAAATGTATGCAACCCAAAGTGCACTGTTGTGAATATTTTCAAGAAATGTCCCTATTTTGAATATACAAATCAACACAGTGGCGTAAGAACATTAATTCACTAGGTTATTCATTATTTTTCCCTGTCATTAATTTAAAGTTATGTTGTTACAGTTTTCTTCGGGAAAAGCACAAGAAAAACCAGGAAAAATTAATAAAGCACGTTATAACTTATTTCTACCGAGATTTTATCGAGTTGGCCGTTGACTTGACCTTAATGACAGCATTCTAGTACTTATTTTTTTGGTACCAACATAAACATAACAAATTTACTACGCTCATTTCGAATTCGGTCACGTGCACGGCCCTATATTTCTACAGTCTGGAAACACCCCATGGTTATGCATTTGAGAATGTGTCCCGTTATTTCAGGACTTTTTAAGCTTCACTTTTTCGCCGCAAGGTGGCGAACGATCGGATGACCAACTTATCTCAGCCAATCAGCGTCGCGCTGCATATAAATCGGGGTTGTGAGACAAGCTGTCAAAACTACAAAAATTATTTTTTGACATTTCGAGGAGAAAATGGAGAAATGCATTAACCGTTGATACGTGAGGCATGATTTTAACAACCCAATCATCGCCGATTTAAGTATATTTTTATATTTTGTATCTATTTTTAGTTTGAATAAAACCTTTCTTAATGCCGATTCTATATAATTCGTACACAAAAAAAAACCGTGGTCCTTTACAACATCGCCGCCTCTTAGCGGCCGTTTTACGAACCCTGTTTTATCCTCAAATAACGGGACATTTTTTCGATCTATGTTTCCAGACCATAGAAACCTGAGAAGACTCTGTATAAAATATATTGGTCCATTTTTCATTGCAACATAGGCTGTGGGTACAACAAAGACAACTTCAATTAGACACTTATAAAGAAAAAAGTAAGAGTGATATTCTGTCATTGGAATTTTTCGCTCTGACAACTGTTATTTTAATAAACCTTTCTTTGTTCAACTCATAGAAATGCCCATACGTTGCAATCTCGAATGTAGCACAGTGTATACCAACCTTCTTTTCTCATGTTCGCAATCCTCATAAGCCAGCAACTTATCGCCCTTCTTGTTCGACGATCCGAAGAACCTCTCCGACGAATTCGACCGGTTCGTCTGGATGTCCTCGCTGCTGGAGACCCTCCGGATGCCGGTGTGCCGCTCGACGTGCTTCCTCTGCGCCGGCCGCTCCTCCGAATTCGACCGGATCACCTTCCTCTCCTGGCAGAGCGAGCTGATGCTCTCCTGGCGCTCCTTGCGCTTCCGCGCCTTGCAATTCGCCTTCGCCTCATCGTAGGTCGTCGGCGCTGGTCCCGTCGATCTCTTCTGCTTGCCCGCCCTCGTTTCGTGCAGTCTCGTCGCCGTTTCCTCCTTGCGATTCGGTCCTTTCATTCTTTGCGCCGGACAGCGATTGACGACTCGCTCGAACGTAACTGGGTTCGTTTCCGATGAATGCGATTAGCACGATTTGTTTTTTGTTTTTCCGACGGAAAGCGCTTCAGCTATTCTTACCATTTACGAGCGCTGTTATGCGATGTCTAAGGTATCGGTTACATCGGGAAACTGGTATCTAGAGGCGTAGGAAATTACCGGTAACCTTACAATTAAAAGAAACAATGTCAGAACAATCTATCTCGATCGGTTGGAGGAGATGTGATCAATTCGCTGTTTGGAAGGTCGAATGAATTTTGCATTTACAAACTGTTGTGTACCAGTATCGCCAATTCGCGGGTCGGTGTGGTAAGAATAACGTAGCGCATGCAATAGTTATGGACAGTAATTGGTAAAAGAGTTGTCGACTTACCTCTTGTGAAGGGTCTGACAGCGCGATTGAAGGTAGTGGCGATGAGCTTATAGACGCCGCCTACGCGAAGTGCTCCTAAGCAATTACGAAATATAATGAATATGATACAAGCTACGACTTTTTTTTGTTAATTAGATGGTTATGAAGCCGAACACAGAAGGGTTCATATCTCTATCACGACACATCGCAATCTATGGCTGTTTCAAAAAATGCGTGGAGACGAGTCGAAATTTCAGCATTGAGTGAACACACGGTTCGCGCGACGCTGTTGAAGGATCGGATTCGCTAAGTGCTCGCTAGTTTGAACCTGTGGAAGAAAATTCGAAAATTAGAATTGTAACGAACCGTAATTCCACCTGCTGACTTTTAAATACCAATAAAAAGTTGATCTAATTTAACCAGTAAATCATTAGAAAACGCCCTCTTTACTATACAGTAGTACTCCACTTCGAGTGGAAAAATCATGGAATAAACACTAAAAATCGATCGAATTGGTTCGTGTTAAAATGCGGTTTAGTTTTGAATTTTATTCATAATTTTATGCGATGTCAGCATTGTTGGGCCTATAGGTATTGTTAATGTGAATCACATTGGCGGTATGTGAATTATTTTTATTCAATAATTAAAATGTGACGTCGCGCCGCAGCAATTTGTAATTTGATTAGACGGAAATGAAACGATAAAAATACGATAAATTACGAACGTGACAAAATACGGAATTGTTTTAATATCAACTAAATTAGTTTTGCTTGGAAGTATTAACAGTTGTGTACAATAATAGTAATAATAAATATTGATAATATTTGTAATTATGCTTGCAGACAATTTCTGCAACGGTACAATATTGCGTTTTAAAATCATTTTTTTTATAAATATCTTGTACTTAGAAAATTATATTAGTAGGACTTATTGCAAAATTAATCAGTTTGGTCTACCTACTTTATTATTTCTAAAGATAACAATACAAAGATAATAATGCTGATAAAAGAATATAAAAGTTAATTTTCAAGTATTAAATATATGATTAAATAAGCACTTCTTACAACAAAGGCTTGTCTTGCCACACCTACAGTAGGCAATTATTGTTTTAAAGCTAAAAGCAAGCAAAAGTTTAAACCAATTTATCCAATTCATTCCAATAAAAATTTTTATTGCCAATACATGCTAATGGAAAATAAATCAATGTTTCATCAATTGATAAAATTTTGGAATAATCCTTTTTGCGTCGTATCTAAATTCGAGACGCATTTAGAAAACACCCTTATCGAAACCCATTATACCTTATTTACCCACTTAGTTATAAACAACTACTCGAAAAAAACCCGAAGTTTAGTTTGTTTACCGGGAAATCCAGGTGTTACTGCCCTACCAGAATATAATTGACCCTTTGAGAGCGCAATTCAGCCCTTTGTAAGCCCTTCCAAGGTCACTTATCTACGCTGAATTTTGTCAGACGAAAGATAAAACGTAGAATAGACGAGCATTCAGCGAAAAACGAAAAAAAAAACCCATAAGAAAAATCCCGAAGAGCTAAAAATTCCGTTCGGCTCGCTGCCCTTTTCGTAAATATTTACGTTTCGATCGTAAATATAAATCTGGCAAGTCTCATCCAGGAACGCGGTGACGTCAGACCAACACACATTATGTCACCGAAAGAAGCGAAAAAGCCACCGCTCGCCGGCAATAAGACGACTTTCACTCGATCAACGTTAACAGAAAATCCACTTACCGTTAACCATAGCTGGCAAGTGCGAATCGAACGATTAGTATTCGGCGAAATGCACGGGATATTCGCGTTTTGCGTATCTTCTGGGCGACTGTCAACTGAGCTATCGATCCCGATTCCCGGTGGAAGAGTACACGTAATACGTAACGAACTCGCAAAGCCGGCAGTTAAGGTTGCGCGAACGCAGTCAAATACTGGCGCACGTCCGTTAATCGGGTGGCTGTCGGGGTACTGGGACTGGGCCACTTCCACTTTTGCTGCACCTGCTCGCTTCTCTTTCGTTGCATTCACCTTTTTATCTGCCGTTTCGTTGTTCGTTATGCGTAGGTCGACTAGAAATATTTTATGCACCTAGTTCATTGTACTTGCGGGATTCGTGCCGTGTGCTCGGTGACACAGCAGTCGAGTTGCACCAGATAAGGATCACTGTAACACGAGTAATCCTCTATTGTTAATTTATTGTGTAATTGGGTAATTCTTTTTTTGTTGCTTAATTAGAAATGTGGAGGAGTCGTCCGAAATTACATTCATTACCCTGCTAATAGATTGGAGATTGTTGTTGGTTCCAAAAACATTTTTTAAGTTAAATTGTTAAAGTTAAATAAGTCCAAATTTGATGACCAAATATGAATAAATTAAAAAAAATGTAGCCAATTTTGGTTAACTATAAAAGTAGAACGGTGAAGAATCTTCAATTCTTTTGAGTTTCAGGTAAAAAACTTTTGAGTTGGGTAGATTTATCTCCATGAATAAATTAAAATAATAAAATACCTTACCTTTTGCAAGATCCTACATATTTCCTATATTTCTTGCATTATCGTATAAAAGAAACTTAGAAAACAATTCAATAAAATTTAAAGGGTGAATCGTAAAGAACAGTAAACACTAAAAATGAATAAAATAAGGCGAAGATAAAATAAATATTGCTACATTCACATTTTCCTGTATTCCCACTTTCTGTGCTACCATTTTTTACAAATCACCCTGTATAACTATAAAATTTATTTGACTATTTATTACCAAGAATACACCTACACTAGCAATACAATTAGTTCACATTAAAATCTGATTATTCCTCTTACATTCCTTCTTCCATTCCTCCTTACTAATAATAATCGGTTCCATCTTCCGCAAATACTCCGCATAGCTGCAATTCTTGGAGCATCCCTTCGGGAACAGTTCGATTAAATCATCAGTCGAACCTTTGTTAAACATTCTTAAGTAAGTTTCGTTGCGTTTATTCCTGTACAATTCCCATATGAGCGTTTCGGCGAAAACCACCGGGTGATAATCGTACACGCCGTAGGTGTTTAAAATATTCACCAAGTTGGTGTCGTGAGCGGAAAGCATGAGAAACCTGGGTTTACTTCCGTCTAAAAATCCTCGGAAATGTTTATGGAGGTAGTTGAAAAACGGGCCGGTTACGAGCCGCTGTTGTTCGAGGGTGTAAGTTTCAATGGTGTACGTCAGGCCTGCTAAATACCTCAATTCGGTCATATTGATTTTATCCGCCCATTTCGGTATATAAGACGAATTATGGTTAGAGTAAACGTAGAACGTCGAATAGAGAAGCTTCAACTTCCCGATGCTGTCGATGGTCCAATTAGTGTGCCTTTCCACGTACGCTTTAAGCTCGCCGTGCTCCTTCAAAACGCCTTTAAAGTACTTGGAATTTTCCACTTCTTTCGCTAATTTTTTGGAGTTAGGACAGCTCTTCTTCAGCGACAGCAAGTTGTCGTTCTCCCTCTGCCTCGTGTGAACGGGAATCGGACTCCAAGGCAAATTCTCCTGCCAACAGCTCGATTTATCCGCCAAGTAATAGAGGCCCGCTAAATTGGCCGCGGCGGACATTAGGGTTCTGTCGACGTCGCTCGATTCCACGAAAATATCCCGGTAATTGTACCGCTCGGGGAGGAAACCGTCGTAACGAGCCCGCAGCCATCGGCCCAAATCGAATTGCCGTTTCTTTCCAGCCTGAAAAAAATATATCGAATTTTGTTAATTTCGTTATCGGTCACAAAACAGAGATATGATGATATTTAACAAGTCCTTGTAGGATCAATTTGCAATTAATGGAAGACACTCATTTTTCAACTAAGTTATTGTGTTCTAAATATTTATTGGAGCACCGGGTATTTCCATTTCCACACAAAAGGAAGATAATGAAACAAAGCGTATAGCTTGTTGTCTATCCAACAGTTTGCTCCGTTCATACGAGTAAAAGTGTTAAATTGATCATGAAATTACATTACGAGAGACATAACCAGCACCGCTACAATCAATTTATCAATCAATAAATACCACAATTTACTGCGATAAATTTTTTATTATCTATTCACACTGACGCACTAGTTGTAGCAATCTTCTTCCCACTTTTCCGGATCGACGGCGACGTGCTCCAGCGTTTTTTTGTATCGCTCGTAATCGCATTCCTCGGCGCAGCCGGCCAAGCGAATCTCGGCGGCGTTCCCGGGATTCCTCTTGTTGAAGATTTTCAGGAAGACCTCGTCGGCCCTTCGGCGCAGCTCCCAGATGATGGCTTCCGCGAACTCCGGCGGGTGGTAGTCGTAGGCGCCGTAGGTGTTCAAGATTCCGGCGACGGTGGTGTCGTGGGCGGAGAGCATCAGGAACCTGGGCTTCTTGCCCTTGATGATGCCGTCGAAGTAATGGTGGAGGTAGTGAAAGAACGGGCCGAATCTGAAGCGTTGGAGTTCGCTGGTGAATGTTTCGGAGGAGAACGAGATGCCTGCTAGGTGACTGAGTTCGGACATGTCCAAGTCTCGAGACCAAGGGGGCAAGTACGAGGAGTTTGTTGATTGGTAGACGTAGAATACTGTGTAGAGGTTCTGGTAAAACTTGATGGAATCGATTGTCCAATTGGTGTTTTTTTCTACGACTGATTTTATGCCGCTGTGGTTTTGTACGATGTTTCGAAAGTGCGAGGAGTTTAGTGTCGTTTCGTACAATTTCGAGAAGTTTGGGCAATCTTTTCCCTCGGCTAACACTGGGTCATCTTCTTCGGGTGTTGTGTGAATGGGTATCGGATCCCACGGTAAATTATCCTCCCAGTAAGTTGATTTATTCGTTTTGAAATAGAGACCTGCTAAATTCGAAGCGGCCGACATCAATGTTCGATCGACATCGGTCGATTTTACTAATATATCTTTGCGATTGTATTGCAGAGGGATAAAATCATTGTAGCGATTTCGCAAGTATTTTCCCAATTCGAATTGCCGTTTTTTTCCTTGCTGAAACCAAAAAAATGCAAGAGCTTATTTGTTTATACTTTATCTATTATTTGATTATCAAATACTACTTACCCTTTTATTTGCCGCTTCATGGTTGTTTTTAGCGAAACTATTACTAAACAGAACATATAGTAAGCTAGGAAGGAACACAAAAATACACAATAAAGCGCTTGGAAGACTCTGCAAAGCGATGTTTTGATAAAGCAGAGTGAAAATGAGAGCAAATTAAATTTTACTCATTTAACTTACGTCTAAAAGTTGGCCAAGTCCTTCTGGCCAATATTTAATGTCGATATAAGGATCATTCGGATAAGACTCAATCGGACTTCTATCGCCATGTCTAAACAACTAAAAATAAATATTATTAAACAATGACAAATATCACTTTAAAACTATGCAACAGGAAATAAATTGCATATACCCACACATGAATTTATTTATTAACAACTAATTTAAGACGAAAGATTATAGAAATGATTAAGTATGTATTTGTTTTTTATTCTCCAATTAAACAAATAATTTATTCCCCACTAAAATTTAAATAGCGAAAAAAATAAATTGTAATGAATTACTTACTACTGCTACACCAATAAGTTTATCATCTTGTGCAGGGCTAATGGGATTCCCGAAACACTGGGTTAATGTAAAGGCGAACAAAAAATAAATGAGGAACATGGTAACATCAGGCATTATTTTAGACACGTAGAATATCACTAATGATCACTGGAATTAAAACAAGTTACGATAAACTCAACGTCATACCACAGATATAAATTTTTTGAATATGAAATCGAAAAAGATTATTTTACGCGATAAAAATTCGTTTGTCACTTCATCGTCTATTCAGAATAATAACTTTCTCCTCAATGATCAGATTAGAGATGAAATGAGTTTTATAAATTTCTGCCAAAAATGATGGTTTTTGTAGGTCATAGTGTACCCAAAAACTCATTTTACAAAATTTACTGAATATTTACAAGAGGAGGAAGGTGGAATAAATAAAAATATCTCACTTCAAATATGTAGCTTATTGAATGAAAATGTAGTTTTAGAAGTATACAAATATGGCACGAATGTTTGATAATGGTAATGGTTATCACAAGTGTTCATTATAAAGGTTGGTTAACTAGAAATTGCAATTCTCCACTCTTGATAATCCATACTTTTAATGAATGCATTAAAAATTAAGCGTAAGGCTTCGTTATTTTGGATTATCTATAAACAATGTACTTTTTGAAAGGTTTTAGTTTTAAATGGCTAATTTGAAATTCCAATGCTTTTAAAGTGTCTAGCTGTTCATTGGAAATGAACGTTTTGTCATTTTTTATCAGAATGAGATTTTTAAGATTATTACTTTTAAGGAAACCTAATTTTATAAGTAATTTGTACTTGAATGAATTGTATTCCCAAGACTAATTTGAAATCATTTTAATTAGTTCATTACAAACTATCTTAAAAAATATTTAGTTGATTCGTTTATTGGGTTAATTGGGCTAATAATATTTTTCCATTTAGAATCAATTGTGGCAATGAAATAAAGAAAATTCACTCACATGAAACTTACTTGCGTTTACTCAAATGTCTTAATTGGTCTCGTCTGAGCGAATGTGCTACTTAAGGAGCACATTGATGATAAGCCAATAATTCATTTTTTTAACAGTGTCTTATTTGTTACCTACCTTTATTAGCAAGGCTTCATCTGATTCTACAAAGAAATCTTTTGCTGATCTAGGCTGTCAGGTCTATTGTCACTCCACATTTTACTATAGTACACTTTAATTATTTTAATCGATTAAATCAGATGCATTACACTAAGAACTTAATAAAAAATTAATGGCTTGATCTTTTTAAGGGAATAACAAATAAAATTTCACTTATTAATGACCGAAACAGCAAGACAAGCACCAAGTTGCGAAGAAACAATGTTATTGAATGAATTGATAATTATTACTGGTATTTATGGTTTACTTTGGTTTGATAATGGTAATGATTTTTATAGAAACTCATTAAGAAATGTTTGTTTCACATTAAAAATAATGCTAATTATATAATTTAGTTTTAATTTTATTCGCAACTGTTTATCTAATAATTGTGAATATATTTTTTGTTAAAGAAAGAAATATATTTTATTTTTTATATTTGGGGTGTTTCTAAAACTGGGCTTTTGAATTAGTGTTAATATCAGTAAGAGTCACAAAATTTAAACTTTTTAAAAAATTTGTCGGACTAATTTTTTCTCAAAATTGTCCGTTTATTGTTTATTTATTTTCCGGTCCTAATTTTTCGATCATTTTTATAATTTTGGGAAATTTTGAGTA
Source organism: Phyllotreta striolata (assembly GCA_918026865.1). NCBI lineage: Eukaryota > Metazoa > Arthropoda > Insecta > Coleoptera > Chrysomelidae > Phyllotreta > Phyllotreta striolata. The sequence continues at coordinate 15,421,531 of OU900094.1, read as the reverse complement.
GTTTTCCTCGAACTACTAATGTAAAAATACTAATGATAAACGCCAAAAAGAAATATAATTTGCTAAAGATAATTACCATGCGCGATATCCGTATAAATAAAAATCCGTTTAATTTTTTAGGTATGCTTAATAAAATAACTTTTATTTACGTAAATCATTCATTTACGATTCTACATTTCTAAATATACATATCAATAATGATATTTCAAAGGGTTGATTATTATACGTTCATAACTCATGTCATTTTTATTGTAAAATAATCTCTCCATTATCATAAATAATGTTCTTACTAATGGGGAGACTCGATATTCGCCTTACGCATTCGAAGAACTACGATTATCTCGAACAGGATATTTTAGATACGAGATAGTGGCATAATCTTTACGCAACAGGAAATACAAAGGAAGTTAACAGCAAAGAGATGAGTACCTTCCAAAAGTAAAGTGCGTATGTGATACACTCTCCTATCGGTTCATTTTGAACGCATCGCAGAACCCACAGCCCCGTCGTTTGTAAATATATTTTGTGTACAGAAGGTAAACAAAAAGGTAAGTTGCTCAGTTAAAGATGCCTATCAGTACTTCATAGGTTTGCTTCATCGGTTTAAGTAATTTCCAATGAAAACGACTGATTAATATGATACGTATAGTGACTAATACGCGCTCGGTGCGGGTTTTTAACGAAACTACGCTCGTTCGCTCCTCTGTTTAGTTTAAACAGTGTAAGCGCTTCTGCTTTATTAGTTTCAATTAAAATTAATTTTTAACCATCCTGCTAGAAGGGACGCTCCCTTTGTGGTCTTTCGAAAACGCCAGTGTAATTTATACTTGTGATGTGGACTTAAAACGACAAAAATGAACGAAGTGGTACGGTCACAATTTTCGGAATTGCTGCGGTAAGTGCACGTCCCGTAATTATTTCAATCTTTTATTTCTTATTTATTTTGAAATGCCGAAAACATTCCGAGTGGCACATATTGTGCATCCGAGGGACCGTCAGTCATGTGGCGTGCATGTGTGTTAGGTTAAAGACTTTTTTAATTGTTCGCAGTAATTTTAATTATTTGCTTGTTTAGTTTACGTGACATGGCTATTAAATAAAAACGATATGTGAGTGAAACAATATACATTTATCTAAAAATGAAATAACAAACTTTGTTTGTAATCATCATCAATATTATTAAATGCCCTTAGGTAGGTCTGTAGTATCTTGTATGCTTCATTTTTTAAGGAATATTTGTGCAAAAGTGCTTCAATTTTGTATAAAATATTATATTTTTAAATTATCAAAAATTGTTCATTGATCAAATTTAGTTAGTATATTGAGATGAGTTGTTTTTTTTTGTTATTTTTTCCTGGGTTAGGAACCAGTCTGTTATTATTTAACAATAATATTTAACAAACCTTCGTGAAACAGCTAAATGGTTTTTCACTTGTAAAACTAACAGGTGCCTCCACGTATGTGTCATTTTTATCAGCGGAATGTAAATTTTCTGAAATATTCATAAAATCTGATGAATTATTTATTTTCCTTGTTGTATTGTGGATAAACAAGAAAGTTCAATATAGTATGTAAGTGCTCGAGGCAATTAATTAGTATTGTCTAGAATGTCTAAGAATGAGTAATACAATAAGTAGCAAATGAGCAAAACTCTTCGAGGAGTGTTAATTGTGACTCTTACATGAAGTTTTTTAATAGGAAATGACAAGAAGAACTATTAAAACGATGGTTAACCCACATTAGAAATTTAAAAATCACATGTTATTGGAAATTTTATATTTTCGTAAAAACGTTTGTAGGTAGGGAATTTTCCCTGATCTCAGACATGCTGTTTCCGTTACTGATAAACGATAAATTCCTTATCAGTTAACTAAATAAATATATGTTTTAAATTCTTCTGTGTAATATGTATCGTTTCGCATCAAAATTTACATATACATTTGTGAAATTCCCATCGTAGCTGTGGCATCTAAAAAATATAAAAAAGAACAATTGTTATCAGTCTTTACCTCGTTAATAAAATTTATCTACCCTGTATGCATTTGGCATTCATATACTTTTAATTTTCTATTTTCTTAGGTAAATTTTCTCATATTTCCACCTACTATTTTGTAGGTACATACTTAGATATCCACTAAGACAAACATAACAGTTAATAAGTGTTATGAGTCATTTACTAACAAAGAGTAGTAGATTAATATCAATTATTCAATATACTATTCAATCATTATCGCAGCTATTCAAATCGTGCCACACAATTATTTTAATTTATTATCGAATTTACTAGATTTAATATACACAAACAACGGATAAGAACGACACATTTGGTAATTTCGACGATAATTAAACTTAATTAAATCAAACGAAAAGTGAACGTCCTACGAATCGTACGATTCACAAAATCAAACGTAAGCAATAAGCAAAGTGCACCGAGAAGTTGGTTCTTTGAACTCATTTCCATTATCCAATTCCGTAAAGCGTTAATTTCGAAAGGATTGCGGACCCGTGAATCACGGTAACGGGTTTACCTAACATCATTCGCAACCTTGTGTCCGCTATCTTCAATAATTGTAATGCGTAAACCGGATTCGGTTTGTACGCGTACGAATGTATCTCCTTTAGATTTGTTTACGAGCAATGCAATTCTACTATAAATCATCCGATGATTCATTGAAGATGCCCAAACGGAGTAGGCGTTTGCTAATTAATTGGCAAAAATTTTTCGACCATGTAACTAAAATTATTTATACAATATTGAACTGTATTATTATAAAATTTATGGACCTTATGCGTTTTATCTCTGGGCGTTTCAATTGTGAAATTTATTTCGCTATATAAACTTTTATTACACCCAGAATAACTCCAGCATTGTCTATTAGAAGTTGAATAGAATAAATGAGTGTCTGGAGATTTCTTGCGATAAGCACAAATAAGTTTTACGGCTTTATGCTGAACAAAATATGCAAATCTATTTTCAGCTAACAAACGCATCTTTTACAACATGCACTAGAACATTATTCACTAACAATTATTCCAAATGCGCTGCTCTCGTTAAACCGAATCTCGCCGGCACATGATGCGATCTTTTATTAAGCCATTAAATGGTAACGCCGCAGTTAACAATGTCTTTTATGAATCATAAAGTGTAAATGAACGTTGAAATAACGAGAGGCTTTATTTACGAAGGACCGACCTAATTAGTGCCCTCTCGAGCGTCGCCGAAAGACGGGCCTGTGCAGTGGCATAGAAACGCGGACGAAGATCGGATTTTTGCCGGCGTGCCTAATGGAAAATTCCTGCGGTTTTAGAAAATTTTATTCGACCGTCGTGGACAAAAAAGTGTCGTTCGAAGAACCGGAGTGAGTCGGCGGTTTCTATCGCGAATTAAGAGGCGCATTAACTTTCACTGGGCTATGATTGCTCGACCGACGAAATTGATAAAAAAAAGTTTCTGTGGCTGTCTAGAGGAAAATAAATAAGTTGTTTCGCACGATTTTTCTTTTCTGGTAGTGGATTTTGTAGGTGTTGACTTTTAGCGAATTTTTTATCACTAAAGTAATACTAATACCAGATAATTTAGCCGTTTTCCAATTAATCCTATTACGCTCCGCTATTTCGAGAAGCGTATTAAATATGTAAATTTCTGGTGGTTTCAAAATAATCGCCTAAACCACCATTCTGAAATAACGAGATTTAATTTTTAAATGTCTCACAGGAAAAATGATTCAAGGAATTTTTCTTTTCAGATACTCTGGCTCAATGTTAACCGCCGCAGGAGTTGTTACCTTAATTATAATGATAATAGGGATATTGGGCAACCTGTTAACCCTCGGGGCTCTGATAAGGCACCCCAAACTCAGGACTGTAGCGGCTGCCTTTATTGCAAGGTAGGTTTTATAATTGTTATTTCATAAAAAAAATTAGGACACTCAGTACTAAATAAACCATTAACATACTCGTGTTTCTTACTTATAAATTTTTTTAAAATTATTCATAATAACCACCTATCTAATTGGCCAACAAATGTTAGATATCCTATTAACAATTTACTTAACCAATTAAAATGTTTAAATTACCCACATCCTGTGTTTATTTAATCATTTAATAATATTTGCTCACCTTACAACTACTCGTAAGTCACAAGCTCATTCATTATTCATCAATCGAATCTCACTAACAATTTGTTCGCAGTTTATGCATTTCGGATCTAATGTTCTGCATATTGGCGCTGCCTTTCTCGGCCAGTCAATTCTTCCACGGGGACTGGGTGCACGGCGAGACCCTGTGCAAAATGGTACCTCTCCTGAGGTACGCCAGCGTCGGGGTGTCTCTATTGAGCATCGGTTCCATATCGGTGAACCGGTACATCCTCATCGCCTGGCCGCATTTGTACCAATCCGTCTACACCAAATTCAAAGTGGTAATGTACATCAGTGTCATATGGCTGTTCAGCTACGGGCTGCAAATACCCACGTTGCTGGGCAAATGGGGGACGTTCGGGAAAGACAGCAAGCTCGGAACGTGCTCGATCAACCCCGACGAAAACGGCCACAGCTCCAAGACCGCGTTGTTCGTAATAGGCTTCGCTCTGCCTTGCATCGTAATCGTCGTTTGCTACGTGAAGATCTACATGGTGGTGCGGAAATCCCACCAGAAGATGCAACAGCACACGTCGATGGGCAACAAATACAAGCGAAGCGAAATGAAAATCACCAAGATGGTTTTGGTGATATTCATATGCTTCATCGTCTGTTATTTGCCCATCACTTTGGTGAAAATATTCGATAACGATGTGAATCACGCGCCGCTACACGTCTTGGGCTACCTGCTGATTTATTCGTCGAGCTGCGTTAACCCGCTGGTTTATGTTACCATGAACAAGCAGTACAGGGTGGCGTACAGGGATACGTTGAAATGTAAATATAACAGTAATTTAGATTCTCAACAGACGCAACCGGAGCCGAGCAAGAGCCACATGGCTATATCGTTTTTAAAAAATACGGCACAAGCGCCTATTAAGGTGTAGTGATTAGTAATCTGGGTGAAATTTTTAGGAATGTAGTGGTTTAGATTGTTGTAAATGATTTTATTGATAACGTCTTATTCTATTGTAATCGATAATAATGTTATTATCGAATAAACACGTAGTAGAAGATTGATAAATAGAGCAGATGAAGCTTGAATGCTCAACAGAGGACCTAAATGGAAATGTTTTTAAAATGCACTGATACCAAAGACTATATTAAGTTACCTTTTTTTTTATTTTATTTTGTAAATAGGTAGGTAGTATTATTTTTTCTCCCATTGATTTAGGATGTAGAAATTAAATGTCGAGATATTGAGTAAAACGTTGTAAATTTGTGATTAGTAAAATCCTAATTAAACATTCCCACGATTTGTAAAATTGATCTAGTATTTTTTTAATCGAACTTGATTTTTAACCATTTTTTATGGGATATTAAAAAACACAATCTAAAGATTTATTTTTTGTGTCTTGTAACTTACTACTTTGCCACAATGACTCCTGCTTTTTATTACTGATTACTGGATCTTCCACCGAAGTATTTAGTGATGTCACCGTTTTATTTTAAACGCTACCTTGTTTGTTATTAGAAATACATATATGTGATTTTATTTTTCGGTAATTGCGGTCGTAGAAAAAAATGTACGTTTGTAAAATAGTTCTGTAATCATAATTTTAAATTATTTTTTTTTCTAAATTAAGCTCCTTTATAATACAAAACAGTATTATGCTTATATGTAAAATATTTATTTGTTTAAACCGATTGATTCTTTCTGTTTTTTTAAATTAATATCGTTGTGGATTTTCCATAAGCATTCTTTAAAGTTTCTACAGTTATGTTAAGAGACTACCAAATTTAAATTGTAAAATGTAAAATATCTCTTTTTTGTGTATCTCGTAAGTTACACAGGTATGACTGAATTTAGAGTAATAAGTTAAACAAAATAAATGTTGTTTAACAATATTATTATACCTACAATTATGGGATATTGAAATACGAGTTGAAGTATGTGCCAAATGTGTGTAGAAATTAATACATATTTACCAAATAAATTATTTGTAATAAGACGAATATCTGCTTGTTGCCTATTAGTTTACATCTTTTAAAAACGATTATTATTAAAACAAAGATTTGCGATAAAAATAAATAAAACAAATTTCATGTAATGAAAATTTGGTTGAGCTTACAAATTTTACTGACATGTATAAATTATTAGATTTATTCAAATAAATTGTCAAAACTTGTACAGAACTGATGTAAACAAAGTATTAATTTTTTTATATTTTTATAAATATATTTTTCAAAAATTAATGAGTTGTTGAATTATTTTCTTCAAACACATTTTTTTCATATCATTTCCCTAAGCTGTTAAAAGAATTTCATCTTACTTAATGGAAATATTAAATTCACAGTTAAATAATTCATTAGGCACGTGCTAATGTAGTATAATTTACTTTAGGGAGAAGAATAATTTGCCGTTATTTCAATTAAAATGCTAATTGCACGCTTAATTAATTTAACAAATTGCTATCGATTCTTATCACAGTTTTCGCTCGAGAATCATAAATTATACCACCAAGGAATGGTTGTATCTATGTAGAATAATCTATGTAAGTGATCTGTTGATTAGGAACATTTATACAATGTGATCAAGGAACAATTTAATCCATAAACTGTAGAGTTTTCCGGGAGTTTATTAAATAGTTAAACTATTATGGAAGGTATTTTTGAACAATATACTTAATTAGATACAAATGTTTTTGATAAACGGTTGACTATCGAAATTCATTATCTAGTGTAATTTTCGCATTATACGCTTAATAAACGTTAAATGAACTAGAAAATCTATGTATTTTCATAATTGCTGTTGTTTTCGTCGTTTTAATGAACTATAAGCGATTAAATCACCATTCGCATACAAAACAGGAATACCCATTGTTTAGTATAGCGTTTAATAATTACCCTGTATTTAAACAGTAATAAAAGCGGAAAATATCACGCTTTTGTGGTCGAGAGAAATTGTTGTACTTTATATCGCTTCATTCTTTTTATAACGTCTAATTATATTTATACTTTCTACTTACGGAACAAAGATAGAATTATGACATTTTTCCAAAAGAATTAATGAAAGGAGCTTGGACTAGATCTGAATTTATTGTGGCGGAAACTTATATTACTAGTACACGATGGCCGTGAATAATTCAGTCAGAGATAAGAAATTGTCGCGAGAAAATGCTCCCTGCGATGTTACTGCTAATCGTCGGCGCGTCGTTCGCGACCGGCGTCGAATCGGAGTTCACCACCTCGAGAACCTACGGCATGGACATTCCTGAACTGGATCCCATCACCATCACCGAAGGCGATCCGCTTTGGGACGAGAAAACCCCCAAGAGATTGACCATCGGCGGCTTCGATCAGCCCACGTCTCCCGATCCCTCGATCACCGACACCGACGACAGAAACAACGAGTTCTCCGCCACGGCGTTGCGGGACTTCCTCGAGAAATACGCCGAAGGTCTGCGAAAGGACAAGATCGAGAACCGCTTGAACGACACCTCTTCGGAAATTACGCCGACGGATTACAACGACGACGAAAAGAAGAGGAAAAAGAACGGTAACTTGCTCGATTTGAAACAGTACGGTTCGCCTTATGATGATAAAATGGGCTGGGTGTCGCTGGAGCCGGTTCCTTGGTCTGTATCGCAAATTTCCAAATGGCAAAGCAAACCGCATCCGAACGAATACTCCTGGAACCAACAGCCTGTTACTAACAACAACAATTGGGAGCACGTGGACGATTTCCCTAGCACCAGTACAGTAAGACCCAATAACATTCTCAATCGCTACAAATTCGGGCAAACGCACAAAAACAAACTCGAAATCTACGATCCAGACGAATTCGACCAAAACAAATTCACCAAAAGACCGTTCAACTACAGAAGACCTGCATACTCACCGTACACATCAGATATGGTACTTCACAACAACGTTATCGTGAAAGACCACCGGGACATCATAACGGACAACAATTCGCCGAATTTCCCGCCAAACCACAACAACTTCAACCGGAGACACGGCACGGAATTGCACTCGGAGCCCCACTCGTTCGCGGGCGACGGCAACTGGGTGCTCCTCTCCACCAGCAAGGGCTACAAGTACCCCAAGAAACAGCGGTCGCTGAAAATGGTGCCGGAATACATAAACACCCACAAAAGCGTCCAGTTAACCGTGCTCCCGCCTTCCAAGGACTCCAACGTCAACATGACCACCTCTCACGGCGGGCTGCTGCAGGTCGAGTCGACCTTCGAGCCGGTGGAGCAGGCCCAGCAGAAGTTCAGCAAGCTGCAGAAGCTCAAGAACAAGCGCAAGCGGCCCGGCCAGCACAAGAAGAAGAGGAAGAACGTGCGTAGGGCGCAGGAATCGGCGCCGAGGAGCACCGGCAGCGACAGCGGGGCCGTCATAGCGGGCGTGGGAGCCGGACTCATACCCGCCACCATGGCGATGATGGTGCCCCTGGTGATGAACGGGAAAAGGCGAAGGAGAAGGAGCGCGATAGACGAAAGTAGATACGAGAGACTAATTTAATTGATGAAGTTATTTAATTTTATTTATATGACAATAGCTATTCTTCAGTACTGATAGATGTCTTTACTTCTACTACTTTGTTGCCATTTATGTCAATGAAATAAATAAGTATCTAACTATGTTTATGTCAACGTATTTATTATAGATTCCTCCAATTTTCTTAGATTAAATGTAATAAAAAATATTCGTGTATATTAATATTATTTACAATAATGAAATATATCTCTTAATTTCATACAAAACTTTCAGTTGTGTACAGGCATGGAGACCGACGGCGCCGTTTTGGCGGCGTCCCCTTTCCTCCACAGCGACGTGACCGTTTTGGTTTGCGTGTAGAAATTGAGGCCCTGCTTGCCGTAGAAATGCAGGTCGCCGTGGAAGCTGCCCCTGGAGCCGGTGAAGCTGAACATGGGCAGCGGCACCGGAATGGGCACGTTGACGCCGACTTGGCCGACGTCGATTTCGTTGACGAATTGCCGGGCGTGGCTGCCGTTGGTGGTGAACACGGCGGTGCCGTTCCCGTAAGGGTTCGAATTGATCAGATCGATGGCTTCCTCCAAGGTGTCGGCCGTCATCACGCACAAGACCGGCCCGAAGATCTCCTCTTTGTAGCAAGTGTGGCTGGGCGAAACGTCGGTCAAGATCGTCGGGCCTACGAAGTTGCCGTTCGGGTATTTTTCTACTTTTATGTTCCTTCCGTCCAGCGGACATTTGGCACCCTACAAGAAATATACCATTAATCTATCAGTGGTGATGTAACGAGTACTCACCTCTTTAATTCCGGATTCGACGAGTTGCAAGATCCTCTGTTTGGATTCTTTGGAGATAACAGGTCCCAAGTCGGCTCCGGGTTCGTGGCCGGCGGTAACCTTCAATTTCTTGGCTTTCTCCACCAAATCGGGAATCCAGTTCTTGGCTTCGCCTACTAGAACGGCGACGCTGAGCGCCATGCACCTTTGACCGGCGGCTCCGAACGCGGCGCCCGCTATTTGGTCTAAGGTAGCGTTTTTGTTGGCGTCCGGCAGGACTACAGCGTGATTTTTGGCCGCCATGTTCGATTGGACTCGCTTCCCGTTGGCGGCGCCTCTGGAGTAAATGTATTTCCCCGCCTGATCGGATCCGACGAAGCTGATGGCGCGGATGTCTTTGTTATCACATATGAAATTAACAGCTTCGTGTGTACCGTGAATTACCTAAAATAACCGAATTTTCTTAGAATATGAAGTTACAGAGCGTGTTGTAACTCACGTTTACTACACCGGGAGGACAACCGATTTCGTTTAAGAGCTCCATGATTAGCATAGTCGCTCCGGGGTCCTTTTCAGAGGGCTTTAACACCATAGTATTGCCCGCGATTAGCGCCATGGGAAACATCCAAAGCGGTATCATGGCTGGGAAATTGAAGGGGCAAATGCCAGCGGTGACTCCCAGAGGTAGTTTGTAGGCTGTAATGTCCATGTCTTTGGAGATGTTTTGTAGCGTTTCGCCGAGCAAAAGCGTTCCAGCTGAGCAACTGTGTTCAACCACCTCTGAAAATAATATCTTTAAATGAAATATACATTAATTAGTATTAATAGTATGTACTTACGCAATCCTCTCATTACATCGCCCTCGGCATCGGCCAGCGTTTTTCCTTGTTCTAAAGTGATATTTTGAGCGAGTTTCTTGATGTCTCTTCTGATCACAGCCTGGAGTTTGAGCATGAGCTGTTGCCTCGTTAGTACAGATGTTTTGCTCCATGATTGGAAGGCGTTTCTGCTGGATTCCACGGCGGTTTCCATTTCTTTGTGGGTGCATTTTGGTACTTTTGTGACTAAATTGTTTGTGGCGGGATCGTACAGGTCGACCCAGTCTGTGGCTTGTGAATCCAGGAATTGCCCGTCTATGAAAAGTTTCGTCGTCGGCGCCACATTGGAATAATTTCTTTTTAGCAGATTCAAGCTGAGAGGAAACTGTAAAATATATTGAAATTTTATAGAAGAAAATTAAGTTTGAGAAGAGAAAAACTCTATTGTGATTCGCAGTAAATGATATTAAAAGAAAATTTTAGTACGAGGTAAGAATTTTGCTGTTATGTCGTAATGATGTGAATAAATTATTGTTTGCTTGATTATTGAAATAAGTCAAAGGTTAGGATGATTGAATTTCAACAATAAGACTAAAAATTGAGGTTTTTTTAAAATTTCTTGGTGTAGGACAGATAATTCCAGTTTGTTAAATAGAATTGACTGTTATAAAACATTACTTTATGCGCAAACTATAATTTGTATTACACATTTTTTGTAAATTAATTACTATAATTAATAATTTTTGAATACAATGGAAGTTAACATTAAGTACATTTCTGAACATCACATCCTGCAGTTATTAAAAACATAAATAGTAACGTATTAATTAAAATAAATCTACGGCCTATTTTATGTTTTATTTTTCTACTTCAAAACACTCAATTGAAACAATACAAGAACAAAAAATTGAAAAATATTATTAATACTAATTATTTTACACATTTTGATATAACCAATTTATTTCCAGTGAAATATTGCACAAAAATACTGTATGTACTCAAAAATATTTAAACTATTACATAAACTTGTTAAATGTATGCTAATCATACTGCAATATTAAAAAATACATAATAAAATGTATTTTTATCACATAACGATGAGAATAGCTGAGATTTATAATAACTTTTACACAATTGATAAGGATAAGAGCAGGTTAATTCTTTCTTAATCAACATTTTCGGTACATTTAATAAATATTCTTATATAATTAAGAACTTTAAGGGTAAGAGAGAAAACATTCTCCCAAAAGTATCATAAAGTTTTGTGAAATGATTGCACAAATTTATAAATATTTTTATCAACAAAACTAATCTGCTTTTGTTGAAATATTTATTTCTAATTCTTATATCAATTGATTTGTAAGTATAATATTGGGTAATTTATTTGTTTCAGATACACTTAACAGATTAGTAATTATTTGGCTAATATTAAAGGAACTTGTTTTTTTAATTTAAATTAGCGTGGCCAAAATACGTCTTATGAGTAAATTAAAGAAGTTAATTAATCTGTTTACTTCACTTATTGTTAGATATTCTAGATATGTAGAATTATCAGTTGATTTAGCTCATAAACTATGGAAATGATTTTATTTATGTAAAAACAAGAGTTTGTATTCTATATTTAAACAATTCTATTTAAATTGAAAAAACGATTGATGAAATAATAATGATGTGACGACCTATTAATATCTACTATTTCCTAATTATTGACGTAAATATGCAGACATCCCACATAGTTTTGTCATGTTTGCTAGACACTCGAGTTTATCTATTTATACCTGTACCATTTTTTACTGATAGTTGGTCTGTTAATAACCGTATACTTACAGCAGAACGAATCATTTTTAGACTAGACTTAATACCGATTCACTCGTTCACAAATTCACAGTAACTGAATGAACCTCTATTGGGGACTACAGCTACCGAGACCTTGAAAACTCGTTACATTAATACGTTAACAGCACCGCTTCGAAGATAACACATTCGATACTTACATATTTTGATGGTGCCCTAGTGGCCTTAACATTTAATAGAATAAACAATAAGCTTTGTAGCCGAACAATCACCTAGCGAGTTTTTAACATTTACATTTTGTTGAACGTGAACATCGCATTCTGAGGTATTTTTTTAAGTCTTAAGACCACCCAGAAGAAACTGGCTGGTTCAAGCCATCTTGTGTCTTGTTATAGGGATTTTTAAGATAATAAGATGGAACAGTTTAAGTCATAGAGATAGCTCTCTAAATTCTCATTAATTGTTAAAAAATACTAGGTACTACTTAAAAATAAATTTTACCTATAAAATGTTATACTATTCAAATAGTATTTTACTACAGATTATGCAACTCTTTTAACACATGTACACCTGTCCTCTACTCTTATTAGCAGTACTGACTAGTAGCCAATTAATTCAATCCAACTTTATTAAACTTTAACTTTCTTTAAAATGCAATATTTACAACTTCAGAAGTATCAGTTTATTGTTAGTTGGGACACCTAATAGAAATAAGTTTTTGAAACAATGGATTCGAGAATGGAGGTATTTAGACAAAAAGCCGGAATTAATTAGAAGACCATCGATTTTTTGTCACGACACGCAAAAACTTCCGTCCTTTAAATTTGCAACTTTCACGGTGATTCTCGCGACCTTGTCAAAGCACTGGCCTTCATCGAGCGTTACAATTTAATTTAAAGACAATCAGCATAAATAAGATTACCGTAATTTTTTAAATGTAGCAAACGGTTTTATTTGCATAAAGTACATTACTGTAGGCTTAGTGGTCCATTTATTGTTTTAGGAAAAAATAAAGATGAATAGCTTAACATATTATTACAATAATTGCGATCATTCTACTATTATGGTTGTTACATAGCTTTCTATAAGTTGTAATTATTTAGAGAAAAAGAAAATTGTGTTTGAAACAAAGGTTCAATTAATACCATCATTAATATTAATGTTTTCAGTTCTTATGCAATTGAAACGAGAGCAACACTTTACAAAGTAGGTTTTTAGTTTTTAGAACCTTTGTTAACAAAAAGGCTTTAAAAATTTAAACTTATTTCTGTCTTGTTGCAGGCTAAAAAGGCTTTATTGTGAAAACTATAAAACAAGCCTTTGTTGTAACAATTTCAATGTTTTTTCTACAGCTTTCTTGGTAAGTTTCTTTCCATACTCTAATAACAATTGACATAAATGGGCAATTAATCGATTGATTTATAAATAACATACCTATTATATCACTTATACTAATTTATTATTTACTCGCATTCTATTAATTAATTGGCGAGACGAGATTGATATTAATCTAAAACTAAACACGAACGTACCGGATATTTTTATAGGTGTGTGATGTGATAACATATGCAGATATTTCTATTTTTTTTATTCAATTTATGTAGGTCTAAATCATAAAGTAACAATTATTATTTTTTAAGTAGCTACAGGTCGATTCCTATCTTCTGTCAGCAAATTGACGTAGTCAAGTTCATTACGAACTATTACTATAATTAATTGGTTAAGTTATAATTGTTTTCCCTAGAATTATTTCATATATCAAACGCCTACCGCATAATTAATTCGTTATTCTAGGATCGAACAAAGCACCCTCACCTTGGACGAGGTAGAGGAATTTTTAATGAATAAATTGTCGTTTAATCGAAGGCTCTGCTCCACTACAAGAGGAATTAAACACCAACCCATATAACATCTCTAAATTTAGAATTGAACGTCAATTAAATAAAGTTACTCAAAATTTCACCTATACATTACATTACTCTTATCAGAGTTTAATGTACCCATGACAATGGAAGCGCAATTTCACAAGAATTAAAAGTAAGTACATTTTAATAGAAAGCTACAGATAATCATACTTGAGCCATTCGACAAAGATGTGTCAATATTTTATTAAGTACTATACCTATCTACTCTGCTAAGAAAAATTATAGAGAAAAGAGAAAATATAATTGTGTCAATAAGTAAGTTTAAAGCTTCAATTAACAGCTCTCATTTCACGTTAGTGAAGATATGTTACTGTAAATACCTTTGATAGAATTCCTATAAAATGTATCTGATTGTAGGAAACTACAAGTAAATTGAAATTAAAATATATGCCAAGAGAAAAGTGTTCACTTTCGATGAGTTACTTTTGGACAACCACGTACATATTTCTTATCCTCGCACCATTTAAAATGACAAACTGTTCTCATAATTCAACGAAATTGAACATTGACCTTCATCATTCCGAATATGGTGAATCGTATTGTTTTGTTCTCAGAACATTCGTATTTGTACTTACTTTCACAATGTTCACCATGCACTTTCGTGACCCCCATTTTTTTCCAAATGAACCCAATCGAAAGCCGAAACCTCAACTGGATTTTTCGGCAGTACCTTATGTAGTTTCCAGTTTCCTCATTATAAATGCATTATACTCCTTGCAAACTGTCTTATACACCAGGCATGATGAATTTCGCTCCATTCGATACATTTGAAAAATCAATGAAATATCTCGTAGTTCGAATTAGAACGATCCGTATAAGACAAACGCCCAATGCCTATAATTTAGTGAATAATACATTATAATAAACGAATTAATTACATCAATCGGACCGGAAGATAAACTAGCGAACGAATAAATTAATCCGTAACCCAGTCACCTGTCACTTTCGACGGCAAAAGTGCCGGCCTATAGACGGCGGAACCGCATTCGTGGGATGACCCGGAGCCCCCTAATATACAAAGTAGGTTCTTCGGCACGCCGAAGTTTAATCAGGCTCTTTTGCATGCCACATTAGAACAGTTTGTAAAATGATCGAACACATTTTGATACGAGGTGTGCAGTGCTCGAGGTCAATTCTTTAATTGTTACGAATAATATAGTGATAATGTGCGGCGGATGAGCGGTCGTTAATTAACGAGTTAATTGTATTGTTGAAGTGATTTTATTTAGCTTATTATTACGAGATGAGGATGAACGTTCGTTGTATTAGTGTGAGTTTTTTTCACTTTCTATTGATCTACTCGTTTGAATTTAGAGTGATTTTTTGTATTATGTTAATAATATATCTGGTTGATGTGGCTTGGTAACTGCTCGTTTTCTTTTTGGGATAATTAACGAAAATGTTTTATTTTAAAATAAGTTTGTACTAAATCATAAAATTGAAAAATTGGTGGATTTTGTTTGGAAAGAATACTGTAAAGCACAGGTTTTCGAAAAAAAATGCATCTAAAATTGGAATTGCTTGTAAACTATCCTAGTCTTGTTTAGATCTAGGAAATATATAAATTAAGGTTTCATACAAATTTCAATAGTATAAATAATTTAATAATTATCGGTATAAATAAGTTTTAGTATCAATGATTCTTACAGTAATACTTTCAATAGTACAATTTTTATAGTCTTATAGTTTATATTTTTTTAATCGTTTATAATCCTATACAGACAAGCACTTATCAATTTTAAATGCTTTTTTCGGAAAAATATTTTTTATAGCAACATTTATGAACATTTTTATTAAACATATATCTTCGTTGTTGTTCTTTAAAAATAAGGTAATAAATAAACTTATTTTGACCGTAAAAATTACTATAATCGCAATATACCCCGTATAAATTAGCTATAAATTTTGAGTTTTTATCGTTTTTTTTGGAAAAATAGCGCAGTAAAGAAGCCGGAATTGGTGTTAATATCTACGCACTGAGAGTGACACGAAAATTGCTCAAATTAATCATTCGACACATAATAGGCAATAATAAAAATTAGGAATGATAGAAAATATGTGAAAGTTGAAGAAGAATAAAGTTGAGATAAAAAAAGGTTGATGGAAGATACTTTTATTAGTAGAAAGCTCGTAAATTAATATTACGCAAAAGTGGCTACATTATTTTGGATGAAATTCAATACTCTATCACGCGACTGTTCAATCTAAAATGTGACCCTATTATTTAACAAATTTACCGATTTGTTGACAACTCGATTGAGAAGTATTGGAAAAACTTATTGAGCAAATACTACTACAAAAATGTATTTTGTGGATTATATTTTCAAATACAATAATTACACATTTGTATGCTCATCAGGTATTCCACTAAGGTAATAACAATTGGACCATTATTGGACCATGAGCGAAAGTTAATTTATATTCCGTAATCGCAGTAAACATGAAAAGTAAATCTGAAAAATATAGGTTTTTCCACTCATATTAGACGTTTACTTTCCCTTATAAATATCCAATTCTTACATTAGTTCGAGGAACTTGCAGAATTTTGTTTACATAGCTGAAACCACTATATGGAACAAAAGATATAGTAGATAAAGGAGTAGACTGCAAAAATTGATTTCTAATTTATTTATTCTTTAAATTTATACGTTGCAGACGAACATTACGACTTAAATTTCCTATTACCAAACTGTCCTCTGCAGGAATCGCTACAATTAGAAATCTATTGCGAAATAAAAAATGATTCATATACTTATTCAAATTACTACACCTATTCAATAGGTTATAATAATTATTATCCATTCATTAGTTTTCACACGAGTGGTTGAAAATATTTTATTATTAATAAATCCAAATTTCCGATATGTAAATTTTATTATGATGAGTTACATAGAGCTCATTAAATGTTATTGGTGTTAAAGATGATGTCTTTTAACAGTTCAAATAAATCATAGCAATCATCCTAAATTATTTTTAATAGGAATTTAATTTCTTCTACAAGTTTGATTATAAAATATGGCAGTCTCTTTTCCTTTTGTAAGTTATGTACCTACATTGAGAAATTTCATTACACTTTGCTTCATTGCAACACATTAGAGCTTTACACTTTTGTATTCGTAATGAGATTCTATATTTTATTTAACATTTCAATTAAATAAATGGACGCTTACAGTACAAATAGCTTTTTGTATTGTTGCGTAAACGGTTCATCGAACTACAGCAATTGATTGCAGTTTAACTAAAACAATTTCAATTTAATTATTGCTAATTATTAAATTTTAATGCAAAATTTGCGCTTTACTAAATTCCATTAGCGACCCAATTATCGAATTCACGAAATTTTGGCGACTAATAATTAATTTAAAATTTCATTTGCATTAAATTGATAAACACAATCACGTGCAGTTATTAATGAAATAATTGCAATGAATTATTTGAAATAAATGCAGTAATAGTATGATAATTATTCTCTAAGGTTCTCTCTTGCACATAAATAAATTTTGGTTAATAGTTCTACTTTTAAACTAACTATTCTCTTTATTATTAATATTTGTTTCTATCCTAGATTGTGTTGTTAAGTTACACAGTAGTAACAACTCGCTCTTTCTGTTCGAATTCCTACGGAGCTGAGCCATGCAATTATCTACCAGCACCTCCCGGTAAAACACCCAATTGCGCCCGACCAGGATACACCTACTGCGAATATCCTGATCATTATCCAGGGTAACTTGTACATTCAAACTTTCTTCCTACGATTAAAAAATATTTCTTAACGCAGACAAGTGATCACTTATCTCGTCAAACAATGGAAATACGACCACACCACGTTGTTCAGTTCGGAATCGAAGGAGGACTATTCCGCCTACTTTTATCCCCCGATTAACCCAGTGTACGGCCCCCCAAATTACCAGCCTCCAAATGTCCACAACCATCAAAAGGGCTTCAATCAACCGGTCCCACCGCATATAGGGACTCACCAAAACGGCTACCCGGAGCCCATTTACATACCAAAGCCGCAATATCCCTACCAAGAAGAAGGTAAGTGGAATTAAAGTTAGAGAAGAATGAGTAAAGTTTATTTCATTATTAGGTTACAACTACAACCCGCCACAGAATTATTACCCCCAACAAAACTTCACTGGATACCCGGATGCCCAGTACAAGAACTATCCGCCCCCGAGGTCCTGGCAGCAGCCCTATCAGCAGATTTTGGAGCAGCCTCAGTACGGGCAGTACAACAATTTGTGGAAAAGGTGCATTAAAACACCCTAAATTCGCGCCCAGAAACTAATCGTTTGATTACAGATCGATACGCAGAAACCATCAAAGATTCAAGAGATCGTTGAGATACATCAGGGCGCCCAGAACCGTTTCCGCGAAGTTCTCGAACGGCACCGTTACCAACAGAGTCAGGAGGCAATCTCCCAGGGATACTCGGACCATTTGCTCCGTCAGAACGCAGTACATCATACCCAAAGCGGCCCTCAACAACAAAGGTAATTGGAGGTACGTGGCCAATATGCCGGAGATCGACACCAAGGTGACGCAGCTAGTCAAAACCGAAATTTGCGCGTAAGTGATTGGATTAAAAATGAGTAGGGACAGCTTATGGTGCTCTGTTTGTTTCAGTTCTCAAACCTGTGATGGGATTTGTAGCATCCCGGACGGATACACTTCCAGGTGCGAACAAAAGTTCGTGCAAAAGAGACTGGTCGCTTTGGAAGCCGAAGGGAATCGGTTGTACACGGATGTGTTTTGGTTTCCCAGTTGTTGCCTTTGTACTCTGACGAGAGTTGATCTTTGATCATTTTATTATCAATATCTGTTGTATTTATTTGATTTGATTTTTGTGGGAAAAGGCTCGTTGTTTGCGAGTTATGCTGATCTAATTGCCTGTGAAGTATTTCTAACATAAGAATGATATCCAATGGAAATAATGCACATTTTAAATCAAGTTTACGTTTTATATTTTTGTTGTTATAATAAGACGGTAACTTAAAATAACGGTAGTATATTTCTAAGGTCTGGAAACAAAGGTCGAAAAAGTGGCCCGTTATTTGAAGATAAAACAGGGTTCCTAAAACGACCGCTAGGAGGCGCTGTTGTATCGTACGAGCATAAAATTATTATATAGAATTAGAAAGAAAGGTTTTATTCATACTAAAAGTAGAAAAAAAATGTACTTAAATCAGCGATGATTTTGTGGTTAACATCATGACTCACGTATCTTCGGTAAATGTATTTCTCCATTTTCTGCTCGAAATGTCAAAAAATAATTTTTGAAGTTTTGACAGCTCGAACTGTCATCTTACAACACAACCGCGATTTATATGTAGCGCGGCGCTGATTGGCTGAGATAAGTTGGTCCTCCGATCGTTCGCCACGGTGCGGCGCGAAAGTGAATCTCAAAAAGTCTTTAAATAAAGGGAAAAATTCTCTAATGCAAAATCATAGGCTGTTTCCAGACCTTTTATATACTGCTTTTTGATGATAACCGATATTTAAAATAATGTAAGTATAATTTCGTTTTAAATATGCATCTATTAATAAATAGAAATGGTTTATATCGCCTAGAATTTAGAGCTTTTGCTAAACCTCTCTGCACCAAATTGTAAATAAATTCACAGAAACGAAATAATTGTACTTTTAAAATTTATTTTAACATTTACTTTAAATTATACGATATTAGGATACATGTCTAAACGACTCTAAAGGTTTCGCATTTTATTTACAACAATAAATGCAATCTGAATAATAAAATATATAATTACTACATAAACCTGTTCAATAACGAATTAGGGACGTTTCGAATTTTTAATAAATATCTAAAGAGTTTCTATTTTTGTAAAAGTGGAAGATTTTGCAGTCCTGTAACCAACATATTTTTATTGATTTCTCATTATAAAAAATTCTTCCATAATTTTTAGTAATGCAATCTTTCCAAATATTCAGTCATTGTTCAAAAGTTGCTGTAAAAATACCTAATAAACCTCTTCAGAAGTATTATTAAAAAGTGAACGTTCCTTTAGAAATATAAGGTTCTACAAATACTTAGTGCCGTATGGATTTTTAATTGTAAATTCATTGTAAATCGTGCTGCTTATTAAGATATGTAACTAGAACAAACTAGATCACAAAACCCAAATTTTAAACACTAAATTTATACAAAAACGTTTATTAATTTTTACCAAAATCAATAAGAAAATTAGAATAACCCTTTTAAAGTTTTAATGAAACACCACTAACCCTGTATATCCAGTTAAAATAATGATTGAATTATTTTTTAGTCTCAAACGTAATCCATAAGGCACTATAAACATTCAATTTGACATTTTTAAAATACTGCTCTAAAACGGGAATGCTCAATTTTAGATTAACATACACAGTGTATTGCTATTTTAAATTAGATATGGAACCGATTACCATCTAGCAAATCTATACTTTCAAAATATCAAAAAAAAATGATAATTAGGAAGACAAGCACAAAACAAACTACACCGACAACTGAGGTAAAAACAATAACAGGTTACACGGTAATTTAAAAAACTGTTAATACAACAAAATTATTATCACAACACTATTAATGCCTTAGAAATAATACCTCTAACTTCCACCAATGTACCCACACAAATAAATATAATTCGTGATATAAAATTTTATAAATTCTCCGTAATTCAATAATTTTGTTGAATAAAGTACTCCGAAAATCACATACAATCTTATCAAATTCAATTATTTTCGCACTGCAAAAATTCTTCAGCTCCTCCATATACCAATAAATAATTAGAGCATTTAACTGAAATTGACATGAAATATGCAAAAATGATTTGTAGTGTACACTAATAAAGTTCATATGTACCAAAATTGCACCGATTAAAAATTTGTATCGAGTTACATCTATCTATAAAATAAATAAACAGCAAGAAAATGAACCCTGCAACAATAGTTTATAAAAACTGCGTAAAACCTAATAAAATATAATCTTAATTAATTCGAAATAAACAATTTCTTTGGTCGACTTACACAAGATTAAAGCGAGAATATGTGAGCAAATATAAAAAGATATGAGCAAACACCTATCGTAGATATTCTCCAATTATGTCATGATTTAATTATGCAAATTACAACAATAAAATTTATCACAACCTAAATTATATTAAAATTGTATTGTTAGTAAGTTTTACAAAGCGCGTATCTCGTGTAGGAACGCTTTGAAAAATAAATGCAACCGAATAGTAAATTTTTAATAAATCTACCTTTGCATGTTAGTAGTAAATTGTTACTTACGTTTAATTAAGTAGAAAATAAAGCTAAAGTAGTATTCAATTAAAGCATACGGGTCGTTCAAAGCCATCTTGTAAGAGAAAAAGAGGCAAAAATATAATATAAATAAATTCTAAAGTTAAAAATCACTGCAATTTCGTATTAGTTAATAAATAGAATAAAGAGGAAGCGCTTAACGTTCAAAACAACTTTTTAAAGTTTGAATAATGGACAAGATTTAGTAAATTACTTATGTGAAGGTAACTAAATGAAAAACCTGAAAAAAAATAATAGAGAATATACAGTTAACTGTAGTTACTACATACTAACAATGATTAATACCTTATGAAACCTTTGAATGAATTTGATATTCATAAATAAATTAAAATAAATCAATTACCTTCTTTTAAATACCCAATTAGCAAAGCAAAGAAATTTAAAACGCTACGATTTACATTAATCTCGTAAAAAAATCTGAACCAATAAAACTAGAGATCAATAAATAAAAATTATTTAAGAATATAACAAAACAAAAAATAAATAGTAAATGTTTCAAATATAAATATATAACACATGGCACAAATAAATTATATTCAATAAAAAAAAAATCAGATAACGGAGCGATTTACTTAAACCTGCGGCGCCAAAATTTGCCTCGACTCCAAGTTCTCCTTCAGCAAATGGAACAGTTGCAGCTGCTGTTCCGGCTTCAAGTACAGCACTTGGGTCAGCAGCTTCTGCGGGCTGTCCCGCTGAATGAAACTGCTGATGTAAACGTTCACGAACGTCGCCATTAGAAACTGACAATCGAAACGGTCCATTATCCCACCGTGACCCGGTATAACGTCCCCAAAGTCCTACGAAACAAATTCCAATACATCATTTTTCAACTTTCTCATGCAAAGTTCTACTACACTCTGCTATACTCCGTTCTGCTCTGAATCTACTCTGCTCTATTCTACGCTATTCTCATCTACTCTGCAGCTAATCCAAGTTACCAGATTTCCTTATCTAATTCATCATACCTTAATTTTGAAAGCTCTTTTGAAACCAGACGCAAAGAATCCCCCAAACGGTCCGATAACGCTGCTGAAGACTGACAATGACAGCGAGTGCAGCATAAACGGATAAACCGATATGCTATCGGCGAAGCCGAGCTACAAACATACAAAATAAACACATTTTTTTTTAATAAGAAATAAAGAACATTTTACCGTCGTTAGGAAACCAGACAAAAAGTCCGGCAATTTATAATTGGTAGATCTAAACAGTATGCTCGGTTCGCAATCCATCGTCATGCTACCCAAGGCTTCGCTGTATTCGATGGGACAGACGAAATACGGATATTGGCACATAACGTAAGACATCTACAAATCGTGGTGATATTAACGAAATATCAGCGTTAAATATCAGTCGAACAAACCATAAATCCGAAGACGACGGTCGAAAAACCGCCGCCGATGAAACCCTCCCAAGTTTTCTTCGGGGACAACTTGATGAGGGGCGTCTTGCCGAAGAAGAAACCGAACACGTACGCCATGATATCGTTGCAAATGATCATGGAGACGGGCACGATGAACCAAATCAACCCTTCGAAGATGTTCTGTATGATCAGGTACGATTGCGTGACGACGATCAAGAGGGCCACGTGCGTCCAGGCGAACAGAGAGAACTGCTTCATGTAGTACTTTTTGACCAAGCTCAGTACGAACAGCACGAATCCGCCGCAGTAGAGGGAAAACGATATGAAGCGATGGTAGGTGACCAAGATGCGCAGGAAGTCCTGAAACATTCGAATCGTTTCGATCGGGTTTTTATCGATTGAATCGGGCGAGCTTACCGTTCTGTTAATGACCACGCCGAACTTTTCGACGAGACTCTCACCGTAGAAGAAATAATTCGAGGTGATTAAGAAGTACCAGGACAAGGATCGGAACCAAGGAAGACCGTGTATGCGGTACACCGAATGTCCAATGTTGATGATTTCTTGAAAACATTTCACTTGCACGATGAGAGTCTGGAAATTGGAAGATTGAATTCAGTAATTAGCCATAATAAGCCTGTTCTACAGAATTTAATTATGTTAATGAACCACTAGTTGATACTTGATACGTCAAAATATAATTGCATGACTATACAACGAAATGAATATTTAATTAACGCGTTGTATGTATAACATGTAATTGCAAATGTACAAAAAATCGTTTAAATTATGTAATTATCAAAATGCACTTTGCAGTTTTGATTGTAGTTGTATGGGAGATCTGCAGTGAGAAAATCATCTGGTTCCTGATATTCTGCCAAACTATGCAAAAATTATCTACCTTGAATAAACCTACTGGAAATAAACATTTAATATTATTTAAAATTCAATTAATACAAAAATCACATAACATAACCGTGACCAAATGTCAATTATTATTTCGATTGTACGGATTAAAAACACAATTTATTTCATTGTTTACCAAATGGATTACTAATTCATTCCCTTGAATATGCATTACATTTAAATTAAAGTAATTTGTAATGCAGAATATAAAAAAAACTCATTGAAAAACAGACAATAAAATTAAATATAAGTTGCTTACAGTAATCATAAGCGCAAGAGGTCCACCATATATTACAACCAAGAAAAATGTGAGCATAAGAAAACTGAAAACTCCTCTCACGACCCAATTGCGCCACCTGTCTGGTAAATCTTGCAAAAGAGTTTCTAAGAAAAACGGAGCCTTATTCGTTCCAGATGGAATATTTCCCGATAAGTCAATGCCTTTTCCAATTTTGTCATCTTCGCTGTCGATCTAAAAATTCCACGTTTCAATAAAAAAAAATAATTACCATTTTTATTTGCTTACCTCACTGTCTCTCAAGTTAGATGCTAGATTCTCTGAACTGCTGTTGGATTCTGCTCTAACCAATTTGTGCTCAACCTGTTCGGTATATAAACGAAGTTAATAACAAATACAGACAATATTAAATAAAATATAAGTTAACTAATTTCTGTATGTATTTTTATATCATTTTAATTATAGATTATATTTCGTTATTTCTTTAATAGATGTTTAAATGAAGAATAGACTATCATACAGTAAAGGCTACTCTATTGTGTGACTCTTCAATTGAACAGAAATTCAAATAATATCCACAGAATCCACAATGGATTCTCTATGCATAGATAAAACGAATTGTTTGACTATAACAATGAAGAAACATAGCCACCTGTTTGTAACATACAAACAGTATTTATGAAGATGTAGGGAAATTATGAGAAATATAAAAATTAAAAAAAGTTGTACACAACAATTTAGACTAATTATTTTGATAACACAATTTCGATTGCTCAATCTTAAAAATAAATAGCGAGATTAAAAGAGGCTGGTGATAAATGTTAAGTAATTTTTAAAGATATATTCAAATAGTTCTTATAGAGTTTGTGTAAAAATTTTTACATTACATTCAGCTTATAGGTTGAATTAGATAATTATCAATACTTCACTTTCTGAAATAATGTAACTTGCATGTAACTCTTTAAAAAATAGAACCAGAAACTAATTTATTTCCTGAAAATGTTTAAATACAAATAATATAGCAATCTAAATAATCAAACGTAGGTACTCAATTCTACTTGATTATTAAAAAAAGTATGGTAAGATAATCTAGCACATATTATCTAAACTGAACCATTATAATAATCAACATTTTCTAGAAAAACTGGGTAATCATTTTACAAAACAGTGTTTCCTATAGTCTAGGTAATTACTCATAATTACATGATGCCTTATTATTGCATATTTTATGCATACTATTAAATGCAATTTTCAAGGGTAAAATGCTAGAACTATTAATTGCTACAGCTAAAACTATTGTCGTAGGTACTTCTTAAATGCAGTAATAATTAAAAATAAACCAACTAAGAAGGTTCATAACAGAAAATGTCACATCCAAGCTAAATAAACCTAAACGTTTTCTCAACAAGTTTTAATAAATACAATTATAAAATGTTTAAAAAGATAATATTTATATTTTTATTTATACTCACTCGTTCCGCTTCACCTTCAACGTTCCTCCGTCGTAATTCTTCAGACATTTCGGGTTGTATGTAAAATTTTTTGAATGAACAGGATCAAATTTACGTCTATAACTCGCTTTCTTCTACTTGCCGGACAATAATGAAATTGTAAATCCAATTTAGCAAATTGTGTTTATACTTATGCGAAAATCAATAAACACAAATTGTAGGTAGGTGCATCTAATGGTTCTACGCCATCTATGAATTAACGTCGTATAAGTTACAATCAAGTGCGAAATAGATTACTTTACTATTGAAGTTCCTTGCCAATATCGGACAAATTCACTACAATATTATAGTTTTAATAATCACAAATCGTAAAGGATTTAATTAATGCAAATGCACTCCGAAATGTATTTTAAATTCACTGACACTGACAGTTGGCACTGACATGTGACATTTAACATATGACTTTAAGGTAGTGGGACTGATCCGTTCGTTTGTATAACGAAACCTAGTTGTTTGTGTTTTAGTCTATATTTAATATTACATTTAACTTACAATTAACTCTTATTTAACCAAGCAATATTACATAATAGGGTAGACCATTTAAAAAATGCAACGTATGATATAAATAATAGTTTCTTTTGAAATTCAACTTTATGCTTTGTCCTTGTTGTTGATGCGATATGATAATACTCGAACAACAAACGAACGCGGTTATGTAAACACCTGTCAATGTCAACAGTTGTGCTGTCAAAATCAAAACAAATGTAAGAACACCAACAGCAAGTAGAGGAGAGAACATTACATTACAGTGAATATTGAATTCAATAGTTCAAGACAAGACTTCGCAAGTACTTATGTTCTACAAAAAATGTTCGATTCGGTGTCTTCAATGTAAAGTGGGACAGTGCATAATACCGACATATTAATGTAACTCAGCGATAAAATTATTGCTTGTCAAGAAGTTGATATACCAAAAGCCTTCAGGACAATGCCACAGCAATTCATCAAGGTAAAAGAAAATCCCGGAAATGTATCAAAGGCCGAGTTTACTACCACAGTTAAAACGCAAGACTGGGATTCGAATTCGAATTTATCAAATTCAATTGGAGACATTTGCCGAATATGCCACTGTGAAGCAGACACAGACAATCCTTTGCTAAGTCCTTGTTATTGTTCTGGAAGCCTGAAATACGTCCATCAAACCTGCTTGAGGCAATGGCTAGCGGCATCGGACACAAGATCTTGTGAATTATGCAAATTTAATTTTATCCTGCATACAAAAATCAAGCCATTCTCGGAGGTAAGTTTTTTTTTCAGTTTTTTATTGCAATTTGACTGAATTCGTATTTAGAAAATCAAAGAACTTGACAAAAAATTCAAACTACATTCTGGTTCATACATCAGTATTATCAGATATAATTTTAGTTTCATTTTTGAAATTGAATTCTATATCATACTGTTTCCAAAGTCTACAGAATAGTTTATAAACATTCAACAAGGCAGCTATTCTGGGTACAAATTTTAAAATATAAATGTGTATTTTCAATAATAATGAAAATATACATTCTGGATTTAATGTGTTGATTAATAATATTATGTTGATTTAATACATATGTATTTTCAAATCATAAAAGTCAAAACTTTCATACAAACAACTTAATATTTTTGCAACTCAATTTTAGATAATGAAATAAGAGAAGTTTAAGATTTTGAATATTTTATTCTCACTCTATTTTGTTACCTAGTCTGGAGGATCCAAAATAATTACATATTCTTTGTAAATAATGAAATGTGTACTTGCCTAATGTACTTAGAATATTTGGTTTATTCACAAGTCATTGCCTTGATTAGATTAGATTAGTTCTCTCATATTTGCACGGGGTTTATGGATGAATTAAACTAACTGTGAATTAAATTAATTAATGACGACTTAATTAAATTCCACGTTTTATTTACTTCCTGTTCTTAGAAACTCCACCAGCTATTGTTTTTGTATTACGCTCGATTTACTTTACTTTCTACACTTATTTTACACTTTTCGAATTGTGAAATCACTACTCGAATACACTTATCACTACTCTATAACCCTATCGAAAAGACATATTTTTTGTAATAATCCAATAAACGTTACTAAATTGAATATATTTACAGATAATGAGGTTTTAGTTTATTTTAAATATTTATCTTACACTGGATTATGTTATGTTATTTTTTATACCCAACACTGCTTAGCACATTTTGTATTCAATATAAGCATTTATTTTTTGTAGAATAATAGGATCATATTTGAATTTGTTCTTTGCATCATTAGATTATGTTATTAAACATTTGCAAATATAATTCACTTTAGCACAGGTATGAATGAAAGTATAATATTGGTGGTTGGTTGAAAAATTTAATATTGCAATTGATTATAAATTTTTATGTTTTTAGAATGTTATACATTTTATAGCTTTCTTAATGACAGTAATTTAATTCAAGCCTATTGCTTAAATTGAAGTTTTATTAGTACAATGTTGTTTTAATAATTTCAAAGCGATCACATTTGGTTCATGAAGGACTAGTTTAAACAATCCTAGCGGGAACTGTTTTTTTAGGTTTAAATATTTAGTTGCTTGGCCTATATTCAGTTTCATTTTATTTCAACAGTTTTACTTATGGTTTATTTTTGTTTACAAACAATGTTCTACTAACAAAATTATAGTATTAGAATTTGTACATCTATAAGTATTTAAATTTGCTATTATGTTAATACATTAGTTTACATGTAGTGTATTGGAACTTCTTTCATTTGCAAATAAAAGTCTGGGACCTATAAATAGGCAATTCTTAACAATTGTGTAGTTATACACCAAGTAAATAAGTTTTCAATTAAAACATAGCAATTAAATTTTTAATTAGTTACGCTATAATTTAAAATATTGACTCACAGTTACTGAATTTAATGTCTACTTGTTGAATTTTTGCTAAAATCTTCGAGTGTTTAAAATTACGTTTAAAATTTTGTCATTTTTCATAACCAATGCACGATATTTCCGTATTTTGTTCACGTCCTGCTAAAAATATATTGACACATGTAATTGTTGTATTGTTTGCTTTAATAATTTAATATTTGTTCGGTAACGTCCATCTTTATTATTCTAAATTGCATGTTTTGCACTAAAAATATTAAAAAAAACGGTAAATATATTTTTTTTCTTATACTTGGGCATTCTTATTTGTGTGTCTATTATTGAAGCACAACGAATAGGTTGTTTCAGGCCTTAGTACCTACTTGAAAAAAAATATTTGAATTTATAGTATGTTATTTATTTATAAATACATGTTTACAGTCTTCTAAAAAATGTTTTATATCCATGTTTGTGAAGCAATCTAATATAACTGCTGTCCAATGGTTGGAGTGTTAAAAAAACAAGTTAACACATTTTTGCGGATGAAAAGAATTAATCTATCCATAAAATCGTTGTGATTTACATAAGATTAGCGCGTACTTTTAAGACGTTGAGAGATAAAAATCAATTTCTTAAAAATTTCCAAGGAAAACTAAACGTTTTTATGACGGTTATATCAGAAGTTTAATATTTAATTTTGCCACGTTTTCCATAGGTTTTATTTGCCGTTATTTTATAAGACTTTAATAGCGGTTCGCCTCAATTTTTCATTTTAATTTCGTTCACTCACCTTTTGCATGTAATCACATGAGATTCATTCGATGGAGTTCATAATGATATATGGAGACAATGTTTCGACCGTTATCCTAGGTTCACCGCTAATTTTTTATCGCTTGATTCCTGTTCGTTCACCGGAGATTATGTTTGTAATTTACTTTCAACAATATGTACGTTTCGTAGTATTGATAAAATTACGTAGGTAAAAGGTTTTGATAAATTCACTATATTATTTAGTATTATGTCGATTTCAACTCGACTTTCGTTCGCTGCATTTTACCAATTTTATTGTTAGTAGGTCATCCGCGTTCGTTAGACAAACTAAAATTTTAAACTTTGACCTCTTGGTAATTATGAAAATTTTTTCAAACAGGCTTGAATGTATTTTATACAGTCGTATATACAGTACTGTATTTTACTAATAGAAAATTGATGTATAAATTGCAAAACTGGACTACATTTACCCTTTTATGCGCCCAATAGAATAAGTTCTTTTTGAGTTATAAACCAGAACAATTAAAATTCCTATTGAACAAAATAACTGTGAGAACAACAATAAAGTTTTTGTGTGAACTCGAATTAATCACATACATTTTTCCCTTAGCTGTTTATAAGAAGTTATTATTTATTGTAATAATATTCCAGAATGCAAAATCATTTTTCGCAAGTGCAATGCTTTCTTCAAGCACGATGAAAATGTTTTACATATGGAATATTTAAAATAATTCGCATTTTTATCTCGATTTATAATATATTTTAACTAATAATTGACGTCAATAATGACACTTGCCAAAAATTAGAATTGTTTAGTTATGTTCATAACAACCTTCTAGCAGTGTTGAAAGTGCTAAAAATTAACTTTCAGCGGGCAAATGAGTTTAGAAAGAAACTTTCCATGAGCTTTTAGAAAAAAATGTATTTAGAACAACTTTTAGTGGAATATTAATTCTATTTATTACGTATAATTAGTAAAAATATTGCTAATTTATTGTCATTTTATGCGCGTTTTTTATTATGAATTCTTTTAATACTTTGACCAGACTAGAAATGTATTAACTGACTTTAAATTCATTTTTTTTACGTAAAAAGGTATTTTACCTTATTTAAACGTGATTAAAGATATAACGACCCGGTAAATAGAACATATTTACCTGGATATTTACTTACTGGTGACATGCGGAGCTTATTAAAGGGCTTATTTAAAACAAGCGATAAAACAATGTAATGGTATTCACATTTTCAAATATGCGAAGCATTTAAATTTTTTTTATAAAAGTTATTTGATCCAATAATTACCGGCAAAATTGTTGTAAACAATTTTCAGTATATCAGGTAAAGACGCAGGTAGCTGTTATCATTCCTAATTATAGAAGTGAAGCGTTAATGTTGATTTTAAATATAAATAATTGCATTCCTCTAACAGAATATATATTTTTTTTAATTTTAAATTGTATGAAACATACGAAACGTAGAATGGTGTTAAAAAAATTATGGAAAAAATAGGTACAAGTAGTGTTGAAACGCAAGCTTTCATATTTTATTCTTGAAATCGATACTAATGTTAATGAAATTGTTCATGATTGCTTTTCTGCATTATACTTGAATAGATAAACTAATTAGTTGATTAATATGATTAAAGGAATTGAAAAATAAAGTATTACCTACACGTAAAAGTTGGCAGTTTTGTTTTCGATTAGGCATTTTGTTGCCAAAAATTAAGACGTCACTGTTACTAATTCAACTTTTTTATGTAAGATACCTAAAATACACTTAAAACACTTATTAAATGGAGATATAATTAACTGAGGAAATTCAGAAAATAAAAATTATGTACTCGAGAATTTTGTTGCCTTTATTTGTTTCAAGAATCCCAATTACTGGTATTTGGATCATATGTAGTTAAACCACTAATAAATAATATTTGTATATATTTATATTTTCTGCGTTTAATAAAGGTAATTTCGATGAAATTCTTTATCGAATTTCTACGAAATTCTGATATTTCCTATTTACTGTCGCATAAATAAAACGTTTATTGGATTACTTAGCGACTATTAGATTGATGATTGATGTTTTTGCAGATTTAATTAAATTTATAACTATTGACAAATCGGAACTATTACTATAATTACGTACTATTCCGTGCATATTTTTATTGAATGATTCAATTTGTCTGCAATTTTTTTATCTCATAAAATATTAATAATTACTTACCTTAATAAGTCGATTCTCTAGGGATACATAATTAACATTTTAAGCATCACGAACGAAAAATGTTAACATGAAAATCAAATTTCTATGTTTAAATTTCAGTGGCGGATTTTGGAAATGACTAGTGTCGAAAGAAGAAGACTCCTTTGTGCCATTCTCTTCCATTTTGTAGCGGCTGTGTGCGTTATATGGTCATTATTTGTATTGATCGATCGAGCAGCCGAAGAAGTGAG
The DNA here is from genome assembly GCA_918026865.1 of Phyllotreta striolata. NCBI lineage: Eukaryota > Metazoa > Arthropoda > Insecta > Coleoptera > Chrysomelidae > Phyllotreta > Phyllotreta striolata. The sequence goes on along the minus strand of OU900094.1, from coordinate 15,390,243 downwards.
AAAAGGACTGATAGGTAGGTTAATCTACGTGCGTTTGGGACTTTTTTAAACCCATTGATTCTTTCAGCTTGGCCTTTTTGGACCAAATTACTGGTCGTTTCCGTCGGATCGACGGGGGGAGTTGTATTTATGTACATACAATGTAGGCAGTACTTACATCTATTTTCCCGATGGAAAGCGCACAATCGGTAATGTAAAGAATGTGTTATATATTTCTCTTATCTTTATGATAAACGTTTATTGGATTCGAATGTTTGGCAAGAAGGCAATTGGCCTTAAATTACACCACTATCCTTTATAATCGGCGACAGAATTTATGATTGCTGGATTATTCCATCAAGGCTGGATTTTAAAAATTTATACGCGTTTATAGAATGTTTTGTTGTGGTTTGCTATCTTTCAAAAGGGTGATTAATTATGAAAATTGCTATAAATAATCTTGGAGTAATCGTGGAAAATTGTTTGCTTACAATTATACAGGGCGAGCCAGTGTAATGTAATGTATTGTAAATGATCTACAGTGCTTGGTTAATGCTTCACTCTGTATATCTAATAGATTATAATATTTAAATGCTCGCTTAATTGAATCATGAATTTATATCGAAACATTGGTTTTTCCAGTTTAGATTCTTTAAATAACTCCAGTAAACTGAAAACGTGGTAAAATGCTCTCTTTATAGCAATTTTTCGAATCAAAAAGATTACTACCGGTTCGTAAAATTTCTCGTGACACCGCAGATAAACTCAAATATTCCACTTCCTAATAAATAACGTTTCGAAATATCTGGTAAATTCTAAACGAAGATTTGGAGAAAACGAAAGTTTACGTTTACAATAGCTATTTGTGGATAATTAATATCTGGCTTTCGTTTCGCTTCTTTTCTAATTCGATCGACCCAAATTCAGTCGGGGGTTTTAATAATTGTTCGGCATTGAATTCCAGTATAATCCTCGTACAAAACGCTCCTGAAAAGCAAGCCGCACCGCCGTCGTCGCCGTATTGTCAACGGGACGTTAAGCACCAAGTTCCGACTCAGATAGTCACAGTAGCGGAATATAATCAACCGTCGTCGATAACGAATTCGAATTCCCAAAGCGAAATGCAGATGTGTTACGTCTTCGAAAACGAATGTAAGGTACGTTATAGGAACGCGAAATCTCTCCTATTTTAATTGCTATGAACTTTGTCGAGAGTAGAATCGAACGCGCTCAAAAAAAAATCGAGATAAGCTGGATAACGTTGTTTGCGTCACCGTTCGTTTGCCGTCTTGTAGTGTTGGAATATAATTTAAATATTTTTCAATAACAAATGTTTTAAGGTCGGGAAGAACGTGTGTAATATAAATAAACTGCTCCACAAAAGTTAAGGAAGTTCGCAAATTTTGCGATTATTTACAGAATTTTTGATCACCAAATTTTCAAATATGCGAAATTAAATGTTTTCTCTCATATCTAAGAGGAATTTTTGCTCCTACCTCTACAACTTATACTAAATTTGGCGATCAAAAAACCTGCAACTTTTAAATTAATCTCAATATTTGTGAATTTCCTTAACTTTTGTGGAGCAGTATATTTTGGTTGGTTACGTTTTTAATAAACACACAAATGTTGTTTAAATTTAGCCTCTACGAAACGGCGGACTCGCTTTTTGCAGGTGTTAATTATTGGTTTTTCGCAAATATTATGAAAGTTACCTTTCGGCAAATATCGGAAAATTCCAAGACGAAAAACTGTTCTAGTTTTCTATTGAATTTTACTAAAGCTAGATATTCTAATACACTCTATATATTTGCCAAAAAAAATATTGTATGATAATCAACGTACAATAAACTATTCATTGATATACGAGGGATGTTTCCAAAGTTCTGCGTAATTTATCTAGAGCACAATTCCGATAACTTTGGAAACATCCCTCGTACAATTCATAGTGACCAACTGTCCTAATTTTTGGATTTGAACTTGTTTTTTAGGTAAAGTGTTGCAGAAGTAGCGCATCGTCGATTCAAAAAGCCGATGTGCACGTGGAGGACCTTTGTGAAACACCGAAAAACGAAAAAAGCTCAAATAAGGATTCGCCCGATTTATCTAGAAGTAACATACTAGCGTTAGACATCGAGTGCCCTTCTAGTAGTAGAAAAAAATATTCGCTACAAAATTCTTTAAAGACTGAAATAGTGAAAAATAGGAGCTGTGTTTTTAAATCTTTGCCTAATTTAAGTACCAGTAGCGAAAATTTACTGTTGTAAATAAATATTATATTTTTTAATTGTAAATTGGTTATACAATAAATTATTACTTTAATGTACCTTACTAAACGGTAATTAACTTTCTTTAACCTCCTTAACGGGTAGCGTAAAATCGAGCAAATAAAACATTGATATTTCGTATTGATAATGTTGAATTCATTACTTGGATTGTTTATTACAAAAGAGGAAAGTAAAGCAATAATTAATTGGCTTGATTGTAGTAAATTTTCGTTGCTATTGCCGCTATTAATTTGATTTATAATATATTTTTCCGTTAAGCATAGACTTTTAATTTTCTAATTAAATCTACTTGAATAAAAATTTGCAAAGTTGTTTGCTTATAAAATAATTTGATCTCTTTGGGAAGAATCTTAATTTCAAATTAGGATGAAAAGATGCAAATCGAGAATAATCCACTTACAGGCTCAATAATCAATAATGATCAATAATACAAAATTCCATTTCATATCAAAACTACACCTATAAAATAACCTAGGAAGCATAATATTCCTTGAGCTCCTCATCCAAGGGTTTCAAAATGACCTTGTCCGTCAAATTCACGACCCATCCGGGATGTAAACCATAAAATATCTGCCTAGGGTCCTTCCTTTCTTTCAACATTTCTAAAATTTGATCATCTAATTTGGGTAAAGTGTATCCATACTTTTGAGCTAAAACTAAGCGCTCTTTGGAAATTTTTTCAGGGTCCGATAAGTAACCTCTGTTAGCCGGATTCGAGTAATACTCTATCGCATCTGGGGGCGGCATCATTCTTCGAGGAATGGGTATTCCTAAAAATATTATTTCGATAAAATAACGAGATGCAGATAATCAACAAAATCGTTATTATACCTCTTTCAAAAAACTTTTTTGTGTTAATCATAGCGTGCAAGCTCTGCGCATCATAGTAGGCTGTTGTTACGAAGCCTCCAGCTCTTTCTATAGCAGCTATGACGGGTTCGGAGGTCCACTGAATTTCTAAATTAATTTTAGCAGAAAAGATGTCTGCGCCTTCATCGGTGAGTTGAAAACCGAAATGCTGTTGATCAGGATACAATCTAAACAGGCCTGTGTTCATTATTGCTACTAGATCTATCGGTTTCGTCGTATCAATACGATTAGTATCTATTAGTTTTTGCAAATTTAAGAGGGATACTGGAGGATATTGTCTCTTCAGGCTGCAATAAAATTCGTTTAGCGACAATTGAAACATTAAAAATTAAGGATAATTCTTACTGGTGTCCTTTATAGTACGGTTCAAATGGGAAACGCAAATAGAAAGGATTGTTGCCCATCTCGTAACCCAATCGAGTGTAACTTTGTCTTGCCTTGGCGCCTTTGTTACCAGCACCATGGTAATCACCACCATGTTGACCTCGCCCTCTTCTAGCTTGCTACATAACATAAACAGCGCAAGATTTGTTTTAGTTTATAATTTAGCATTTTCATAATTTGTCTTACCTTGTGGGCTCCGGGGTTATCCCTAATATTAGAAATACAGACTCTTGGTAGGTAACGGAGTAAATTTAGAGCCTTCTCTGTAGTGTTACTCATTTTGTACCTCTCAATGTTAGATTAATATAGAATTATTAAAGGAAATTAAGGAAATTAAATAAGTTGGTTCATAACATAACCTACAATTTATGACATATGTCACGTCAATGTCATATGTCATGTCAAATTTGTCAATACATGGAACATTGAAAAATAATTGTTTCATGACCCTTCATGTCAATTAGAAGAATGCCTTCAACGTATTATGAATACAGTTAATTCAAAAATTTTAAAATACAAAAATTACTAGTTTCATCAATTTATATTTTAAAACAGCACTGTTGTTGAATTTTTATTTTGATTAACCAATATAAAACAAATTGTAAATCTTAATAAAAATCTCTCGAGAGCCACTAATAATACACAGGTAAAATATTGTGCATTAAATAAATTTAATAACAGATTCAACTATAAATAATATAATTATATAAATACCTATACATTTTTAAACGTTACTTTATAAAGTTACTCGAGTGGAAGATAAAAATTAGGCGTTCACCTACTTATATGTTACATAAAAAGCCTGCGATAAAAAATATTGCTCAGATTCTGGAGCAAAAAATGCTCGTTAAATAATATTTATTACGCACTAAATAAGACTTGTTGCAGAGAAGTAAAGTATAAAGTCGAAACAATGTATTAAATACGAGCGTATTTAACTGAAAAACTATGCCCAATTCTACTCGTATTAATATAAAAATAGCTACAGTAGAGTATTATAATATTAATTTAACAGGCTTTCTTGTATTTGCTAGATAGTTACAATTACATAGGTACTTACACAAACTATAGATTCATAATCTCGATGTTCTTACTACAAAATACCAGTTTTAGTAAACCAACAAAATTAATTATATTAATATGAATGACATATACAGTAAAATACATGTTTTACTTTTATTTTTATGAGGAATACAAAATCTACATTTAACTTTATCAAGTGAAATTATCAATTGTTCTATGCGTATGCAAGCATTTGATTGTTTGTGTACCTACGCTAACTCTAATGTATTATTTTAAAAAAGTTATAAACATACATACCTTCTATAGGTGTATCGGTTTAATTATTATACAGTTCAAATCGATTTATTTAATAGTCTAATTAAACCTACCTCTAAATCAAAACTTTTGCAATATTCAAAGAGTTAGCTATCAAATGTTTCCAATAGGTTTGTTTCAACCAAAGTACTCATCAGGTTTTCAAAATGGCTGCGCAAACGTACCTTCAAAGAAACAAACTTACAACTAACCTGATAAAAAACGCTAATACAACAAAATCCTTTTTTCAACAGCTTTCCTACAAATCGGACATTCCTTCATTTGGTCTCCGCACATTTGGCAAAGCCCATGACCGCACAGGAAGATCATATTCTTCAGCCTATCCAGGCACACCGGGCACATCGTCTGCAAACAACCAAAACCAATGCATCAATCGATTCAATAACTTTCCAGCGACATACGAACCTGCTCCTTAATATCCTGCAGCTGCTGCTGCAATTTTTGAATATCGTTGGTATTAGTCGTATCCCGACCGCCGTTGTTCATCAACGGCGCCTGCATGTTGGCCGACGTTTCGCTGGTCGACGGCTTCGCGATGCTCTCGACGTCCGCCTCGATTTCCGTGATCGTCGGCAGCGTCCCGCCGCACAGCGTCGACACCATTTGCTCGATCGGCGACCGGCACTTCAGGCATTTCTTCACGATCTGCGAACAGTGGACGCACACGCAAACGTGATCGCACGGCTTGAACAGCACCGAAGCCTTCTTGTCCGAGCAAACGAGGCACTCTTCGATCTGGAAATCATCGCACGTGAATCGTTTCGTCGAGGCGAGCGAGTGGAGTACCTTGATTCGTTGAGTGATGGATTCCCTGCAAATGAGGCATTTCTTCACTCGAGGCGCGCAGCTGGAGCAGCAGGTAACGTGGGCGCAGGGCAGGAATAAAGTGTTCTTTTTGGCGTCCGAACACACGTGGCATTCCTCGTAGGAGGCGCCGATTTGTACGTTTTGAGTATTTTGATGAGGCCCCATGTCCATCTCCCCGCTTTGCTTCTCCTTGTGGCATTTCGCCAACGTTCTGCACAAATTCGGATCGGGACAGAGATCCAAAGGCGTCTGGCCCTTTTTATTCTTAATAGTCAAATCTGCCCCGTTTCCTGCAACAGAAACGAACCGCTTCGAATATAACACCAATCGATTCGAAAGAGCTGAACATTATTTACCCGCCAAATAACAGGCGATGCTCGCCGAGGATTTTTTGTCGGATCCCTGCGCTCCTAATCCCATCAGCAGTTTTCCGACATCTTGCACATCTTGGAGTTGGCGGAGCTGCGAAATGGTGTGGTGACGCAACGCCTCGTGCAAGGGCGTATCGCCGTCCTTGTCGGCGATATTCAGATTGGCACCTTCCCTCACCAGAAGCTGGAAATTTAATTATGCTAAGCGAAAACAATTACGTAGCCAGAGCGGTAATTCTAATTCGAAATAATTTCGAATTCATCGAAGAAATATGGCGGCGTAAGGGGGAAGTAGACGGGGCGAATCGCGGGCAAAAACGGTTCGAATTGAGCGAATGAAATTTTAGAAGCTCGATGTACTGATAGTAATGATACTCACTCTAACTATTTGCGTGTGCTGCCTTTCTACGGCGAGATGTAGGGCGGTTTGTAAATTAACATTCTGAAGGTCCATATTGGCTTTTCCGTTAAGGACTAGCTGCTCGGCGACTTCGACATGATTGTTTAGTGCTGCCAAGTGAAGAGCCGTGTAACCATCGTCTTTTTTCTCGTCGACTATCCAAGGCCTCGGCAGCTTAGCCAGGAGAATTTTCATCGCGCTGTAACGAGTAAATTAATTAATCTTCCAGGTACGATTCTAAAAATTCCTGGTACGTGGTAATTTAGAATCTGTAGTAACAATTTGCGATAACAACGCAGGTATAATTCAAGAACGCCCCGGCAAAAATCAAATATTTTAGAAAACATTGTATTGCCGGAATTCGGGCGGCGGAACGGGAGAATTCCTCGTATACAAATAGCATTATTAAACCTTCCGTTTGCATTCTTCGCCACATAATTCATACGAATATTTTTTATGCCTTCTAAGGCCAGTAGTAAAATTTACATATCCATCTTACTTTAATATATAACCCGGCTACTTAAGATCAATCTATCCGGATATCGCATAAAACAGGCGAGCCCTTTCAGGTCGTTGCTCCCTTTTGGCAAGGAGTCTCTTCGCAATATCTTTTAACGGCGTTATAAACCTAGGCCAATCTCATGTTATGCGACACGCCAAAAATTACTTCTTTATTTCCTAAGCAACACTCCGCTTATTAGCCTCTATATTGAATAAATTAGAATAATAATTTGTCGGTAAATAATATAGTTTTAATTGTAATTGCACCAAATCACTTCAACAACTCTTTTGTAACACAAATAAGTGAATAAATTTCCCGTGCAAATATCCAGCCTAAATTAATTCGAAAATATATCATTCGGACATTCGCCTATTATAATAAAATCTTGACCTAGCGAGCGTCTGCATAGAAAAAATACGAATTTTATTATATTTAAAACGATCCGACAAATGTAGCAGGATTTACACAGTGCTGGATGACGGTTTGTTCAGCTCGTTTGTCTAAATTTAATATAACTGCCCATAAAATGGGACTGCTAAGAGGAAATTCAGATTGTCTCTGTAGACGATATATTGTTAAAATGTCTTTGAAAGTTTAAAGAGATTCCGAGTGCGGCAGACGCAAATTTACGTTGTAAATGTTTACTAATGCATTCGAATACTAAGTGGGATCGTAAGGATTTTTATATATTACAGGGGTATCTAAAACCTAGAAGTGTTTAGAATAGGCTAAGAAACGGCTAAGTTTCTACTAATTTAATTTAATAGGAAGTGAGTGTTCGTATCATAACATATACTAATATAGAATACTTGCAACATTTAATTAGTTGATTAATTAAAAAGTACAAAATTAATCAGTACTGGTATTTCCTAACAAAAATGTAAATAAATCTATTAAAAAGTTTAATAACAAATAAGAGCTTATTAAACAATTATACACTCTTAACTACCACCTATGGATAAACATGTTTTACATATTATAATAATCTTTAGTTTACTAATTCTATTTATACATTTCCAATGGTTAAAAGTTAGCTCTAGCATCACCAATTTATCGATTTAAAATGTTTATGTCCCTCGACATATTTAACCAAATTTAAACAGTTATTTAATGAGTCTCGTTAAAAAAAACCGACCGATACGCTCATGTCTCTTATTTAAATGCTTTTAATTGAGCCTATACGAAATTTACAGACAGTACTCAGTTATTTGTCTGTCTCTGAACAACGTGCCTATTAAACGGGCAAAAAGAAATATCGCCACTATATCAGATTTTTCGCTTTTCCGCGGCGTTTTCCTAACCGGTGTTTTGTTGCCAAGTTTCGAGTGCTATCTGCATCGCAATTATGAAACGAGGCACTCGTTCTAAAGTTAATGAAAAGAAAATATGAAAAGAAAAAGCAATAATTTCGTTGTAACCGCGCCGGTTTAATGGAGGCTTCATTTAATATTTATCGATGAATAAATTAGTGCTTTAATGATGTGTTGTTGAGTGAATTAAACCTGTGGGTTTGTATTATTTTTACGATCCTTTATTTTTTTTTAATTAATTATGAATAGTAGATGCTACAAAAGACAATGGATACCCTAGAATAACTCGGTAAGTTGTAATGCGTTATAAATTGGCTACGTCTGCATGAATATTCGTATTCGTTTCATAAATGGAATGGAAATTCGTACTGAGAGTGTTCATGCACCCGACGTGTTATTGACCTGACCTATAGAAAGCATTCCTATTGACTATACCATTGCTGCTTAACCTTGACAATCGACCAACTTGAACGAAAGTCCCAACGACAAAGGGAACGTTATAATAATGACGATAAAATTTCAAAAGTTTCCCACCCATTTCATTAAGAAATTTCGAGCTCGCGGTACTTCGCAGGTGAGTTTGGCAACAAAAATCGTCCCGCTGATGAAATTAGCAAACACGTATAAATTTATATTGAAATCTCCGTGATTTGAAAAATTCATGTCAATTTGCATAGTTAATTCGGAGCGGAGCCGTCCGCATTCGCGAAGAGACCGACCGCCAGCGAAACAATTTAAAACCTTTCCGGTGGAATTCTAATTCGGCGAAGTTTCCTGAGAAAATTTTGGCAGACAGCAAACGCTACATCGAGAGAATACTAACAACCGTTTCCGCATGAACATAAATACAAAACCATCTCTCGCCGTTCTGTCAACTGTAATGACAAGGCAGCAAAGTTGGCTCTTATGCAAGTTACATCCAGCCTTGCGACTCGCTTCTCAAGGCACATCTTCCACCGATAATATGGATGGATACGTACGCAGACATCAAAGAAATATCGCTGACGTTGTAAAATGCAATGCCAGAGGTACCTTTATTGCATTTTAAATTCATTACATACCTACCCATCTGATGCAGCATTTTTATGATGATGTATGATGATAAATGTATGAGTATTGAGGATAATAGGATGAATTTCTTGGAGTATTCGATGAGCGAAAATTTTTATACGTGCTTTGATTCAAATAATTCCACGAACGAGTTTCTTCGACCTACCGTATATTATATTTTCTAATTCCCTTCGATCGTTTAGAGGCTTTTATCCGTTTTCATAAAAACTTAAGCGGAATGTGTCTCGAAGGATATTTCGCGAAAATACGACAGCGCATAATTGGCCAGAACGCCAATAAAAAGGTTCATTACTGAAAATTGATTCGATGTTCATTCAGAAGCAAGCGATGTTTGCAAAGTGCCCAAGCCATTGAAGTGAGCCTTTTCTCGTGAAATAATTTAATTTTTAAATCGCAATGCGGTGCCAGATCCTCATTAGTAGGGGAGGTTTCATTTTCCTTATTTTTCATACGCGTTCCTACTCTTTCCTCTCACTGTCTCCAGTAATTGCCAAATGTATCCTAATTTACCTAGTGGGTAGATTAATTGACTCTCTTGGTTAGATTATGAACTCTCTTTGGTAGATAATTGACTCGTTTGGTTACAAAATTGACTCTCTTGATGGACAGATAATTGATTCTCTTGCATAGACAATGAATCTCTTGGTTAAATAAACAGCTTTCTTAAGTAGACAATAGCTTCTCATGAAACTATCCAAAATAGATAATTGCCTATTGAAAGGAAAGAGCTATTTATGCGACCAAAATACTCAATTTTCCACCCAAAGAGGATTAAATAAAAAAAAAAGAAAATCCGCACTCGATTGTATCGCGCTCACTAAAACCCGTCGCCAGTTATTAAAATAGAGATGAAGAAAAAGTATGAATACGTAATATGCAAATCTGCTGGAATAATAAACGAAGTGACGACGAGGAAGAGAAAGACTGACAGCCTGTGCGCGTCGTTAAGACGATGGCGGATGGATTTTACGGGGATGACACGATGAAAAGATGAGTAGCCTTATAAAAACTACCCACCTACTCGGAATTTCCGAGAAACGGCGGAGGAGGAGGAATCATTAGTAGGTTTAATCGAATTTTTTGGGGAAATTTAATTAGGAATGTTTTGAATATTACCGGCATTGAAGGAAGGGATATTTTTGGAGATATTTGAAGGCAAAAGCCTGATTATGACTGCTTAATTTTGCAGAATTATTTCCAGTTGATAAATAAAGTAATAATCATTATAGAGAAAAATGGGTGGAATACATCGAGTGAAATATTATATAGAAACATGTTTATTAAATAATCTTAAGTATAATAATTGTATGAATCTCAGAACGTTACACGACCACTGGTTACGTTCTCAGTAATAATCGTAAATAACTAACGTGAGGTTACTGTTATTGTCGGCGATTTTCGAGCAGAAATCGAGTTGAAAATGGTTTGTACAATTTCAAAAAAGGAGCAATTTTTGCTCGAAATTACGACTGCGCCATCACAGTAATGCTTTTTATTCCATACATGTATATACAAGTACGTAATTATTATCTGAAATTTCAATCTTGAAGGAATGAGAAAAAGTTCATTCGATATAATGCGAATTGCACATTAAGAACGGCAAGAAACTAACGTAAATAGATTAAATACCCATCGAAAAGGAATTTGAAAAGATTGGAACGAACGAGAAATTAGTTCAATCAGTTCGATTCGATCAATCGAAGTGAAATTGTATTTACAAAATCGCTTTCAGTTGAACGTAAAAAAGACTTTTTGGCTGTTGGATCTAAAAAAATTGTTTCTGAGAAAACGAAACGTATAGGCATCAACGTTTAGACGGTGACGGCGAGTTTCTTTTATTTTTAGCATCATAAATGTTGAAAACCAAACAGTGAACAGATGCAATCCCCCGTGATTCAAAGTCCCACACGTTAACAATGTCTATTTACAGATCTGTGAAAATATAATGATTAGATTTCGAAGAAAAGGCGTTGAAATCTTCATAAATTATCGAATTGAAAAATAATTAGTCTGGTGAAGACGCGATATTTGGTTATTTAATCAATTTTTTCATACCGCTTCGCTAAATCATGCATTATTCATTTCGAAAACTCCCAAAAACTCCATTTTGTGACGGCGTAAGGAAAGCATTTTTAGGCGAGGAAATTAAACATTCCATTGATTTCTCTCTCACCTTTCGAATGACTGACTGGTGCTCGACATTTAAAAATCTTCCTTTTCGTATATTATATTTAGCCGGTAATATTTTTTAATATAAACCAATGAGATCTTAGCAAAAATTTAATATAAACTCAAAGCGACTAAGTACAAGCTAACACCGTTTTATAACAGTCAACAAAGTTGCAAAGTTTCGAGTTTATTTCAAGTAAACGTAAAACTCAGGTGACTCAGGTGTCTCTCCAGATTTTTAATAGACAATATTCATGGAATTGCAGTTCAAAATTTTACCACGGTAAATTTCTTATTAAAAAGTATACAAAAAATACCCAATAATTTTCTGTGAATAAACAAAATTCGTCAATTAATAAAAAGTTTTCAAACATACTAAAGTATAGGGTGCTCCATATAGATTGTTCCATACAAAATTATCGTTAATCATGCATTATAAGGTAATATAAACAAATTATAGTTAAAAATAATAATATCATTTAATCAATGCACGTAATTGAACAGACACAATTAAATATTATGGGAGTGTACATCAATTATAATTGGCGATGTTACGATGAATAATATATAGACTGTTAAAAATAATTGAAATCATCTGGAATAAATTTGATTCTCAATGTACATAAACTAAAAATAAAATTTACTAACGGAAACATTTGCGGCTTAATTGTAATAATACTTTTGAATATATTTAGATCACGTATGGGCGTAAGTTACATAATTTAATAAATTTTATCAGGTACGCTTTATGAAGGTAATGAAACATAAATTACAGTAAAATATTATCTACGAAAAGACGAACCTTAAATTATAAATTATATTTTTTTCTCAGTCTTAATGTATCTTTCGGACCGTCCTAGAAACAAAAGGAATAGAGAAATAAATTCCGTATCGCTTTTTGGCGATTATTCTTATCTTAATTGCAAGCTCGCAAGCCGGAACCATTAAATTAAAGACTTTTTATTATCTTGACACGTTAGGGTTTTCGCATACGATTTTTCCGGAAATTGCTTGTATCGAAATGCAGCCGAGACGATGAATAAAAAATAGTTTCACGGATTTCTATCTAAAATAGTTTTTCCAAAACATCCATTCCCGCGTGAAATATGATCCCGGCGATTGCTCATCGCGGATAAAATTTTGCGGACATTTCCACCGCGAAACAATCAGAAGGAAGAAACGATTTGTATCTAATAGGTCGGATATCTACCGGCTTTTTTAATATTTACCCGTAGGTTTCTCAATCGCGTTAAAAAGGTAAATAGTACGTGCTGGGCTCGAAATTTGGGCTGCATTTTTGATGGTAGATTGAACTAATAAAATCAACTTCAAAGGTTTTTGTAAGCTTTAGTGTAAAACATTTCTATTTAATTGGAACCAAAGTAAAAAGTTGGTGTACGTATTTGCAGTTGGCGATACTTCCATCAATGTAATTAAAATAGCTGTTATTGAATAATTCCGTTCGATTAAAACGTCGGTAAAATCACAGTGGCGAATTTATTAGTGACAAAATTAAAAAGAAACTTCGCCGTGTTTAAATTAATCCCCTCGTTTTCGAAGAAAAACAAAAACGTTTAATTAAAACTTCACATGCCGCTTCGAATGTACATAATGCAGTCATCAACTTCGCGCAAAAAATTTATTGATCACTCATTTCGCACAGAACACTCCGGCTTTTGCCAAAGGGCCATCAAGGCAAACAGCACTGTAAAAAGTATATTGACCCATTTCCCCGGTGATATTAGGATTCAGTGCATTTTCCTCGACTTCTTGTCGGGAAATATGAACCAGAAATACCGAATATATCCTGATATAAAAAGCAGGTATATAGAATTGGCGAATATACTCCAATGGCTTTAGTAAAAAAAATTCCCATGCTATAATGGAAGAAACGGACGCTAATGTTAGTACATAATAACATCATCCAGACTCCAAAGAGTGCTAAAAAACCGCTCATTTCCTTTCGCGCCGCGATTTTTTTTTTCGAGCGCACGGAGCCGACAAACTGTACGCAGCCGTGGCTGAGACCGATCGGAAAACCGTCTAGGCCAAGTAGCGACGCTCCAAAACAGTAGACGATCCGGTTGGTCTCATCGATGTCTCTTCGAAAGGGACCTCAATGCGGCCATCTATAAGCTCGGTCGGGTCTATCACGTGCCGTGCGATATTCGAGAATGAAAAAACCGCGTGTGCTGGTGAGCGTGTGCGGGTTAGTTAACCTGGTGAACGGAGTTTTCAGATAGTTATCGATATCCATCGCGGCCGGGAGATTAGTTCCGTTGATGGCCGAAAATCTGGGAAATTAACGGCTGTTTTCATCGTACGAACGGTTTTAGGTTTGATTGAATGTTGGCGGATCCAAAAAATTTTACATTCCACTAAATTCGATTTATCAGCTAAAGATAACTTGCAATAGTATCTAGGTTTAGTAGATCTGGGTAGTTTAAAATTTGTCCGCGGAATCGGGGTCAAATCAAGTTTAATTTCGACGTGGCGCAAAAATAATTGCAACACTACGAAAAACAGAACGAATTTAATTCGAACACTCGTACCTAGTAGAATTTTACGAAGCGGAAGTTAAATTTTAACGAAATTTAAAAATCCCCGGTGCATACCAGATGTGAAAAATAGCAGGCACAACGGAAGTAGCAACGTTAATGAAAATAAAGACTAGGTAGATATTAAAATGTACTAGTATTCCATGAATTAAAAATCATATCCTTCAAGGATCCTTCCTCGACTGTCTGGCTTAATATATTTTTTCGAACAAAGTACGATTTTAACACGACAAGTAGACTTCTACCGTGTCATATTTACCTAAAAAAATACGGACTGGAAACAATAGTATTTCGAAGCGAATAACATCCTTAGGGTCAATGTCACGATCAATATAATGCGTACACACCAAAGATTTGAATGAAGGAATTAGTCGCATTTGCCAAGAATAAGTTTAACTTTAAGAATGAATGAGAATTAAATGTGGCGTATCGGCAATAAAAGGTTGAAAATTTTCGGCCACTTTATTATACTAGTGAAATTGAAAAGAATAACTTATTATAATGTGAAGGCAAAAGGTTTAATAATTTTTTATTTAACGGGTTTAAAGAGAGGTAATAGAAGTGAGATATTATGATTACTTTTTGAGAACTCAAAATAACATTTAAATGTAAATGCGTTTATAGTATTATGTAGGTACTAATAAAACATAAATATAATCGAATGTATCTATTATGTTTGTATAAATTGTGAAAATAATAGTAAATTGGAAACACAGCGGAAATAAGTCATAAATTTATCTGCATCAATCTAAAGAGCCTTTCCATTTTACGAGCCGAAATATCTGTTAACATAATTTAACAATAAACCATTACATCGACCATCGAGTTATTAATTATGCCAATAGTGTTCGTAAAATCATGGTATTCCAAAAAGGAGTACTGAAATTTGTCGTTTGCCGTTTAACTAAACAATAACAAATAAAAATTATTTTGTGCGTTATGTATTACGCAATTCGCAATTACGCAATTATATAGCTAAACGATTTGTTCGAAATATGAATCATGAGTTTAAATAAAACAGAAATAACTTCTTTACTATGTCACTGTTTGCGATGGGAATGTTTTACAGCGCTTAATAGGCGCATTGAAATGCGTTTTAGGCACTACCGACGAGTGAATGAGAAACCAAATAATTCACGGAATATTTGTAAATACAATAAATAAATTACTAATTAAGGATTACACGCAATAATGTCGATAATTTGAATTCGGAATACCCAACATTCCACGTGATAATATAAAAGGCTGGAAACCCACAACATTCGGTCAAATCGTTATACAATAACGTATGAATTTTAAACTAGCAAAATGAATGAGTCGATTTTGAAATGAAATTTCGCCAATAATAGGACGTGGCAACGCGCCTTTTTCAAGTGTAAACCTAGGAGGCCGTGCACATGTGTTACCACATGGTCTATAATTACCCGGTAGGGATGGTGGGGAGCGTTCGACGATGCTCCAAGATCCCAGATGTATTTTAGGAAAAGACAAATTTGGAAAGAGGGGTAGTCGACCAATCCTATGCACGGCACCATTTTTAGACACCAGGCTACCTAAGAAGCAACAGTATGGGTGGTGTAGTCAGTTCCAGTCGAAGAGCCGGCAGGCGTACAGTACCCCGAAGGATCGAGTACCTGCTAAAGTCCCTCAAGTTCCGTACTTCCTTACTAATCCATAGTGCTATCGACGTATGGAATGTAAAGAAGTATGGAGCGTCGAGGGCTTTGTCGTCCTATAATCGATGGGAAATCTAACTGGATCCCAAGAGGTGTGACCAGTGGACATATTATACGAGAATTACGAAGTGAACAGTGCGATATACGGTGCTATTTTGGTAGATTTGTGTTCGATTAGTGTGTACTAAAGGATTCAAATATGAACACTTTTAGAATAAATCATTTGTACTGTAGGTATATTAATAATAACAATAAGCCGATTCCAGTTACTCGAACGTAAAGGCGTTCGTTTTTAAAGGAAACGCACCAGAATCGAAATTTATTAGCTTTATGTAGCGGTTTGTAATGTCTGACCTTCCTGTGGGAGCAAAATTTACGCTTCGAGGTATATGTTTCGAGTGGGAATTAGAGACAAGAATAATACGGAATACACGGCAAACAGCAAGCGCACCAAGTTTAAATTTTAGCCGAACAAAATGTAGCTTCCAATGATCATCAACGGATAAAGGATTATTATTCGCTATATACGGCAAAGATAGTTGTTAAATTGTAATTACCTACTCATTTTACGTTTATATCGAAAGAGTGCCGAGTTATAACTGTTTTACATCTACTCGCTTTTATTTGGTAATCTGTTTGTTACGGTAATTTCATGATTTTTGTTGATCAACTTAAAAAGCAATGCTTAACGTATACGATTTTATCATACTTTATCTAACCACTACACGTATTTGGTACGTGAAATATTAAATTATATGGGTAACATAAAAGCCTTTTCTCTATGCTTTTCTAATTTAATTACTTTCCCAAAAACGTTTGTAATTCTTTGGTTTATAAGCCGTCAATCGCTTGATTCAATAAGGTCGAAAGTCTGTATGTTTTTTTTTCTTTCAAACAAAACTCGACTGAATGGAATAACTACTGCATACGGTAAATCGAGGAAAACTTGTTGATGAGTTAAAGTTGGAGGAAAAGAAAATTTAATATCACCACAGGCGTACCTTTATATTCCTATTGTAACGTTCAACAATAGATTGAAATATTACAAAAAGTAGATATTAAAGAGTACAAGATATAAATTTGTTGAAGTATATTTTCAGTATATCGGCGTTTTAATATTATTTATTTATTTTTGGAAATCCAAAAAAAAAATAAACTTGAAAATAAAATTGTAACGTAAAGTTTTAGGATCGAATGTATTTGATGCGATGTAACTTTCTATCATCAATTAAACCCCGAGCAAAAATTCGAGATATGCCCTTGATTCCGCCGTCGTCGCACCGTTCCCAATAACTCCGAAAACTTTCGTCGATTCCGTTAAAATATTTCGCCTTAGTGGCTATCATATTAAAAAACTTTCTTACGTTTACGTTTAACACCCAGCGCGTAAGCCCCGAACAAACTCTAATTGGAAATTTCATGTATGACTGGCTCTAATTTGATTGATAATTTATGTCGTGTCATTCCGAAAGTTATTTTCATTTTGTAAACCGCACGAATGCATTTTCCCCGACGAAATCCGGGCGAATTCCACGCCAAAAGTGCGGAATATTTCGCCAACTGGAAAGGCGGAAATTTTCGTACAGAAACATTGGTGGAATTGCGACGAGAGTGAGGCACGACCGATTTTAGCATCGCCCGTAATTTATGCCTTTCCCTTATAACAATATTTTCGCTTCTACCGTTCGTCGAATTCGCAGCTTGTTTTTTTCCTAATTAATTATAAATAATTAGGTATAAGTTTGGTTCCCTTCACCGCAATGATTTTCAAGCCTTGGTTAACGCAAGAAGCAGACACAACGGATCGTCTAGTCTCCTCTCTTCTATACAAATCATAAGTCACTAAGCGAAACATCTGGACAACATATTTATTTATCAACCGTTTAGCCGTTACCTCCCGTAACTGAACATCGAAGAGAACTTCTGGTTATTTTATCATCGTCTCTACAGTGAGTTAGTCATCGAAAGAAGGTCACTTTTTATGGTATCCAATTCCTAACGATCATGAAAAATGCTGTAAGTACAGGAGTCTCCATGCAAAATGTATTGCATACACGATTCCATTATAAAATTAGATTAATTACTATCTAAAGTGCGACAGTAATAGCTGAAGCATCGAAGGTCCAATGCGCAATGTCCTATTCGCGCATTACAATCCTAAATAGATGCATAAGATATTTAAAGGACAATTACCCCAAAATATCACAATTTCCCCACGACTCCTGTTTAGTTGTGGAAGCTCGCTTAGAAGAGATATAGGAAGCCATTTTAAGCATCTCCTAAAGGTAAGATGTAATTGATTAAAGCGAGCGTTGCATCTCGAAATATTCTCCAACGAAATTTTCCTTCCGTTGGAACATTTCGTTCGGTTGTGGGAAAAGCCCTGCGTGGAGGATCGAATTACCGTCGAGTGCGGTAAATGCGTGTGCACGCGCGGCGTCGAACTCGGCGCGGTGAAAATCCCGGTTCTAAAATTAACACCCTTCACGAGAGTTCGAGGTTCGAGTTCATTGAAAATACCAACGCGTGCGCATCTAAATATAACCAACTTAAGTATCAGATTGAATTTCAGGCTAGCGTCTAGTTAAGTAAGTATTATGACTTTATTAGTTTTATTGATATTTCAGCGAGAGCGTCGGAAGAGGTCAGTGACCAGGGCGGGATGGCGAAAGTTCGCATCCGAATGGAAGGGAATTATTCGGAAATAACCGGAATTAGGCGCTATTCCTACATAGTTTTTGATTGTCATTTCGAATGCGTAAAGTTAATTAGTAAACGCCAAATAAGTTTATCTTGTATGCATAAAGTTAGCTAGGTAAATTCGTTATTTGCATTCGCAGAGTTTACTGACTTTTTATTAGTCTATATAAAGCTAACTTTATATTTATATCGCGGGAATTAGAATAAACACACGATGCAGGTGCATTGAGTCGAGATTATGCGACAACTATTAAATAAAAAGTAACGACTAAATTGAAAGCACCGCGTAGATTTTTGCAATTTAATACCTTCTTAAAGTAACAATAGTTTTGATGAAACGTACAAAGTCGCAGTTAAACTTTAATTAAGAACTAATATTAACTTCGAGAACTGCTTTAACTATTCCGACATGAGAAATTAATATAAACAAATACATCTCTGATAACTCGAATTATTAATCTCCGTTATTTTTTTTTAATGTTGAGGCAAATACTTAGAATTCCATTAAAGAGTTTGCTTAATCCTCGACGTTTAAACTTTCGCGAACTATTGCTATATACATCACCCTTAAGTTTGCTCATGTTAAATATAGCGAGCATACTAAAATTCTTATCTTAATGTAGTGGCAATATAGAATTTTGTATTTTAAATTGAGGTAATTTAATGGGAAAAATATGAAAATTACACACTCAAATTCTGTACCCCAGCAAGCCCACTTATATCCAAAAAGCAATAAAAAGGAAGTTAGAAATAATTTAAAGTGAAATTTTAATTTAAATTTATGAAAACTAAAATTACTTTGCGCCACTCGAAGGTAATGAAAAAAATTACCTTTTACAAGCAGTTTTCCATTTAGAAGTTTTTATTACTTATAAAACGGACGTAATTCGTATTATTCAATGGTTGTAATGAAAGTTTAATTAAATACGATTTCTTTAACGCATCGTTTTTCAAATATCTCATAATATAAAACACTCGGCATGTTTGCTCGCAATCAATCTATAAAAACCAATCCTTTTAAAAGGCGTCGAAAATTAATATTGTATAAGGAAGAGAGTATAAATTTATTAGGTATAGGTAAAATGATTTTTTAATAGATGCAATTAATCCTAAAGTAATATGAATATCCAAATATAGTCTTCTCGATACAAAAAATGTTTCTAAAATGGCTTTAAAAAATTTACATTAATATTGAATAAAAAACACTTTTAATCCTACGCTCTCCATTTTAGTCAAAAAGAAAAAAAATCGATTGAATTTCATTTCATAATTGCTTCTTAATTAAATCCAACTTGCCAAAGAGATAGTAAAATCGAGTTCAATAACGTCATATTATTCTTTTTTTTTAATACAAGAGATATTAATCGGTGCACTTTTTGCTTCACTTTCACATTATCTATTCTCTGATATTTTTTGGGGTTTTAATTATGCATAAAAGTTCTGGAAAAGCAAAAGTATTTCTAGTAAATAAATATTTGAAGAAATAAACGAAAACATAAATTATGGATAGAAATGATGATATTACATTTGTCACATATGTGGAAAAATATTTAAAGATATAATACAGAAAGAAATTAGATAACATTTTCATATCTAAAAATATCTTTAGTACGAAAATAGGAAAACTATAAATCTAAAAAAATAATGATAAATTGGAAAATAACTAAAAATATTTTTTTACCCAGTTTTTTGCTTTAAAAATAACCTTGTCAAATTCGCGAATAAAAACGTTTGTAACAAAGCACAATAAAATAAAAGAAAATTATAATGAAAGAAAACTCTGCACCAATTAACCTGCTACATTTGACACTTCCGGCAACGCTTAACTTTATACAATAATTGAAAATCATAATCGCTCCTGTTTGCTCCTCCGCCCATCAATTGATGAACTGGAAAATGAAAAATTAATCACAATAAACAGAATGCTCGCAAAATAAACGTAGAATTGTTTATTATTGCTATTGTGGGACGTGACAGCTTTATTGAATGGCCGTTTTAGATTCGACCCTTTTGAATTACTGCTCTAAAAAGGGCCGGGTTTGCGTCACGAAGGCACCGTTATCAGGATCGGCCTCGAACAATGTTTGATATTCGAAAAAACAAGGGAGTAATTTATTGATTTGAAGAGGATTAACCTACTGTTTTTTATAAGTAAGCTTCGGAGATTGGCAAACATTTTCGACGACCGAAAATAACTTAAGGGCAATACCGTGCGGGATTTTGATGAGAAAAAATACCGATTAAATATTCGTTTAGAGGTCGCAATGATTTTCCCATGTTCGTTTTATTGGCGCTCACGACCGCTCTTAATTCCGAACGATTATTCGCGACAATACAATGTGTGGATTACGTGATCGAAGAGTATTTATGTTTTAAATTCGCGCCAAGTGGATTTCGCCAAAAATATTAGCTTGTGATGATCGTTTGCAATTAACTCTACTAGAATTTTTCGAAAATTAATTTTCTTTCGTTTTGTGTCCAGTTCTAAGTACTAAAGAGAAAATTACTGGACTTAAAAATATTCAATGTCGTGATTTTATCAATTATTGGATAGTTAGTTTAGAGGAAAAGGAGAGTTAAATGTTTCATGTTTCTATAGCATCGATGTTACAATGCTTTCAAATTTAGGTGTGTCAATTTCAGTAATTAACCATTATCTTTATAATATATCAAATAACAGATTAACAATGTGATACAGATAAAAAACTTAATGTAAACCAATACATGATTACAGGAAAAGTGAAATGTATATTTTTTTAATTTTCAAATTCTAAATTTATCTGATGATAACTAGAGTAGTTAATAAGAAGGAAACAGTAAGAAAAACAATAAGAAATCGGGTAAAAATGTAAAAATACTACACAAAGATAAACAATAGTGAAAGGTACTTTTTAAAAATCTACGAGAAATCGTCGTAATTCATAACACAAAATGCCAAAAAGAGTATCTACTTAACACTAAATAAAATTAGGAATAAATAAAAAACTGTAACCATCTAACATCTATAATGCCATTAGTAAAACTGTATAAGGAAGGTATATCAAATTTCCTGAATATATTTTGCGTTACCTGAAATTTACTATCTACTTGAAACACGAATTGAAACGATCTTAGAAAGATATTTCGCGAATTTATTAACATTAACCTTTCACTGAAATGCCCTGATACATCTAGAGTATAAAAGAAATGGATCCGCTATTTCTTGATCACTTTCAGTCTTTAATCATTGTGGTCACATTTATTACGAACATTTTATTATGTATTTTCAAGTGAGTATACTGCAATTATTTATTAATCCAAATTAATAAAATATTAAAGTAAAATTTGAGTGATTATCAATAATTTATTATTTTAAATTAGGTACTTTGATTTTAAGAGATTCGAAGTAATTTTCTAACTCTAAATATTAACTTCTTTTTATTTGAATGTTTGAAATTATATTTTTATTACACACATTTTACTTTAATTTGAATCTGTTTAAAGAGTAGTTTCAATAATAATGCAAATAAATCAAAAAGTGAGTTAGTTATTTTTTGTGGGCATCACTTTGAATAATTCTCGAACCAAAAATAACACTTCACGGTTTATCAAGCAAATGTAATGGAAAAAAACGTACATGAAGAAATAAGAAATGAAAGACATAAAAAGATCCATTCACTTTTACTTTTTTGTTCACTTTAATGAAAGTAATTTGATCAAACGATAAATTAAGAGTTTTAATTTATTTTGTAACTGTAATTGCAATTCAAAACGAAGAAATTATAAATATTTAATGTTAAAAGTTTTCCGACTATTATAATGTTTCAGTTAAGAATTACCATTAAATAAGTATTATCTAAGAGTAAGGTGTACAATTTACATAAATTTATAATTTTCACGAACAATACTTTTAGACCGGCAATTTATTATTTTTAACAAAAATAAATACTTTGAACTTTCTCAAACGGCTCAAAATTTAATTAGAATTCGAAAGGCTACATTTTATACTCGAAGAACAAAGTGTAACTTGCAAACTCGTTCACCGACTCGACGGTTTTATCTACATCCCGTTTAATTTCTTTCAGAAACAGGCATTTTGCGTTCTGTTCGTCCTAAAATTGACTGTTGCCAGTATCGGCGAAGGCGAACTCGGCGATTTTGGAGAAAGTCACGGATGGGAAAACTTTCAATCGACTTCATCGGACGAGCACAAATACGACTTATCGCCCCACACGATCGTACACACCAAACCCGTTCACATACCGGTGGTGAAGAAAACCGGAGTACCGCACCCTCAACCCGTCCACATTCCCATACCCCAAGTAGTCAAAGTCGGCGTTCCCCAGCCTTATCCCGTCCAAGTAGCCGTACCTCATCCGGTCGCGGTACCCATTTACAAACTGATACCTCAAGAAATAGAGAAGAAAATCCCCATTCACGTTAATAAGTTAGTCCCCGTTTACATCAAGAAACCCTACAAAGTCATTTTGGAAAAACATTACCCGGTATACGTCGACAAGCCCTATCCTGTTCACGTACCCGTTTACAAACATGTCTACCAAGAAGCTAAGAAGAGCCACAGTGGATTCGATCACCATGAAAAACACCAGTAGCATGTGAATACACCGTTTGTTTATTTTGTTATAATGTGATTACCGTTGTTAATAATTTTATTGTTATATATTTGTTTAATAAAACTGTTGAAAATACTTTGAAGTTTCGAATAGCTCAACGAAGCAATGCAGCGAAATGCATAATTTTTAAATTGTACTATGTAATATTCGAGCAAGCGGGAGATTTCCGCGCATTTTCCGTTCTGTAACTACTGAACCTTCGAAATTTCACCCGATGTTCTGTGTGACACATCAAAGCTATAACTGTCAGAAGAATGCAATAAAATGCAAAAGCGCTGAGCTCTGCTCTATAAAATGGCAAAGTACATATATTAGAACAGAATATAAGCGAGCTGTAGGTATGTGTAATGTTTAAGACCACGTCATGGTAAAACGTTCTTTTTGTAATAATTCGTTTACTATTAAGGGATTAGAGACAAAGTTGTTTGATGTATATTAATTACAGAATACGATGATAATGCTTTTATTGGGAAAATACTGTAATTTTTTGTTCCAAAATGCTTAAAAAACGAGATTTTTTAATACCGAAAAACCAATTACTGCAAATGTCATAACGTAAATTGAATTTAATTTCCTGCTCTTTGTTCAAGTCAAAGGGGCATACATGTCGAGATCATATTTCACGTATCTATTATCGTGCATCAATTATATTGTTCAAGTCGTTTACTCGCAATACAATTGCCTATAAATCCACAACATCAACAATTGTGCACAAATTCTTCATCAGGTAATTTACAGTGCGCCTAACAAAGTTATTACTATAGTTTAATTTCCTTTTATTTGTCGAAATGATAGTTAAAATAATGCCTTGTTACATCTGATATAATTCCTGAATTTTCTTTCTTTTCGATTCCCCGAAAACTTTTCTTGTTCCAACCGAAATGATTTATACCGTATAAATCAAACCTAATATGAGTACACTTTTCCACATAAATAAATCGTAGAGATCCGCTTTTCATCTATGGAATAGAATTTCGATGCAGATTCGGGTGGTACACCGAAATTGGGTTATAAATTACGAGAGGATGTCTCATGTATTATTCCATTTATAATGTATTTATGCAAATATATCACATAGTTGCATAAATTTCGAATCGGTATTTTGTTTTACATATTGGCGACGGTGTCGCCGATTTATCTTTACTGACCTGAGAAATTGACTTTCTCGTTTCTTATGAAGAATTGTTTCGATACACTTCGATACAAAACTTGAGGTTGTGGAATTAATTCAATCCCGAAATCCTCATTAAGTTCGCGAACCAAAAAATGCGCTTTGCAAGAAACCGCTTTAAAACTAAACTTATATTCATGCTGTTAACAAAAGTTATTGGAATCCAGTCGTAAACTTTTCATTCCAATATTTTATCCAGCGGAGAATTCTTATTTATCAGAGCAACGTTGTTTTGCCCCACAGAAATGCATTTTCTGCAAGAACTTCCAATTGGAGCGTGCTACGGGGCTCGCAAAACGTGATTCGCCTACCACAGATGTACGGCTACCCCATAGCCCCCGGGCACGCGGAGGCCCACAGTCAGGCCCTCGAAGTTTCAGTTGTTGGGTTAGCACAGTGCCGGCGGTAAATCGAAAATTTACCCGAAATTAATCGAACCGCTAACAACGACGAGCGTACGTTAGAAACGCGAAAATGAAATATTTATCTGCACGTCATAACTTACAGCTTCTGATTCCGCCGAGCATCGTATAAATTGTAAAACGTACTTACGCGAAATCTCATGTGAGAAATTGACTTGTTTACACCGCTTCGAACTCAGATTGCGATGCGCCAGCTCCGATACTTTAACCGACGATTGGGAAAAATAAATTACCGAATGACATGGGATTACTTATCTGTTTGTACCTAACGGAATTGTGCAAGTTTTAGACAAAAACACTCAAAACAAGATCAACGGAGACTCGCGAGAATTAAGAAAATTGATTAATATACCTATATTATACAGAGAGCTCTTTTGGAATGATTAAATTGATTGATTAAAGCAGATTAAATAAGAAAATTCTTATGTTAATGTATTATAAGTATAATTTAACCCGCCACTGATCGCTGCAGTGGTAGATGAAGCTGACCGAAAGCAAAAGAGAATACGAAAGTACTTTAGTCTGAATGCTGGAAAATAGATAAAATTGAATTAATAAAGCTACTCTTTGTTAAAAATGTGAACGAAGAATTCGTACGCATTAAGAAACTGAATGATATAAATGCAAAAATTAGTGCAGATAACGCCGCGATAACGGTGAATATAATTTAAATCTACCAGTTTTTTTTGTTCCTTTAAAAATAGAACAAAATCCTTTATTACCAACGATTTAAAAGCGCCCAGAAAATACTAAAACAGGTACTCTGTGAATACTTTGGCTCCAATTAAATCTTCTTATAGGTATAACAATTAAAAACAATTTAAAAACTATTGCGAGCATCAGTGAAATTATTTACTAATAGTGGATTTGCTTCGAACTTAGAATGAAGGAATAATGCATTTAATGCCGATCGCTATATTTGAAACTTATAACAATAACCGTGAATGTGTACGCCGAATTCCCATTATCCGAGAACAATTTCGTTCGAATATATGTATGTATGTATATGGGTTTATATCACGACAAAAAAAAACCAACGAAAACGGTTTTGATCGTGTACAAGATGCACATGCGGAACTTTGTTCGTACGGTGTACGGAGAAACTAAAGAGATTCTGCGATAAAACAAAAGGCAAAACTTCATTTTAAATTCCAATCTATTTGAGAAAACTTCTGATAGCCTTTTGTCTATAAGAAATGGAGCGATACGAAACTTTTCCGGCCCAACCCACGTAGTCGGCTGCGATGGTGATGTGAATTTGCCTTTTTGATGCCCAAAGGGTTATTCGGTTTTATTACAGTTTATTGCTTTTGCGATTCCCTCGGATTGTGTAGTGTGCTCGGGAACACAACGTACGTCCATGTAACCGTTGCCCAATGCATTTTTATGAGTAGTTTTATATTGCCAACGTTACGAAGAGTTGCTTTATTTAATGCTATAGGTTTACAGTTAGAGGATTACTTAACTTTATGAGTTATTGATTCGATCATAAGAAATCCTAAATAGCCAAAAATAAAAAAAAAAGGTATAGGTATACATTAGCTAGATATATGTATAAACCCTTTGTTCTGTTTTAAATGTGTACCAACTCGGAAATTATGTATTAAATGTCAAGGTTCTAGGTGAAATATTATAAATAACAATGGATCCAAAACAAATGTGGCGGCAAAAATATTTTAGTCCAATAAACTAATAAGCTAAATTTTAAATACATGTAGATATACTCTAATAAATTAATTGTATTATATTACATATTAAAAATATTACTTCCTTCTAATTTGTATTAAATAGATTAATTCAATCAATTAATCAAAATATAAATTGACATATCCTAAATAAAAATCTATCCTGTACTGAATAAATTAATCACTTTTATCCAAAACCTATACTTTTCAAAATATTCAGCTTAAATTAGAAATAGGAATATACAATATGTAAATAATGGGGACAAAAGAAATCTGCAGATTGAATTAATCAACTATGTAAATGTTACACGCAAGTCACAGCCAATTAGTTATGAAAACGTAGGTATAAATTAATTGGACAACGTGCGGTACAAACGCTTATACTAACCAATTATTTGTCATTAGTGCTAATAGGCTAACTCTGGTCGCAGTTCTGTTTAGTAATCCACAGTGAACGCACATGATGTGGAGCGTTCCGTAATTCCAATACGGGAAAACTGTGGAATGTGGTCAGTAGGTGCATCGATCTCGCCGTATTTCGGATGTATTGCAGAGATTTTAATACCGTATTTTTCTTCATGACAAGCCCGATAAATTAGCAAACATTAATCGCAGAAAGATTTCTAGTCTATCGCAATGAAAAATCCGCCTATAGTAAAACAGGCAAACAAGGATATATCGGCGAATTTCCGTTCTGCGCGTCGAGTGATATTTCTTTTTCTTTAATAAAATACTCGGGCCATATATTTAGGGCAACTCTCAATTTCCATAAATAATATAAATTGGTTTTTCTCACTCGCGGCGGCTGCCTCAGTGGCAGCGGGAAACGTCAACACTTTCCCGAATGTGGAAGCACGAAAAACAAGATCCTGAAAAATTGAAATAAAACCAATCCCTCTACGACAAGATAATAACATTGCGGGAAAAAAACTCAATAAAACGGAAAGAGAACTTCGGGGAGTTTCGAATAATTGACAGTTGTGAAAAATGTCGACGCAGTAATTTATATCGATCCTCAAGATTTATAACAAAAACTGTTACAATATTTATATTGCGCTAGATATTTTCCTGTGCAGACTGATTTACAGTAAGTATATCGAAAAAGTAGCAATACCTAATATAATCTACGTAAATAAGAATGTAAATAATAAGCAATAAGCTGATTATAAAAAAAATGCTAACATTTTTCCAATCAAAGGAACAGAAATGTCATATTATAGTTAAATGGGGTTTTCCTCTATGTAAAACGATGCATGGAAATTGAACTTTACCTAACTAAAGGAACTTTAAAAGCAGCATAAGAACTCACTGGCAACTTCCAGGAAAATATTTACACAAAGAATAAAAAGATCGGTCGTTTTATCGAGGGACATGCCGTATCAAAATGACGATCGCGTTTGCTATAATTATCAGAACCGGCCATTAATCCATATCGACTGGCAACATCTGCATTTCTCTTCCCAATTAGCAACTAGCGCTGTGCATCATCGAGTACAGTTCACATTTATGTCAGCACAAAATACCATAACTTATTGACAAATTCTTGGAATAAACCTAATACTCAAACTCCCACGCATTCCCGGCCGAATTCTCTTGATTGATTAAATTAAAACCATCATAACGAAAATTATTGTGGTAATATCACAGATAACATTTTAAAATTTAATGATGCAATTTGTCGGATACGAACATTTTATGTCTTTTTTTCCGTCGAAACTAGGCCTGCTCGATATTCATATAAGTACGAAAATCGTAAAAAGTATCGAACAATATTCCTCCACAACGAGAAACCAATCTGCGCCCATTCAAAAGAGCGCATAAACCTCGAAAATATAAATAAAAAAAAATAACCTGTTCATCCCAATAAATATTCAATCTGACGCAACGTTTCCGCTTTTATTTATCAAAAGGAAAAAAAGAGCGAACATTTCTGCAAGATATCTTTTAAGATTGCACAAACAGTCCGGAAAAGAAAAACCACGGTCGGATTTGGAGGTTTTCACCATGTCGTTACCGAAAGGGATTGAAATTCGAAGGAATTCGGTATTTGCAAAGTGAAAACCAAATATACTGCTAATTCGCAGATTAAGTAACTAGTAAAATACTCGAAGATAATGCAAATACAAAAAATTATAGGTACATGATCAAAGTAGGATATACCAGAGAGATCAATAACCATAATATAGCCAACAAAATACATTTTTGTCAACTGAGAGAGTATATTGTAAAAACTAAGTAATGATTGTTAAATAATAACCCAAGTTTAATTAAACAAGCTACTAACGTGAAAGAAGAAATAAACGAATATAAGATCCGGATCTGGCGAGCAGTTCAGAAGCGTCCCACTGATCGGGAATCAATAACCCGCAGTCTCCATAAATCCAAGTTTGAGCCCGAAACTGCCGTATATCCACGAAAGTTTTTTAATAGTGGATGCTAGACTTTCTATCTCCTATTACGGGAAAACTTTTTAATGCAAGTATAAAAACAAATGTACCACCGTGATTTATTTTTGTTCGTATATTGCTCTCTGATTGAAGGTGCACCAGTGACGTTCATGCGTCATTTAGATCCATATTAAAATAAAAATTAAACTGTTAGATATTTACCTGAAATAAAATTTCATTATTATTAGTCTGTTGTAATGCATAAATAAATATTTTTATAGCATTAACAGTAAAAACTATAATGCCAAAATTAAGTTCCGCCATAAATTACTAGAACTGGAACAACAAAAGGGTTAGGCAAGTTTAACTTTAAATATCCCATAAATAAATGAAGAGGAATCATGAAAGTTTTTACTGCTACAAAAAATATTCGACTGAAACATGCTAAGTTCGATCAGTGTGCAGGAACTACGATGAAAACATGATATAGTCATTTGGTATGTTTTTTTTGAAA
The DNA here is from genome assembly GCA_918026865.1 of Phyllotreta striolata. Classification (NCBI taxonomy): domain Eukaryota; kingdom Metazoa; phylum Arthropoda; class Insecta; order Coleoptera; family Chrysomelidae; genus Phyllotreta; species Phyllotreta striolata. Next base: position 15,361,028 of record OU900094.1, on the reverse strand, counting down.
ATGCAATCTCTCACGTTATAGGTATACACGATTCTTTTCAGCCACGTATAAATAAATACGGAACTGTCGAGGCGTCCATTTTATTACGGCGAATTTCCCACTTTTGTAAAGTCTTAACATTAATATTAACCCCCGTTTGCACCTTCTCGACTCTCCCCGTGGAACCCGTTAAAACTTGCATGCAGCATTCGTAACGGCGTGTGCATGCACGTAATTTAGATAGAGCAACTTTCGCACTAGATTACTTTACCCGGAAAAACAAAGCGGCCGTAAAAAAGCAGACGAAACAGATGGCACGTCGTTTCGCGGATATATTTCGGCGTTGTCTCAGACGAGAGACCCTCTCGAAATTTTTATCGCGGCCCTGCCGAAGTACCGCCTGCATATTGTACTTGCGTTATACGCGAAGTGAGTCGTTACGATGATTGACGCGATAAAACATGTCGAAATTTTTACGAACTCCGAGATAAGTTTCGTGCAAGACGCGAGCTTATTGCCGGAGTTAAGGAGAAAATGCATGTAATGCTCGCCGGGTTACGAGATCTGGATTTGGGTGGAAAAAAATACGAATTTTTCAGTGTACGAATCCATTAAATGGGAATACCGATTCGCTTCGTAAAATCCGACGAATTCGTCACAATCTATTCAGTAAATATATTTCGATTTGGTGCCGCTCAGTTTTTTTTTAAAAGCTTCTTTGAATTACTAATGATTCGTCGCTGTCAGCTTCTGTATTCGTTCCGTACGAATGAGATTACCATTTACAACTAAAATGATTTCTAGTTTGCCTTTCGTTAATCGACGTCGCTTCTGCATATATGCATAAACTTATTTTTTACAATGATCGCGGCATAAATAATTACCAGTTAATTTTTTAGGTAAAAAAATTGTTAGTACGCTTTTTTTTCAGTGTAGATATCCATTAAATCAGAACCTTCGCTGATTTCCTCGCGCGAATTCGACGCTTTTGTCACACCAACCATTTAGAAAATAATATTTTCATCTTTCTGCGGGGAGTTTCTTTTGAGTTCTTAATGATTCGCCTTCGTTTAATGTAAGGCGCGCCAGCAATTGGAATTCGATTATGTCGAAACGGTTTTGTTCATCGTAATAATGTACTAATTGCGGTAGATTCGAACTTTGTGAGATAACACCGACCAACTTTCATGAACTATTCTATAACCAATTATTAGTCCCCTTTAGAAATCGCGATGAAAGCGCGGCGGCGGCGCTTTGTGCGCGGATAATATCGTGTACAGGACGAAATTCCGGAAAAATCCAGTTTCCCGTCCGCGTTTTGTGCGGGAATAAGCATAACGAAAATCGTTAATTAAACATTCGCTGGCTGGCCGTAGCGTATTTACCTGAATTTATGTATCAAGTTAGTCGCAGTTCCGACTTGACCACAATAATAAACGCGAAAGGCCATGTAATATCGAAATCAAACCTTTTCATGTAATACCATGCCGCAAAGTTTCATTTCCAGGGCAAAGGTTGCAGCGAGCCTACAGAGTTGGCCGAGGAGCAGAAATGAAATCGCCCTTATTTCACTTCAATTTACATCCATTTAAATCCAATTTATTCCACCTTAAAGTAATTTGAAATTCCGATTAATAGCCCTACCACTGGCTTCAATAAGAAGCTAAGTTTTTTTTTATTTCCAATATAAAAACATTATACGAGGGGTTATTAATTTGAAATGTGCACTAGTTGACATACGGGCTCAATCCGGTCCTGTAGCCTTGGGTTCCTAAAGGGATAAGGGGGCGGTTTTTGGAAGCTAATTAATATGTAGAAACAGTGTAGGTATAATCATTTCGAGGAAACAAATAAACGCTAATAGAAACCTGAGCGAAGCATCAGGGCTCCTAATGGGACTGGGGCGCATTCTATTTGCATCTACACCGAGAGGATCATACAAACAACCCCCCTCTCAATTAAAAACGATGACTATGTCATTATGAGATTCAGATTAAAATTGTGCCATCTAAACTTAAGCCTGCCTAACATTGAAATCGGATGGAATTGCCACAATTTCAATTTCGACAATCGTACTTAGACTTATTATTAAAGCAAATGAGAAAAAAACTTATTGAATGAAAATTAATCAAAATAGCAATTCAAAAATGATTTACATAAATCACCTTTGGCTAAATGACCGAGTATTTGCAATTAATTACAATTATTATTAAATGGTTAATTATCGGTTGGACGAAAAATTACACCGACGAAAATTCGACGCTATTGAGACGGGAATATGAGCCCCAATAAATGAATAAATTGCCAGCGAATTATAATGTTTGGTTTTTCTCGTTACCGAGCGTAATGTCCTGTTAAATAGGATTTTGCTGAAAGGTTTACGAGTCAATTTTGTTCGGTTGGATGGCGAAATGGATTTTTGTTGCGCACCCTTCGATTTTTCCCGAATGAAAAAATGCAAATTACGCGAATCGGATTCGGCAAAAATTCGCGCAATTTGTTCACGGACCGCGGACATGCCGAATTAAATCGCCATAGTTGATTTACATTGTAAACTATATTCGGAGTTATCGCGTTCGCCATTCGGTTTCTTCGATTAGATAGATCGCAATCGAATTGAGCGTCGACGCCTCTAGCAAAAAAAAACGAATTTCCTGTAAGTAGCACAAAAGAAAAGGGTCGGCTCGAGGAATAATAAAAACGTTTGTATATATAATGAATAATCGATAGAAGAGAAGAGAGCCGACCAACCGAGTAAGACCGGGCACAGCGTTACTCCAGATATCGACTGTGCCAGTGATTGTAGTCCCTGGCACCTGAACTAGCCCAGGATTAGGAACAAGTTCACACCTAATCCGGTCGGTCATTACGGTTAGGCACTTTAGGGGCCCATTTCTTGGCGTCCCAACATTAGCGCATCAAAAATTAATTGCAAAAGGAAATGAAAAAATAAACAGGAGTCCCTTTGCGAAGGGATTTCTATTTACTCGACGAATATAAATATCCAAGTAATTCGGTGTTGATTGTTTAAGTTATTATCGTGCGGATAAAGTTAGGGGAGATGTACAGGATTTAATATTTGCAATGCAAATTTTACTTTTACTTTTATTTAATTCGAAAATATCTTTAAAATGCACGATAAAATAGAATAAAAATAGAAAAATGTAATAAATGTACCTACGTATGAAGTACACATAAGAAAATTAGCTGTTCGATATTATATCCATTTTGGCAATATTCCAACGCCGCTGATCGAGTAGTGACGCACATTCTCTATTACAATATTGAACCGAAAAAAAAAGGAAAAACAGTGAGGAGGCTATTTATTTTTACAACCGGCGAAAGGAGAAATGGCTAAACAGCGCCCAAAATGAAAAGAAAATAAATTCCTAAGACAAGAGTTACAAGAAAAACAAAATTATACGTAGGTAGGTAACCAAACAAGAAAAAAAAATCGAGTTTTTCAGGATAGAGTGGGGTTAATTTGAGCCAAACTTATCACCAATTTGCATCGCACTGTTATGATAATGCAACGCACATAGTTCATTAACATCTGGCCCATCTGGGGTAAATTTATTTCCGTCCATTCGATTTAGAACAAAGTTTAGTAACCCCGGTTTAGTTACCGTACGAAATTCCGCGTTTTTGTATGGCCGTTTTTTCGAAATTTTTTCGTTGTAAATCATTTCAATGCGCATTATACACTTGATGTATGGACGCAACATCGTCGGAAAACGCTCGGACGTCCTCGGATTTATGTGCCATGCTAGTTCAACTTTTTTTCGTTATCAACCGATTGTATGACGCGTCAATCACTTTTCCAACAAAAGGTCTTGAACAAGGGCGACAAAAAGCCGGCGAGCGGGCGACTACCGGCAATACACCGGCAAAAACTGCATATCAGCCGACCGAAAACTGTCCGGAACGAGTATTGCGACATAAATTCTCCCGTTTCACTTTATAGGAAATCAGCCCGGCTCTCTTCAGCCAACCCGAAGACCTTACACAGGGAATCTACCAAGAATGGATATGTGTACGAGAGAAAAGAATGTTCGAGTTATTAAATTACTCGCAGAGATCAACGTCGACTTGCCCTAAGTTAAAGAAACTTTTATTTTATAATAGATATTTTCATTGCTATACAAGCGTGTATGTGTCAAATTAATATAATAAAACGTCGAGCAAAAAATTACCCCCGGCGCTAAAATCTTTCCTAAACTCCACGAGCGGCCGTACGTAAATATTAGGAAAAACTGTATATTAAAATTCGTGGACAATTTTTCATTAGAGCCGTACACCCTCGTCTCAACAGCATCGAACAATTTCCATCTGGCCTCTGGTTTTTCAATGAGCCATTTATCAATCATCTAACACATCGCCGTTGCGACCATCTGATAAGTTTTTATTGTTATTTTTTATTTGCGCCGGCCGATCCCGTTTTTTGCCAGTCAATTTTCTTCCGCTACGTTTGAGATAATCTATTAGATACGTTGGCTTTTACATTTTGATATATACTTCGCGTATCAATTTTTTCCGTGACGTGAGCGATGCGCAATATATCAAATGAATTTGTCAACTCACGGCGAATCGCAATGTCGATAAATTTCGGATAAACTAAAAATAAGCGGGCCCGAGTTTTAAGTGGAGCCAAAACCGTTGCGAATTTTTTAGCCAGGATAATCGGTTTGTGGAGCAACCTAAATCTCCTTGCTGCAAGATCAATACTATATTTTTTTTTATAAATTTATCTCTAGAATTTAGTATAAAATAAATAAAAGAGGGAAGACAAGAAGGTTGATTTGTATAGGAATCGTAATTCGAGATATCTAAAGGTGCATTTCTCTTTTTTTTCCTAAAAAAATAAATTCGGGCTGCTGCTGCGGAGAATCTCTTTCGCCCAGAAGCTATCTCCTAATGTGTGTGTTTTAATGTCACCCCGTGATTTATGCTAAAACCCAAAAACTCGAAATCGCTTATCCCTGCCTTTATCTTTGCAATAGAGGTTCTCTGCTCCTTTTTACTCGCCTCCTATAAATTACTTTCATATCGATGGATACCTTGTAATTTATATAAGTAATCCGATCTAATCTCTTCTAATAAGATGTAGGCTCTTGGAGTTGGTAATTACTTTGGATATCAATAAATCATCGGCTCCCCGAGTGACAGAACTGTCACGTGGTATGATTCAGCAAACATGTGAGCCCCTATTTACACCTTACGAAACATTATTTACCTGCACCAGTGGCGACGCTACATAATATATTTACCAACTCTAATAATTCAATAATTTGTAATTTGAGCATTGAATTATTTAAGCTCTAGGTATCGATTTTGTTGAAAATGTTGTTTCATAAGAATTCTAAATTTCTGGCTCCCATTGAAGGACAATCTTAAAGCATCCTGGTCGATTCCAAACGGTTTTTTGGCTGCCCTCTATGCGGCTTTGAACGTTAGGTATACTTTTCTTCACTCTTTCGAGAGCTTTTGAGAGCTACTTGACTCTGTCAGTTCCGATTCGAGCCACTCTATTATAATTAAAGAAAGTCTCTATGGGGTTTTTCGTCCACTTTATCATAAGCAAGCGCGCCAGCTCATGTAGAAAGACACGTCGGGTATACTAATTTTAAAGCGATACATCACGCTCGACGCCTCTAAATTGATCAACTTAAAACATAGCGCACATTAAACGATAAAAGCTCTACGAAAAACACGGTAAAGCTCACTTGAATCTCGACTTGATGTACATACACGGGAATATGTGTTTAATACGATACGTTAATCTCTATTAGCAAAATATTTGTATCTCGTTAATAAAACCAACAATAATAAAGTCGAGAAAGTTTTTTGTAAATAAGTTAATTAATCTTAATTTATAAGTGTTTGAAGTAGGGCTTAGGGAACTGTCCTAAGTAAATAACAAAAATCAACAACAACGGTGTAATTTTCATCCTGACAGTTAAACCCGAACTCGACATTTCCACAGGCCGCATAAAAATCCTCCAACCTCTCACTTCTTTATCGAGTTCATATAATTCTTTCGTGGATTATCCGTCGTCTTCCTATACGCTTTTCGTAGCAAAGCTTTACCAATCATATAACAAATACTCTGTAATGGAGGAAAAGACATTGTGTTCAGACTTAATCCAATTGTAGTTGGGGCTAGTTTTCTTTATTGCTTTAGATTCCATGATTGAAAGGATGTTCGTTTGCGATGTGCCGGACTATCCGGACGGTAAGAAAATGCGCCCTATACGCTCTTTCGCTTTGTTTTCTTATAATGAAGTGCGCTTTGATGTCGATGAAAAAACGAACGCGTCTATTTCTGGTAGTCATGATTTCTTCGCGTACACCTGAATAATTGTGAATTCTACGGCGACATTGCAGCAATTGGAGTTTTCATTGCGTCCAATACAGCTGGAATTATGATCGATTCCGAACGGCGTTAGCGAGTTCATAAGTGCCTGCAATTAGCCCGACGGTGGTATCGAGAACCCAAGGAGAACGCGAATTGTCTATAGGTCTAGCCCGTTCCTTGAACAACGCTATACATGATTATAGCGCGTCACCGAGATCATTTTACACCTAGACAAAGGAAGATGAACTGCGTATCAGCACTTAAAACCAGAATTGCGCTATCTGTTAGGCATAATTCGAATGCTTCCGGTAATTGTAAACATGCATTATACCTGATTGGAATCGATTCCGAGAATATTACTGGTTGACCTGGTTTTTTAATACGAGATATTCATTGTTAAAATCAGTTAGATTAAAGATTTTAACTGTACGAATGCCTTATGCAGGAAGGTAAAATCTCGGTTGTACTTGGAAATTCATTGAGCCGCTTCTAATAAAGGTGAACGGGTTGTTTTATAAGCCGTTTTTGTGGATTGAAACAATGGAAAGGGTCTGTGTATTTTACAGAGAAGGTGCAAATTCGACCGTTATCCTCTAAATATCGCGGGACGTTTCGGTAAATAATGAAAACGAGATCACAACCGGATGTTTTGTTCCACGATTTAAAGAGAACCGGCATTGTTTTGATAAAGCTTATTAAAACCGTTTATACGAAGAAAATAACGGAATTGTAACGGTATTGTTCTTGCGATACAACTTACCCATTTGAAAAGATAGCAACGTATTAATTATGGTAATTCTAAGTCGTAAATTAAACTCACAATGCCTACTTTACACTAGAATTGTTACTCTATTCAAATTGTAATCAAATTTTTTTTATTATTCCTCTGATAAATGTCGTCGAAAGCAATTTTAGCGACATCCAACATCAAATATCGTTACCACTTCGCTGCGAGGACCGTATATTTTTTTTATTAGAGAATTATACGCTAGTTTGGTCTAAAATTTCAGATTTTTTTACAGCCGTTCTCGTATTTTTCTCGTATAATAACTGGCTCCTTCGCATTCAAAAGTAAATATATCACTATTATGCTAATGCTTAACATCCACTGAGACGTTTTCAAGGGTTTCCCTATGGAAACGTAGGAGAACGCCGCGAAGAAGCAGGAAAACAGGAACGTTTTCGCAACCGCCTGACCTATATTTTATTAAAAAAAAAAAACAAATAGATTAAACCAAATTTATGAAATACGACGCCGCCCGTAAATTTTATATGCTCACAAAAGAGACCGAATTTCCTTTCATTTATTTTTTTGTAAAATATACGATGGTAGATTGTTAAAAATATCTTACACAATTTAAATCTAACTCTGCGAGTATAAAAATGAACAAATATTTACAACACCTACTTTTAAATGACTAGAGTTTTATTTTTACATTAACAGTTACCTATGAATAAATAGGAAGTACGTCCCTTATAATCAGCTCCCTAGGATTCCGGTAAATTAGTAAGGGAGCAGTAAAGAACCAAAGTTATTGAAAATATTTGCCTCAAATATTGTTTTTGCAGCGGAACTACATACCTAATCTCGTTGCTCGATTTTCTTTTCCGGATTCTTGGCGAATATTGGATTAAAACCGGGATCAGAAAGCGTAAACCTTGTTTACACTTGGTTTTAAAGCTTTAATTTATTACGTGATAGCGGGTGCCTTTATGCATTCGGTCTTTTTAGTTTTTTTATTGTAATATATTTTGTTAAAAGCTGGAAATAATGCTTGCAAAAAGCTCGTATTTACTTGTTTGCCGCTGTCAACATAAATAAGGAGGAAAATTTAGAATCGGCCTGTTTCCTCTGTTTAATTTCGCAAATTAATGTTTTTTTGGAACTTCAAGTTTGTTTAGTTACACCAAATTAAATGTAGGTAGGAATTTTAAACAAAAAATTCCAATTATTCTTTCAGAAATCTAATATTAGCACTGATTTTTAGCTTAACTTATTACAGAAATAATCTTTTATAAAATAAATAGAAAGGTATTAAATTTTGGTGGACACATTTTAAAATTTGGTGGAATTGTTTATCTTTCGTACAAAAATACTTTCCAATATAATTATATTTTTTGTTGATTTAATTGAAATGGTTTGTATGGCTAATGATTTTGTAAATATATAAAAAGATCCTCTGAACTAATCGCCCAAGCTAATTTCTTAAATTTTCAAGTTCATATTTTTTAATTTAATTTCCATAACAAGAGTTTTCCCTAACTAACCAGTTTTGTTACTTAACCGAAACTCAATCTCTAAAATGATTAAGGCGCTAATTAAATTACTTGCATTTAATTTTAATAATTAAACTTGGGCACTTCGAGGAAAATTTATATTTTGGCGGATGCATAGTTCGAAATATTGGCGAATGTTGTTGATCCGAACATCCGGATCCTCGATTCAGAAAAAGGAAAAAAATCAGTCAAAATAAACGAGCGCAACACAAAAATGCATCGTTTTTTCTCGTTCAAGCGCGCTGCAAAGAACCGGACGTAAAGTGCAAAAATTTCCGTCTAAATAAAAGTTGCCGGCGTGACGCCACTTCGCGTAAGGGTTTTTCCAAAGTTTTCCCATTCCGATTTATCGTGTTCAGAAAATGGGCATTATTAATTCATGAAACCGCAACACGAAACACGCCAAAAGCGAAAGCGTCGGACTGCCGCCGCGGCGCTGTACCCGCCCCGGCATAAAGCTAAGTTTATGATACCGACTTTTCATATGCGCCACGAGAGATTGCCGATGTTCATCAACACACACCTGGACCGGCTCTCCAATTTTTTTTTCTAAAAACCCTCCTAATTTAAACACCCACCTATTTCACAAATCAATCAATCAGTATCGACAATTAAAATTATTTTGTATATTCACATTTTTAAAGCCTCACATTTTGGCATCACCAATAGATTAGATTATATTTTTTAATAATTTCGAGACCGGATCTGCTTCAAAAGAGAAACGAACTTTGTAAGTTCCTGGTTGCTCTTATGAAAGAAACTTATTTTATGCATTTAATAAAAAGGCACATGTAATTTCAGTTGTATCAAAACGAACTTGAGACACAACAAAAAATCCACAAACAATTCTTTTACACTATACGAATTCAAATTCAATCAATTCATAAATAATCAAGCGATTTCGAAAACCGGTCACGCGTCGCGTTCAAACATCTCGCGAAATTCGCGTCCCGGCTAAACGATTTCCATTATCTCGAAAGCGATACAAAGCGGCCCTTCCTTAGCATGCCCTTCGACATTAGAAACAAAAGCGCCCGTTTGTCGGGCGAGGTGTTCAAGGTGTTTACAAACCGCTCGCGAACGCGTGGAGTTGCCAGAACAAATAGAAGAATGCCCGGAGAAGACGAAGTCGCGATGCCGACGGTGTTTGATTTACACTCGAGACAGTGGTCCGAGTAAATTAAGGGCCCGGGCCCTTATTAGCCGGTGCTCGATACAGCACGGGACGGCGCGGTCGAGCGAAGAAGATGCCCATGCAAAAGGCGAGAGAGCTCGAGAGGGATCCGTTCGAGAAGTTAGCTCTGGATTTTATGCGACTTGGGAGCCTGGGTGATAGAAAAAGCTTGTGAGCTTGTAGGATAAAATATTTAGGTATTTTTGTATCGGCAAATTTCAATTCCAAAAAATACACCAATAATGTACCGTGGGCGTATAATTGACAATCAAGGATCTGAGGGGAAAAAGTGGGTCAGACCACCTACGTGAAATATTCCAGCGAAATATTAGAGTAGCGTTTAACAGCGATAAATGCATGCGACTGTAATTCGCAGTAAATGGTAATTCGTTGCTGCACTGAACCTGAACTATCCCAACATCATAACGCACAATTTGGAAATGATCTCGTCTGTTCGCGCTTGGGCGATTTAGTCAATTTAAATTGGAATTTCCGATAACTGCCGCGGTGGATATTTCTCGAATAAATAAACAAATAACATTAGTAATTGGCGGGGTAGGTAGGTCGTTTAATTTCATTTCGCCCGACAGTACGATTAAAATCATTTAGTAAGCAAATGGAGATTTTAGGAACCGGTTACGTTAAATTCGTTAATTTCATTCGAATTTAACCAAACGAATTATCGCATTTTATTCCGCCAGCGGTTTAGCGTAAACGTTTTTTTTTTTCTTCTTAACAAAGTGGAAGAGCCTCCTTGATAAGTGACGTATTTTCCCTTTAACCAGCGCTGATCTAGTGATTTCACGGCCATTATTCTCAAAATGAGTTCCCGTAATCTCCGGCAACTTACAAAGACCCCTGCTGCCCGCCTCACGCCCGACCACGCACGTCTTACGAGGGAAAAAATAAATGAGAGAAGTTCTGCAGCCGCCTCAGGTGACATATCCTCATTGACGTGTACGAGTTTTATTAGTCGAGAGGAGAAAAAAGTGGAATTTTCGCCTTAAAGTCGCTAGAGTAAATTTTAAAAACCAACCAAAAAATGTTGATTATAAATGATGTTATATAAAGTATCTTTCAGAAAAGAAGAGTTTTATGTAAATATCAGTGTTTGGTTAAATTTGATGAGTTTTAGAAATTGTTGTAAAAATAAAGAATACGAGGGTAGGATGAAATTATCCTTCGGACTACATTCTGTTATAATTTGTAAATGATAAATAGGAGTAGCAAACGTAATATCAAAATTATGCCAACATTTGCAACAAAATCTCAATAATGTATACCTAGTCACCTGTTTTTTACCATGTGTTATTTATCATATTAAATTTATACACGAATCCAAGTCGAATTTAAAAAGAAAGATACTTCGGAAATATACTTAAGATTAATGTAATTCCGTATAAAATTCAGGTTTCGACAAAAAAGGTTCACGAAACTAATCCCGCCGACGGTTTTATCCCTTTTTTTTTCACAGACGCCCTTGTGCCTGTTTAGGGATGCCGACGACGAACCATCGGTTCATCAGCAGTAGTTGTGATGGCCCGCACGCCCCATTCTTTCCGATAAACTTTCGGACAACCTTTACTTTTTCTCGTCGCAGAATCTCCGATCGGGATTAAAAGATGGCCGCCGCCGGTGGATCGCGGCCAACTTCGACGTCGGCGTCATCGGAGCGGCGCTGCCGGAAAATTCACCCGGCACAAGTTTTCCCTTTCCCTTCTGGGAAGTTTTAACTCGAAAATCGCGTTTTACACACGACCTGTCCGCCCGGCGGAGTCATTTTTCATCGCGAAAACTATATAATTAAAGGGCCACGTCAGTCATGCTTTTTGCTTGTTTTTCTAAATTAAAATTTTACTAAACATTTCCGTCGAAAAGCCAAGGCGATAATTTCATCGCGGATTTTTTGTCTCTAAAATCCCTCTTTCAACCGGCGCCGAGTAATTACATAAAAAATAACGCACGGTTGCCGAAAATGATTTTTCTCGGGGTAAATTCGCGCAGTGACGTCCCTGTCGGGCGCTGCGAACAAAAAAAACTTCATCGAGTTTTCAAGTCATGTCGTTAATTATCACTTTGGAGGTCACTATTTCTCGTCGATGGATTTTCTTCATATTCAATTTGAGGAGAATCGCGGCGAATTGAAAAGGGTGCAGGAGTTTGGGCGCGCCGCGTTCGATGGAATGGGGTCGCTTTTCGAAAGAGTGGAGTCGGAATTCAATGGAACGTGCTCCGTGGAAATGAAATTGCTAATTAAATCAATTCGAAGAAGATGTCCGAAATACGTCAACAACGAATTTTTCCCCAAACGTTCCGAGGAAATTAATAATTGATGTGTGTGTATTAAAGTTAATTAGGAGTTTCCTAATTTCTTCCATAACTAACAATTCGCGATTAAAGTTTGCTTTCCTACATTTAAATTCCCTTTTTTTTAATAGGAAAAAGCTTTCGTAACATCTAAGAAGATAAATAACTCGAAATCCGCCAACAAATCACGCTCGAATCAAGATCATCTACTGATTTGAATAGTTCAATTAGCCGAGTATTTTATTTGCTTATGCGAAAGAAAACTTTCGCAATCTATTCTCGTTAAGGAATTGCAATTTGCTTGGAATTCTGAAAAGTACTTCTTGAAGTGGTAATATAATAAACGAACAAACAGTCTGACTATAATGAACGAATGAATGGGAGGAATATCTCCAGTAAATAATGTGCAAGTGCAATCATCCTTAAAGTAAGCGTAACGACTTTCGCATAGTTAAAATATATTTACCCAAATCAATGTTTTTTTTAATTTACGTATTTTATATTTTTTTACTAAAATTAAGATAACAGCACAGAATGTGTAGGTAAGTTATGCGATAACGTGATAATTATACAGAATACGAATAATTACTTGTTGCTATTATCGGAATATGTGCTAACATTAGCAGTCAAAATTAGTATTGTAACTCCCAGTAGGTCGTAAAACCATCTAAATTTTCTCTTTTACGATCCTTGTAGGTCCTCTGAATTCTAATGCCCGACTTAACATTCCTTTTTCTGAGGATACTGTTCTCTTATAGTTAATGCGGAAATTATTCACTCACTCTACCAACCACTCTCACTTTAAAGGTGCAGTTAATTTTGTCGTAAGCTGATGCCCAAAGTTATTTCAAGAGTTTCAACGTATAAATCTATCTGGCCAAAATGTATAGGTGTTTAGGCAGGAAAGAAAATTTTAGTATTTCGAAACAGAAGAGTGAATGAACAGGAGATTCCATAGAAAATGTTGAGTAAATAAAAAACTATTTTTGCAAGTTTAACACTTTGGAATTCAACGAAGAATTTTAGTAATCCAGTTGTTTAGAAAAAAAAAATGGTCGAAATAGATTCGTACGATATACACTGTGCAGGCTGAGCGGAAGTTCCGTTTAAAAAACATAGCCTGTGTCAGATTTAACGGCGTCATTTTATTCCTTGATTTGGTGACAGGGAATTCGTTGTAATTCCATTCATTCAAAATAGATTAAGGTAAATTTCACTTTTAAATTACTATTAAACGCTTTCATCGAAGCGTCTTCGAATTTCACAAAATTTTACATCTCGAGTGGAGTTGGATTAAAAAATTAAATTTACTACTCACCACCCAGGAAAACCCGAAATAAACATTGAATACCTACCTGAAAAAGAAAAAAAAAGATATAGGTAAATCGAATGGCCCATTAAACTTATTTATGGCATTAAATTATATACTTTATTCCGGTGAACATAGTAAATTTTTCGAATGCATGAAATTGCGGGGTTGTCAATAATCGAAATTTACGAGTAAAATAAAAACCAACTGTACAGATTATCAAATGAACACCGTTCCGAATTTATTTATAGAGCTCCATAAATGAGTAGAATTGTTAATGGAAGTGAAGTGAATGTTTATTGAAAGAGATTAATTTAAATAAAAAACAATGAAATGTTTTATTGGTATCGTTCCGATCGTAAAAAGTGAGGTCTGAAAATTTCCATAAAGCATTAGTTTACGAGGAACTTTTTTCAGTCAACGTATTGACTTTGCGGCTTAAAATGCAACCGGCGAAGATGAAAAATTGCAGTAAATTCCACAAAAACGACCTGGAACTTTTAATGAAACACAACATATAAATTATGATAAAATATACATGCTCACATAGAACACCGCCATAATTAAAAGTGATCTCACCGAAAGGGCACACAAAACGTTTTCGCCGAGTGTATATGAAACTTTTCCCAGCTAACTAAATTAAACTTTCGAATGATAAATGCTTCTCAGGAAGTTTGCTCTCGAGATGAAAATATTCGCTTATTCAAATAGGGTTGCTATTTAGCGTTGTTTTTTAAACGCTCAGAATTATTTATTAAACGCCGGTTTCCTTCAATTTTCGCGATGAAGGTGCGAGAAAATGTGTCATCGAGAATCGAGGCACATCTATTCGCGATATGTAGAAAGGAAAAAATCGGCCAATATAGCATGAACGTTTAAGCTGTTTGTCTTCCGGGCAACTTTGGCCGTTAATGCGAAATTAAAAGACCCCCAGATGGCGCGCACGGCCATGGAGCCCCGCCGGATTGGCTCGGCTTCGCCCCCGGAATCAAAGTACGTGCTTTTTCCGAATGACGTGAGGCCTTTCTGATTACGTGACCGTCCGATCTCGATCCGCTGGTCATTGATTATCAGGACTGAACTGTGGATCTTCCATTGTCAGTGATACACTCGAAAGGAGGATGGGGATTGATGGTAATTTCCGCGATTTCTCAGATATTATTCTTGCTGAGTACAGCGAAGGAATAACTCGACGTAATTACGTAACTACTTTTTATATCTTTGTGATTCTTAGATTTCACGATTCGATGAAGATATTTTCCATTAAAAAAATCTAATAAACCTCCTTATAGGCTAAGCGAAATAAAGGGAATCTGAAAAATAGATAACACTTATGTAGAAGTGGGGTATTCGTTCGTGAAAACGCGACCGGTTCCCGAATAAATAAGTCAATTTTCATAAAATTTCCTTATCATCGTCGTCGCCATTGCAATTTTAATCTCATTTTCATAAAGATGAAACATTCCGCCTTTATATAGCGTGAGAGTGTATTTTAAAAAGTTCTAAATTGCCATTACGGCAGTCGCATTTAGAAGTTTTATTAGAAAGACAGTCGCATCAGTTCGAGCAAAAACCATGAAATTAAGGTCACTGCATTTTAAAATGATAACGGCGTGCTTTTGCTTCCCTATAAACGAACTTTAGTAATTTAAGTGTAGATATTAATTTCATTTCTATGATAAAATATATGAAAATAATGATATAACATTGTACCTACACACCTATTTGAATAATGATAAAATAATTGCGAGATTACGAAATGCCTAATTCAAGCATACCTTTTATCAAATCCATTTTTAATATCCAACTAAATTAACTTTAAGGTTGAACTTTATACCTAATGTTAATAAAATTCGTTCTTGACCGAGAAATACAACGGAATTATAAATAACCGATTATTATTTAAATTATTACAGCATATCGCCTATGTATATTATTTTCATTTGCATAGATAATGGGCCGGCTAAAATTTATATTAAGAACTAAAAGTGATTAACCATAATTAAAATGGAACGCTGGGCGCGTAGCGTGGCTTTTGTGACTGGAGCAAGTGCCGGAATAGGGAAATCGATCGTTGAAAAACTAGTCGAGGCGGATATTAAGGTAGAGAAACTTTCCACACATAAACTCTAATTATATTTCATCAATGCCTTTTCAATAAACAAACTTCGCGAACAGGTCGTAGGCCTGGCCAGACGCAAAGAAAAATTGGATGAAATCGCGACGAATTTGTCGTCGAAAAAAGGAAAATTCTATCCATACGTTGGAGATGTTTCCAAAGAGGAAGACCTGCTGTCGGCTTTCAAATGGACGAAACAACACGTTGGTCCTGTAAGCCTGCTGATTAATAACGCCGGTGTGGCTCCAATAACCTCGGCGACAGAATTTTCTACAAAGGATTGGGCATCCGCATTAAACATTAACGTGCTGGCTACAGCCATCGCGACCAGAGAGGCGCTCAAGCAAATGAAAGAGAACAACATCGACGGCCACATTATCAATATCAACAGTGTCGCAGGACACAGAGTCAGCGAAAACCTTCCCGGGGGGCACGTGTATCAAGCCAGCAAACACGCACTCAAAGCGATTACAGAGAGTTTACGTTTCGAACTTATTAGGAACCGTTCGAAGGTCAGAGTCACTGTAAGTGTGTTCATTTTGTTGTATTATTGACGTTGCTTTATACATATTGCGAATAGGGGATTCATCCTGGAACTGTCAAAACCGATATGTACTACATTAGCAAAGAGAAATTCAATAATGCAAATCACAAAGGTTTGAATATACCAACTTTAGAATCGGATGACGTAGTTCAGGCCATTTTGTATGCTTTGTCGGTTCCCCAGCGAGTACAAGTAAATATGCATTCTAATAGATATTTTTTTGTTATTAATAGCTTTTGTTTGTTTTAGATTAATGAGCTAACAATACAAGCATTGTTTTAAATTTATTATGAATAATTTTCCAATAAAGCAATGTATGCCAACAAATATTTATCATCTTCTCCATATAATACGAAATAATATAAAATAATATAATAAAGTAGATACCAATTCATACTATTTTGAAACTCACCAAAAATTATAGGTAATATAAATATGGCATTGATAATGTATAATATTCATTATACAATGTAGACACATTATTTGTTATGTAATCTACTTAACGAGGATATAAACACTTACAAAGAAATTATATTCTGGTAACATTAGATTTTCTGTTTACAACAAACAGAATTTTGGTCGTAATTTTGTAGTAGCTTAAAACGTTTAATTCATTATTTAATAAAGTATCATTTCGTATAATAAAATAAAAGTATCAATAACATAGTCACGCAAATTATAAATACTATACTGTGATCAAATAATGACTTATAATTACTGGACTATTACTTATATACACTTAAGTGATAGAGATAAATTGTATAGATACATAAAATACATAGGTACCTCCACGTAAATAATTCAGAGATTCGATAAAAAATATCAACATGCAAAGGTGGATAGGAAGTGTTGCTCTTGTAACAGGAGCTAGTGCTGGAATTGGCAAATCAATTGTTGAAAAACTAGTCGAAGCAGGAGTTAAGGTTAGCACTAATTCATTCATTAAACCATAAAATATGTTAGTTTCCAAAAAATAATTTGATGTTATTAGGTAGTGGGAATTGCTAGAAGAAAACAAAATCTAGATGAAATAAACCAAAATCTTGCATCAAAGAAAGGAAAGTTCTACCCATACGTTGGAGATGTTTCTAAGGAAAATGACATAATAGGAGCTTTCAAATGGACGAAGGAAAATGTCGGGCCAGTTAGCATATTAGTTAATAATGCAGCCATCGCCCATACATCAAGTATATCGAATTTTGAAACCAAAGATTGGGCGGAAGTTTTAAATGTGAACGTATTAGCTGCTAGTATTGCTGCAAGAGAAGCTATCGAACAGATGAAGAAGAATAATATCGATGGTCATATAATAAACATTAACAGCATTGCCGGACAGAAAATAGTTTCTGCTGAGAAAATGACCATTTATCAAGGAAGTAAATACGCACTAACCGCTATAACAGAAACAGTGCGTTTGGAACTTGCCAAATCTGGATCGAAAATTAGAGTGACAGTAAGTGAACATTTTATTTTGTATTGTGAAAAAACTACATAATTACGAAATTGTTTTTAACCAATTTTTTTTTGTAGGGAATTCATCCTGGTGGAGTAAATACCGAGATGCTCCAACAACTTATAAACAGTAGTGATAAAGCTACATCAGAAAGAATGAAAAATATGCCATTTTTAAAGGCAGAAGATGTGGCTGACACTGTTTTATATGCGTTGTCCACGCCAAAACATGTTCTGGTAAGAAATCAATATTTTTCTATGTGATAAATGCGTCTTAATTATTAATATAATTTTTAGATCACCACATTAACGGTACAATCAGTCGGGGAAATATATTAAAACTGGCAGCAACTAACTCAGTTGTATACGAAAATCTGCCATTCAAGGTTGTAATTTAAACCTTTAATGTTAACCTGAATCAATGTAAACCTTTAAATAAAAAACCCCGCAATAAAATGATTAGATTAGATAAATAAATTATTTTAGTATTTACCTACCTACTTAAATAAAGCTTAAACACAATTATCTTAAGTATAATTCATTACGGTCGACATTCAATACATATATTATTTTTTTATGAAACTAATCTACCATAAATTGCATGAACTACTAACTGCAGAATAATACTCAAAGATTAGATACTCCAGAGATATAAAGTATGGTATTAAAATAGATACCAATTGAAGATACCTGCACATATCATTTAAAGATTTGATTCCAACAACATGGATAGGTGGGTTGGCAGTGTAGCTATTGTAACAGGAACCAGTGCAGGAATTGGCAGATCAATTGCTGAAAAATTAGTAGAAGCAGGAGTAAAGGTACAACAATACCGGATAGGTTACATTATTTCATCATCTATCTAATCAAACCCGCTGTTTAATTATTTAATTCGAAAAGTATACTGATTATTTAGGTGGTTGGAATTGCTAGAAGAAAAGATAAATTAGATGACCTTCAGCAAAGCTTCGCATCTAAGAAGGGAAAGTTCTACCCATACGTTGGAGATGTTTCCAAAGAAAATGACATAATAGAAGCTTTCAAATGGACGAACGAAAATGTCGGACCAGTCAGCATATTAATAAATAATGCTGGCATCGCCCGTACAAATGGATCGAATTTTGAAACCAAAGATTGGGCGGAAGTTTTAAATGTGAACGTATTAGCTGCTAGTATTGCTGCACGAGAAGCTATCGAACAGATGAAGAAGAATAATATCGATGGTCATATAATAAACATTAATAGCCTTGCAGGACAGAAAATAATTGCTGCTGACAAAATGTCTATTTATCAAGGAAGTAAATACGCACTAACTGCTATAACAGAAACGTTACGTTTGGAACTGGCCAAATCTGGATCGAAAATTCGAGTGACAGTAAGTAAACTTTTTGTTTTGTATTGTGAAAATTGTGAAAAAACTACATTTACGAAATTGGTTTTTAACCAATTATTTTTTGTAGGGAATTCATCCTGGTGGAGTAAATACTGAAATGATTCAAAACTTAATGAAAAGAAGTGATGAAGGTACATTAGAAAGAATAAAAAATATGCCATTTTTAAACCCAGAAGATGTGGCTGACACTGTTTTGTATGCTTTGTCGACGCCTAAACATGTCCTGGTAAGAAATTAATATTTTTGTATTTTAAATATACCTCAATTATTAATATATTTTTTTAGATCACCACATTAACGGTACAATCTGTTGGGGAAATATATTAAAACTGGCACCAACTAACTCAGTTTTATTTTAAATAAATTTTATAAAAGTCTGTCATTCAATGTTGTAGTTACCTTTAAATAAAAAACTCTGCAATAAAATAATTTGATTAGATAAAGAAATTATTTTAGTATTTACCTACCTACTTAAATAAAACTTAAACACTATAAATTATCTGAAGTATAATTCATTACGGTCGACATTCAAATGTTATTTTTATCTAACAATAAAACTATCTACCATAAATTGCCTGTACTATTATTTACAGAACAATACTCAACGATTAGGCACACCAGAGATATAGGAGGAATGTCTGCCACTTAAATAAATACCAACTGTAGATACAAGCGCATATCATTTAAAGATTTTATTCGAACAACATGGATAGGTGGGTTGGCAGTGTAGCTATTGTAACAGGAGCCAGTGCAGGAATAGGCAGATCAATTGCTGAAAAATTAGTGGAAGCAGGAGTAAAGGTAAAACAATACAGTCTAATTATTGTCTAATTATTTAATTCGAAAAATGTATCGATAATTTAGGTGGTCGGTATTGCTAGAAGAAAAGAAAAATTAGATGATCTACAGAAAAGTCTCGCATCTAAGAAAGGAAAGTTCTTCCCGTACGTCGGGGATGTTTCTAAAGAAGATGACATAAAAGGAGCATTCAAATGGACGAAAGAAAACGTTGGGCCAGTCAGCATATTAATTAATAACGCCGGTATCGTTCGTTTATCGCAAGCCTCGACATTCGAAACGAAAGACTGGGTGGATACTTTAAATGTTAATGTATTAGCTGTTGGTATTGCTACCAGAGAAGCTATCCAAGAGATGAAGAAAAACAATATCGACGGTCACATAATAAACATTAATAGTATTGCAGGCCTAAAAATTGGTTCTTTTGAACAAATGACTATTTATCAAGGAAGTAAATACGCCTTAACTGCTATAACAGAAACGTTACGTTTAGAACTTGCCAAATCTGGATCGAAAATTCGAATGACAGTAAGTACAAATTAAATTTATAGACTTTTACAAGTTACAGATATAATTATTTTTTAAATTTTTGTAGGGTATTCATCCTGGTGGCGTAGTAACCGAAATATTTGAACAATTGTCAGAAAAATTCGATAAGGCTGCGTTAGATAAGATGAAAACCATGTCATTTTTAAATGCAGAAGATGTAGCCGAAACTGTTTTGTATGCTTTATCTACCCCAAAACATGTTCTGGTAAGTTACTTAACATTTTTTTTATCAAATGCATTAGTATTTTGTATTTTTTAGATCACCCAATTAACGGTACAAGCGGTCGGGGAAATTTATTAAAATTCTCATTCGATAAGTAAATTACAACCTGGCCAAGTTTACTGTATAATTTCATTTCGAATTCTATACTTGTGTATTAAATTGATTAACACATTGAATCATATTTTAATGTAGCGAACCTGTTCACTATTATACCTTCATAGAAAAATGCTATACAACATTTGAATCGACTTGATAAGAAAATTCAAAATGATACACCCTTCAACCGTGTTGGTGCAATATCATTTACAACTTTCGCCATTTCTTTTGCAAATATGTACGCTATAAATTTTATACTTTAATGTAATTTACATGAAGCGAAACATCTGTTAGATGTGTGTCTGGCATGCTTTCGTATTTCGTTTTTTTTTCCTTACATATCCCCAAGCATTCCAACAAGGCGCATAGTGCATACAGATATAAGTAGATCAATAAACAGTGCGCTGGTAAATGTTGAACATAGATGTGTCAGTGGCTTTTGGGAAGTCTACATATTTTGCGGTTTAATTGTTCTTTAAAAATAAATATTCAGAAAAATATACTGGGTGAACAAATAATTTCAATATTTATCGACTTTTAAATTTTATTCTCAAACTAGCTTTTATTAGTTAAAATTGTCGCGTTAAATTCCGAATTGGTTATTCGAAATCGCGACAAGTAAATATTTTTGCAATAAACATAAATCAACAAATCCTCGTTTCATTAACATTTAAATTGATTTTCCGAAAGCAAACTGCACTAAAACGTTCGAAACAAAAGCATTACTGCGAGTGCTGTTTGTTTGCTCAGAAATTTTCCGCGTTCATTTCAAAAGGAAATTGAAGAAAATATCCAAGGAGCCGTCCGACAAAACGGGGTAGTTGTAACGAAATAAAGTGTCAGTTGTTAAATAATTTCATCAGATCGTCGGTGATCATTCAATGTCTAGGCAAAGCTGAGCTCCTCATAATTTACCCATCTAATTCACCTGACAGCAAGGGAAGCGTGCTCTCTTCATCATTCTTTGTGCACCACATCCAACGTATAGCCGGCCATGTTGTTACTCCGTGGATACGTTTTAATCGGATTAACCGATTTTTTTTTCACCAGTAATCTACAGGGTTATAAATTCCGCCATTATAAATTCCGCCATTTCATTCCTACCTATTGGTAAGGGTATCGTAAAAAATGGGAAAGATAAAAAAATTATTACATGCTCTCAGCAATTTTCACCGTCGCGCAAATCTCTCTATTGCTGTTTAATTCACATCATATTGTTATTTTCCTTTTTCTGAATGTACCTACAAGAGCGTTCGAATGCGAACGTACGGTATAAATTTATGGGGACCGAGACCTTTTTGTCAAAAAAATACATTTGAAATATTGATAAAATATGCGAAAGCTATAAAACAATCCGCACACGCACGTGTCAAGAACGATCTATCGATCTCATTTTTTTGCTGTTCTACCCATATTAACTCCCAAGACCAGTGACCCTTAGGCAACAAATTTCCAAATCAGGATAAAATCATTTTTCACTTTGGTAGGGTTTTGATGTCTAAAAACGAGCCACCGTATGAATTAAGTTCGATTCATAAGCAACTACACACACGAATATTTAGAATTTCTATGTAGGTATATGAAGAAAGCTGGAAGAACATAAATAAGTTGGGGAGTTGTGACACCGTTCGTGAAATATGTAAGCGGTGAAAGTTATCTCGGAGCGGCTTATATGAAAATATTTGAAAAATCGCCCTTCGAGGGACAGTCGTAGAATGGCGTTCAGGTTTCAATCCGGGCGAAATAAACCCGAGAAAAGTTGCTGTAATGTTTCTCGGGGTGTCATCGATGCGGAAGATTATATTTTTATTTAAGTTGTAAAATATGTATATACCAACGTAAGATCGAAACGGAACGGAAAAAAATTCGAATTCGCAATTTTCGAGTTTCGTTTTTTTCGAGTGATGGAAAATTTATGGTACAAAGACTACGTTCGATTTTCGGCGTTCGGATCTCGTATAGAAATTTAAGCGCATAAACGGTTATCCGGTTTAAATGGTTTTCCTCTAAATTACTGAATTATGGTAATTTCTTCCCGAATGCAGAACTTCCTAACTAACAACAGCAATCGAAAATTTAATCACAGCATTCGGTATTCTTACATCTGATATACGCATTCAATATAGCGAACGGAAATTCGGAATATTAAGCTAATATTGTTTTCCGCAATCCCTGCAGCCGTTTTGTCAATAGTTTGCTTTGCAAACAAAGAAACCTTCAAAAAGAGTATAACGTCGGTAAATCCCATGCATTTTCTATAAAGAAAATCGTGTTCGATATACCTACTTAGATATTCATAACAATAAACCAAGGCAATACAAAATAGTTATTTCGATATATTAGCCGAGAAACTCTATTAGGGGATTAAAACTCCCACAACACCACTCGAAATATCAAGTAGGGGGGTGGGAAGGAAAAATATTAGGCATAATCCCAACAAATGAACCCACCAGCCGATTTCGATTCAAATATCCAGACTTTTATTCCTTGATAAAACGTAAAAAGCCCTCGAAGATCTTTATGCCGAGACTTACATATCTGTGGCTCTATTTTCTGCATTTTACGTCAGCAGTTTCCCTTTAAAGACGGCACCGTTGCCAAATCTTCGTCTATTTAAATCAATCACACGACCCTCTTAAATTTTGAAAAGTTCGCATTTGGCACCGATTTTATACGTTAATAAAGCCAAATGTGCGCCCCGGCGTTTTTCTAACTACACCACTCGCCCGTATGGAATAAAATTCGTCTTCGAATTATGAAACTTCGCCGCGTTAACGTCATAGTCGGTTCCGCAGGGAGATAAAATCCGACAAAAAGTAATTACGTTATACACTAAAAACTTTACGAATGAATCGCAACCAGAACTTGGAGTTTAGTATGAAAAATTATTAGGAACATAATTATTACGGACTTGAGGAAAAATGTTGGAAACTTTAAATAATAAAAAGGAAAAAAGATATTTTAATAAAAAATTAAGTTACCTGTACGGATTTTCAATTGTAGATTAATAACAGTAATTTAATTCTTCCTAAAACGAGTTCAAAAATGATAATTTAAACACCTTTCTATATTAAAATGAACCGTGTTTCGAACGCTAAATTATGCATCATTAGCGCTTTCGATGTGTATTTTTTGAAAAACCGATATTAAAACAACGATCCGTATCTTACGTTTTGTTCTATAAAGTACCGTTCGATGTTGATATGTAAAATATGTAATTACAAGAAATTAAATCCAATTTACTAGCAGCTGGTAGGAGGTGCACGCGAACATATACTCAAATATTGATTATGTAAAACTTAACATGCTATAAGAAAATAAAGTGCTTACCTACAGATTCGTTTGACTACAATAACTCATTTTGATTTCTTTTATTGATTGAAATAAACCATTAAATGTCCTCGGTCGGAAGGAACGAAGTCAATATGGAGATGCATGATTGCCGGGTAATTTATTTAAATAGATCGTAAATAGGGTGAACGTGAATGGCAAAGGAAATGAATCGAGTTTAAATAGGTTCATAATTGAGTTAGGCTAGAAAATGTTCCAATAAAACCAGAAAATACCAATATAGGTACCTGAATAAAAAGTAGAACGTGAGGAAATTACATTTCTACATTGATTTTTATAAATAATGTCCTGTATATATCTAAAAAAAGTAAAATTTATGCCCTCAAAACACCCCCAAACGCCCTTCAGAAGTTTTATCTCCAGAAAATCGTTTGCATGCGGAAAAGAAGAAAACAAGTCCTTTTTTTATCGAAAAACATAAATTTAAGACACCTTTAATGATCGATGGGCAATTAATTTCGCGGGAAAACGCAAATTTCATGAACAGTAGCGGCCGTCAGTGATGGATTTTACCTTTCGGAAAAGCGTGAAAAATAAAACTCAATCAAATCCATATAAAGAGAATACTTCGAGACATTAAACCTCGTAGAGTCGGTGGTAAATTAGAAGGGTGTGTTGCGATAGAAGAAAATCTTCTACGTTAGCGAACAGTGTCAATATTTTTCTGATTCTATAAAAATTATCGCAATTCATTTTCTATTATTAACAGAATTCAATTGAAAACTCTTTCAACGTTTTCTTTCGTTCTATCAATAGCGCAATAACTGTTAGGAAAATAAATGAAATAGTTTTGTTTTCAGATAATGAAATTTCAAGACGACGGAAGATAAACATTAAAATAGCTATTTCGCAAAAGTTTCGACCTTAAAAGAGTCATTCAAAATATCAAAACAAAAACTTCCCGGTTATGCCCCGGTTCTTTCCCGAATAAGCCCATTAGCTCGAAACTCACGATTCATCTTTCAACCCTTCATAAAATTTTACAAGGGTGGTCATGTTATTCCAACTAGTTGGTATTACGACCACATGGTGCAAGACAGAGTATATTGTATCTTCCATTATTAGGATCGTGTTTTGTTACGTTATATAGTCCCGTCGTCGAATAAACTCAATGTGCAGGAATTTGCATCAAATTATTTTTGATACGATGAAAACTTTGCTCTATTAGATTTTTTTATATACGAACTAATTAATTATTTCCCGAGGTCTTACTATGTGGTTTATTAGAAGGAATATCATATACTTGATGAAATATTATCAATTAGGTATATTAAGCAGGAGGTCTTCCAAGAAGACGTTAAGAAATAATAAGTGGAAATATATGGAAATTAAAATGAAATATTCACTGGTACTTATGCGTAAACTCTAACAAAGAATGAATACATAATTCATCCGAGAAAACGGACGTAAATTTTAATTTTTCGGGTCGTACGAAAATTTCCAACGACAGGACTAAAATGGCGGTAGGTCCGGACTCGCGTTGGAATAACACAATATCGGTCGGGGGGAAGGTCCAAAAATAATAAAAAGCCCGAAAATCCCGATTAATTTAATAACTGGATCGTCGGGGTGGGTGGCCCAAAATAACAATAAATTCCGTAAATTGGCCGAGCCTTACGACAGTAATTTTCCGTTTAAAAAGCCTCGGGTTGGGTGTAGACATTCTATACACAATATTTTTCATGTATAAATGAATGTATGGAGACTGAATTTCACCCGGCTTTCCAAATTTGAATATGATACGTTGGCGGCTCGTTATTTTCCTGCTTTAAAGAAGTTGTTACCTACTGTATTACCCGTATTAGATACGACCAAACAGGGAGAAAATTCAGCTAGTTTTGTTAGGGTTTTTTTAATGAACAAGCTAGTTACTCCCTCGCAACGAGATTTTTTTATAGTCACTCTAAAATAAAAGTTCTCTAATTAAGAGGGTATTTTCTAAGCTACTAACCGACAATTTGCTAAAGGCGAAATTAAAAAAATAAATATACGGGGATAGAAATTTATAAATAACAACTTTAATATAGGATAATATATTTTATTACTTTGCGGAGAAATTTCGAACGTGTACATATTTCTTATTGTATCTAACAAACTCGGAAAAGAAAAATATGCAGAATTTCCCGTCAAGGTTTCTTATGGAAAATCGTGGCAGGACTAGATTGCGTGCGAAAGGTTAGTTTGTGTGTTTCAAATAGCAGGATTGGACTGAAACTGACAAAGTATAGCCTGATAGGTTAATTAAATATCGCATAAATTTTACCAGCAACTTGACGAAATAATAATTCGCGATGCAATTAATGTATTTTTAAACAAATCCAATACCTGCAAGCCAAATACCTACTTGGATTTAATATTTGCACAGTGCATTAATTATTATGTGCTACAGCAAATTGGGATAAAAGCTGCTTCTTATAATAATATTTATTAAAAAGCGCTACCGTTAACCCTAAAAAAAGCAATTTCCTTTGACCTAAAATAATTTATACGCGAATATTATTTTAGCAGGTATCTAATAATAATAAAGTGTTTTCGGTGCGTATAAAACGTACAATTCGAAAGGGGAATCCGGCTCTGAAATAACGCAAGCGCCTGTCGTCGCGACGCGCTGCGAATACGCGAATTCACAAATTGAAGCAGCACCACGGCCCAAAAGCGTAACACACAGATGCCAAAATCGACGTCTCGCAAAACTTTCTTCTCCATTGTTGGAAATAAAAAAAAATTGTGAGTGCCAAAGCCGGCTGCATTTTGTTTACGAACGCGGTTTAAAAGCAGAGTGCGTCGCAAAAATAGAGTAAAAGTGCGCGATAGAGCGATGATATTTAAGTCACGTGGATCGAGATATTTTCGGCGTCACAGTGATTTCATACGCTATTTTCATGATAATTTGAGTTGTTTTCTATGGGGATTTATCAATAAATATTGGGATCGATCTTCAGGCAGTTGATGATACATTTGAGTCTACTGTGGTCCCTTTGGGGACTTCACAGAGACCGGTTTTAATCCTTAGCAATGCCATGTAAAACCTTAAAACCTACGTTTTAAAAAATTATACTAACATTGGTATTTCCAGAATTACTTTTATTAAGTAAAATTAAATTTAAGGAAAAATTGTAATTGTGATATTATCTATTAAGAGAATGAAACAAAACTGGAAGAAAGTGCTTCAATTTGCAGTGCTTCAAAGTTCATAGTGCTTCAAGTTAATTGCCATTTTACCTTTCATTTTATTAATCATTTAAATGCTCATCCTCGAGGGAAATTATTTAAGGTAAACAAATTATATTTATTTCAAATAAAAATTAGTACATTTGACTATATGAGTCTATAATATGTAAATAGGGATTTTTTTATAAATTATGGACCTTACCTAAATTTAAAAAGCCTTAAAAATAAATTCGAATGGCTTATATTTCACAAATTTAAAGTAGCTCCATTAAACTACGCTAATGAAAATTAAATACTAATATTATTTATAAAGATATCTGTATTTACCACTAATTGTTCAAATATCTATTCCATGAACACCAATATTTACTAGACAATAATGCTGTAGGAGCACTAAAACAATGCCACAATTAACACTTGTGTTTATTTTCTGAATCAATACTCCTAGTTATAAAAGCAACTTTTATTGCATAAAATATAAGGAATAAATACTTAAAAAATTCTAATTTAATGCAATTGAATCAATTAACCTTTTTCTGGTGATAATTAATTTAAATCGATTTTAAAGTATTCATTACACGGCTAATAAAAATTTCATCTAATTAATGTTTAATGAAATAAAATCGTTTTAAAACAGCTCTCGTCTAGTAGAATATGTAGAGTACCTAGATACTAAATTATTTTATTATCTAAACAATAATGCTTAGTAGTGTTTATTTTAGTAAACAAATTATGCGTAATTGAAGTTATTCGAAACTTTTAGCATTAGTGCAAGGGTGTACAGTTATAATGAACTACATTTAAATAAAACTACTGAATATTCATGTAACTTAATCTCCAAATCATTATTTTTCAAAAGTTCGGTATAAATATCTTTTGCTAGCAAAAGTATTTTAAATTAATGTATTGGTAATTTAAATTTACTAGAACAAGAATATAAATCAAGACCCTGCATTAATTATTTATATATTTCCGTTAGCTACCCCTAAATTATAAATAATACTACAAACATAAAATTAGTACGTGTTGAAGTTAAAAATCGAATTGGTCTAACACGAATATGAAATAAAAAATAAACATAGATTATATTCTAAATGGAGTATACAGAAGTTATGTCTAACGGTAATGACATGAGTAAATTGATGATAAAATTTCCATGTAATATTTCAAATATCTGTAACTGAGATCTATATTTTGAAAATATTTATTTTAAACGATAACACATGCATGAGTTACTTACAGAGTAAATAGTTAAAACATGCAGTTAGAACGGTTACTGTATTTTATATTTTTAGAAAATTCTATTTGATCAAATAAATGATAAAGGCAAGATTTCTCAATTACTATGATTAATCAGTACAAGAATCAAGTATAACATTATTAAAACTGATGAGCTAAAATTATTACTTCAATGAAACCCTTAATCAATGAATCAACGATAAAACGATAAATAATAATTATAAAATGAAAAGACACCAAAACGTGCCTAATAACGAAAATTAAACACTTTGAACAATTCTCGTGAAACATCCTATATATTTTATGTCCAATAATTTCTATGTAGTAAATTCCAATTAATGAAATGTTAATCATAAATAGGAAGAAATTTTGGAAACGTTTATATTGGAGCAATTGACTACCATTCGACCTGATATTCGAATTGAAAGGTCGAACAAAAATAGATGTTTGTCTCTGCTACCTAAACAGCTGATTGCATTCACACGTATATACATACGTTATTTGCACCATACAAAATATTTTCACACATTTTTGTTGTATTTAAGCAGTAATTTTAAATTAATAAACCCATTTAGAAACTATGGGCTATAAAGTAAATTAATACTTTTAATATTAGAATTTCTAACACCGGTATCCTAGTAACTAGACATAACCCCTTAAGCTCTCAAACTTGGTCGAGCAGCTTTTGTCGGCAAATTTAATTTTATACACAGTTTTAGTTAAATTCTAGCTACAAGTATTCTCTTTATAAATTTGGAATTACCATCAACAATTCAAATTTAGCTCAATAAACCTTGATCGATACATGTTCTCGAAGTTTATATTAGTTTTCCAAGTAGTAATAAAAAAAGTAAAAATCCCGTTATTTAAGTGATTAATAAAAATTTACTGTTACAAATGATTAGGAAGGGTGAAGTAGCAAACATTTTTGGATGATATAAAATTGCTAATTGTTAATTTTATGGAATTATGGATTTTTAACAATATAAATAACTTGATAAAAGATGATATCAAATCACCAACATCTCATTAATTGCCGAAAAGACGTTAGTCCTTTAAAAATAAAAAAAAATTGGAAAGTGGGCCACAGGAAAACATAGAAGCGTCGACGTTCCTTTTGAAGTGTCCGAAAGAGCGGAGAATATATAGGTAAGTAATCCGGTTGGTTTTTTTCAGGGTGGAGAGGAAGAAAATGTGCAAGAACGCGTAACGACGACGACGGCGGCGGCGGTGGCGGCGGCAGCAGAAGCGGCAGCAGCACCAGCAGCAGCAACGGCGGCCAAAAGCAGAAGCGGAAGCGGCAAACGAACGGCGGCGTAGGGAGCGGGTGGTCGTGGTGGGTGTGCCCATCACCACCACAGAGAGGATGAACCGGGCGCGCATGGCTCGCGCCTACCAGCTCGAGACGCGTCGCGATGCTGTGCCGCCGCCGCCGCCACCGCCATAGCTCAGCGCTCAGTCGAGATCTGGACCTCCGTCGCGACGCCGATCCCTCGTCGCGCCACCCCTGCCGATGCCACGGTGCATCTCAGTTCAACACCAACCCTCCAGCGGCTGCAGCGACCCTTGTGTGTGCGGCGCGTCGCCGGTGGTAGACAATGCGGCGCGTCGGGCCACCGTCCAATCGTGTTCGAAATGTGTTTTGCGCTCGTGATCGCGATTGTGCACCCGATCCGAAATCCAGTGTCCCGATACAGCAGGAACAGAAATAGCAGCGGCTTCGGTTTCACGTACGCCGACGGAATTCCGAGCCTTCTTAGGGTCCGTCCTACTACCACCTGTGTGACTCGTCGGGATCGCCTAACTTGATGCGTTTTATACGAAAACAACCCTCGTAGGCGATGTATAGCTTTAGCTGGTTGAAACCGGGTCAAATTTTTTTATTGCTATTTGGTCCCCTTCAACCAGCTGTGGTTGACATTGCAAGCTACACTTTTTTTTTACCTACGTATATCAGTGTATACGATTAGAATTTATTGGTGGATTATTTTTATTACAGTAAGTGGTTGTTCCTGTACGGGATCGTACGAAATATACAAAATTATCAATAAAGTGGATTAAATTTTTAAAAGTAATATTATAATACACGAAAATATTTAAATGTGGATTCTAACGTGAAATTAATAATTTAAAATTAGAAAAACTAATTAATTTAATTATTTCATATAAATATAAAGTTATTTAAATTTCGGTGGAAAAATAACAAATTTAATGGTAAAAATAAATAATATGCCGGTTTTAATATTCGACTTAATCGACGAAAATTTAAATAATAGTGATATAATTTAGTAATTTAAATGAATCATGGAAACAATAATGAAATCCAGCCGGAAAATCCTAATATTTTAATTACATTATGCACAAACGATTATTAAAACTATAAAACATTAATAATTAATTAAAAAAAATATTCGTAAAATTATTGCGATATAATTTTATAAGCACGAGTGGACAAAATAAATTTTGAATTAACCGCTTATATGAACTGGTGATCATTTCGTTGTTGGCATGAGAATTGTTACTTTTTCTAGAGATGAACTCTATAGAACAATAAACAAATCTGTATTTTATGTCTGGCATTTGTAAATCGAATATACCTATTTATTTATAGATACTTGCATGTTCATAATATGAAAGGCAATTACGATTTCTTTCGCCTATTTTAATTTTTAGATGCTTTTAATTCAAAATAAATTAAATACCATATTTCTGAAAACTTTTGAACTTTGGTAGATAAAAACTTTTAGTTTTGCGATACATTACAAATGGCATCGAATTACGAATTGGTATCGAATATAAAATGGTTTTACCCATATGTTAACTTTATTTTTGAAATGTAAATGATCTGTTGTTTCTAATCTCATACCTAATCTCTACTTAATAGCTCAGTTTCAGTGTTTCTACATAACGAAGGAGAACTTAATAATAATTGCAAATACAACAACATAGATGTAAGGGTTGGTATAATTATATTTATTACTAAGGGTTCAGCAATTATTAGACCAAGCAGATCAAAGAAGAAAGCAGAAAAACGGAAAATAGTAACCAAACTTTTTAAGTGAAAGTGAAAAAAATGGTGTAAGTTCATGATGTTCATTTTTGCCAATTATGGAATTGAAATATTTATAATTTATATACCTAATTATTTTTAAATCGGTCATAAAGTTGATATGTATTGAATAAATCCAGTGTTTACATTTGAACATGTTCAACACACTGTTCTATTTTCGTCACACATATTGCTAAAAATATAAATATCTAAAAATAGAAACCACACGTTATTTTATACTCTTTACCGTTAAAAACAACAACAGAACATTAAACACAGCCAATGTCCATTTGCAGATTTTCGAATGGTATTTTTAATTAGAAATTTTCACGTGATAAATTTCATATTACCAAAAACTAAAATTAAACTTAAATATTATAAAAAACTTAAATTTTCATCACAAGTTCCGGCGTGATGTTGTGAATCACAGGTCACATTGTGAAACATGTGATTTAGAGGGCCGAGAAATACGAAAATAAGAAACTTATGTAACAAAATCAACAATTACCATTTACATTTCACAGGCTAACTTTCTGGCAGCGACCCTACAGTTGTACAGTTGTTTCATGTCAGCGATACTAAGTAAGTAAAGGTACAGGATGTCCTAAAATACTAACTTTTTTTGCAAAAAAAAAAATAATTATCGTTTCGTACACATCTTTTGCAATATATCCAATCTCGAGTGGAATTTCAGATCTCGTTTGCTTCGCCTCATTCAATATTTTCCTAACCCATCAACGATCGGATCCAATTCGAACACATCCAACGTCTATCAGAATTTTATAAATAAAATTTACTGGTAAATACACATTTCAATGGGCGTCTACATTCGATGAAAGGGCATCGCGATTCCATTCTATTGTTAAGACTCGAATCGAATGCGACTCGGTTTAAAGACCCGCACAGTTTCTCTGATGCAACAAACAATGGCGCGCAACATTCGAATCCTTTTAATCCTTTCAAAAGATTTTTCTTCGCTCGCGTCCGCCATCGATTCATCATTTTAGTTGTCTATCTTGACCGCTCCCGACTCGAGTTCATTGTGTACAATATCCACGAAGGGGCGAAAGATAACTGTACTTTTTTGATTGGCGATACAAGAAATACAAGAAAACTGCTGCTCGCCCTTGCCACGGTCATTATGGTTAGTTCGGAATTAAATGAAGTTACTAATTGCTTTCGGTTTGTTGGTTGTTGTGAAACTATTATTTAGACGTGATTAGGCAATGATTGAATTGGAGAATTAGAGAAATTAATTTGAACTATCGGTAGGTAATTTGATTCTATGTAGTTCACTGGAATAGAATTTGTAAGGAATGGAAAATATCTATACAAAAAAAGGTTTGTATGTACTTAGGACAGTCGAATGGATTTTTAGGAGATTAAGGTAGGTACAGTTTTTCATAATTTTGTTAACAATTTAGCGAATGAACTGTAGGTATTTTCAAGTGTTGCAGGTAACACTTTTCAAAATAATAAATATTTATAGTCCTATTATCCAAGGCTAATTAGTTCAACTCGCAGGTACGATGGAAATTCCCACATTTCCTCCGATACATAATTCATTAGCGTCGAAAATCCATCGACCCCGACCTCAACATCGGAATAATTTTTCGAAATTGCGAAACGCAAACAAAATATTTTAACGGCTCGTCTACCCACGGTCCGAAACACATTCGCTCTCCGTATAACGAGATTAAAGAAAACAACCCCGGGTCGAGCCTCACAACAAAAATACGTTATGCCCGCGCGAAACTGAGCGGAGTCTCCTTTTGCGTCCGGGATGGGCGAAATTTAATCGATGTGCGTAATTAGCATTCTACGAATGTCTCAGTAGCGTCGCTTTGAGAATAACATCGAACGCTGTCGGATTGTTGAGAAATTCCCCAAACTCTTCAGCTCATCTATCAATCACAAAAATTTATCATCGAAATTAATGAAGGACGATTTTCAAATTATTAAACACGGGATATGCAATTAAAAATAGTGCAGATAATATCTCTCCTTGGTTCAAAATTTATCTTCAAACCTCTCACAAACACTTCCGGCTAAATTATGCCACGCAACTTTAAAGTGCACCCAGATGAAATATAAGATCCCAATATTAAAGGAATGGAAGAGCGTTTACATAAAGAACCTTTTTCCAGAATTTTTTGAACTTTCCGGTGTCTTTGATTTAAGATCTAATATCAAAGGTCGCCGTCTTCGACAAAGAAAAAATCTCGGAGAACAATGCAGTCTGGTTATTCGATAGAGGGATGGAATTCATTTAACCCTGCGACGTATTTTTGTCGCGAAAAGATTAAATTTTTGATAGGTATATTATTGATTAAATTACCTAACCTGTTTAAAGTTTTACGACAAAATGTTTAAACCGAAAAATTTCTATTGCAGGAATTTCTATTTAAAGAACGACTCGTTGAATAAATAATAGGTAACAATGCAGGGAACACCACAAAGCAAGGATTGATCTCTTTGAAAAGAACGGTTTATTTTTGTGACTAAAAGAGAAAAGAGAAAATGTTGTAGAATCGTGAATGAAAATACCTACAATGCTTTCATCAAACCTTTTTTTGTTGTTACAAATTTTCTACTACGTTAATTAATTATTGTTATTTAATTATTGTACGTAAAAGCGAGAATAATGTCCTTAAAAAGGTGTTTAAAACAAACCTATACAATAATTTAGGGAAAATGCAAACCGGTTTGTCGTTTTCCCGTTATGAAGTGCAATTATTTTCGGCCTGGCCGCGTTTTTAACTTCTTAATCCCCGGACTCTGTCACGTTGCAATAATAAAAGTTCTTCCTGAGTTTCTCGGCTCATGTTAAGTGGCCGAGAATATTTGAATTATTTATGTAAGAAATTTAATTAAACTTAGGCGGTATGAAATACTTTAATCGGTACATTAAGCTTTTTACTTGCGGACATGAAGACTCGGAGCGGAACGAGCCGCGAAAAGGGGCTTGTAATAATAGAAAATTCGATATTTTTTTTCTTTGGCTAAGGAGATTTAAACATTTTTTTACTCGTCTACGATTTTACTCGTCTTATTTTACTTGTATTCGACGATTTCTCCTGTTAATAAAAATTCGCAGCGCGACAATGCACCAGAGATGGAAAACATTAAAACGGCGCGAATTGCCGCGATATTAGCTAAGAAATGGAAGGCGTGCTCCTGACATCGAAAGATAATTGGAAATTTTACTGTTACGATCCTTATACAAGACGACAATGTAAGTATATATGCATACTTGAAAGTCTGCGTTATTCCTTTAGAGCTACAGAAATGGATACGTAAATAAAAGAGTAGTATCGTGAAATTCGCCGAGTTTCCACCTAGCATCGGAATCCGGGCAAATAAACCCTTTAACTTTTTTTTTATTATGTATTTTCCCGCCGAAATAATAATTTTCCTTTTACACCCTACCGCGATTTGTGTATTTAAGCGTTGTTTAATGTCTGTTAAACGACAAATACGTTAATGAAGGAGCGTTTATTTGAGTCGAAACGCCGAAAGACAAAGGTTGAAGCGACTTCGATTGGCGGAAGGCTCGTCGTCTTGGTCTCCCTCGATGGTGATAAGAACGCCCAGGATGAATACTAAATCGGAGCAGCCGTAGCTCGAATGATTAATATGGATAGCTCGTGCAGTGTTTGTGCAAGCCGGATCACCAAAAATGGCCTATTTCGCTAACTATACACACGACGCTTGTAAGCCGCATCTACATAGTATACCGGAGGGGTTTCAAATTTCTACGGATAAGTCTTAATATTGTTATACGACGTCGAGATAAGATTCCTGCCATTTTATAAGGCGCATTCCCAAATTCCCCATCCGACCGAAGGTGTAGTTATTATAATAATTGGCAGTAGGGTAGTAGGGTATAATGACTATAATGGGTATAAGCGTAGTAAAATCAAGGAAACAATTTACGTTCGGAATGTATTATAATAAGGAAATGTAATTATCGAAATAATCAAATCTGGTATCCATCAAAGACGTGAAGAAAAAATAAGTAGAAGATTTAAAAGAAGATAATTCATGAGAATTTACAGAAAAAATATTTGAATAATCATCTCGGCGTATTTTCGACCGGGTCTTTGGGGCAATTTTTGGAATGACGCGCATATTACAATCGGAAGTCGTTGTCGATTCAAACTTTTCGGTATTTTATCCGTATCTAAATAACCGAACTTTTCCCCCAATCTTATTCACGATCAAAGTTTTACCATTTAATTAATGGATATTGCGCCTTCTAAAAGCTTCAGAGATTAAGAAAAAAAAAACCTAGAGAGCGAACGTCTGAAAATCAATAAAATTCAAATGAGTCTAAAACCAATTCTCGCAGCGATCATCCCTAATCCGACGCAAATGCGAAATTATTCAGTCAAAAAAAATTTGGAATATGGCGAATAGGTAGATAGTAAAAATATGGCAACAAACGGTCGTTGAAATGTCGCTGCCGAATAAAGTGTTTTATTTAAGAAGAAGACAAATAAAGCAAAGAGACAAAGTTGAAGTGGCCCGTTGGGATGTCGAGCCAAGTCATTTTACGTTTTCACAATAACACTATATGCAGTTATATCCCCCAACGAAGGCATTCAGAGTAGGTATCTTATTAGCACTTTAGCTGAACGGGCTCGAACACGCCCCTGTCGTGATTCCTGCCACTCAAGCGTTTTCATTTCTCTCTTCATGCCACTTTTTTAGCGCTCGCCGTTTACTGGTGTCAATTCCAGCAAAAAAGTGTTATACATTTTAGCCGACGAAAAGGTTACATTGCAGTGCGGATGAATAAAAAATTGATACGAAAAAGGAAGTTTACGTAATAAAAACCAAGAAGGTGAAATAACAATTTTTTACGGTTCATTTCATTCAAAAACACGAAATTGAAGCGTGCACCTACTTTCCCCAAATAATTAATTTATAATTTCGTAGGGGTAGTAGAAGTAAAAATTTGAATAACGGCGAATTTCGAATCAATAAATTACAAATTACCAAGGAGCGTGGAAATATTGCAGTAGTAAATTTTTTCGAAGTGTCGGATCCTTTCGAAAAGATCAATCTCACCACCAAGCGGAATCGGTTGATGGGAAGTGCGAAATACGAAAATTCGCGTTAGAATTGACATGAAAGACATTCGGAAGTTCAGGAAAGTCATTTGTTTGGTATTCTGCCGGCGCTGATTGAAGCGAATAGGTTCGAAATGCAAGAGTGTTTTTACGGAAAAACGATTTTTTTAAAAGTGTTCTCTAAAATTGGAAAAATAAACGAGGCGGAATAAAAGTAACGATGCGAACGTAAATATCATAAAAAATAATGCACTCGGTGAAACAAATTGTCTATCGACTCGACTCCAGAGCTTCAGTCACCTACTTACCTATATAATTCTACCACATTAAAAGACTGGGAAAGTCTAAAGTAATTTAGTAGGTAATTACAAAAACTTAAATTAGAAAGCTCGACGGGGATGAGTCCAAGTGGGGGCAGGAATATTACAACCCTTATTTTATTCGCGAACCGGAATATCAACTTGATTACTGCCAAAACCAAGTGAACAGAAGCTTCAACATTACATTCGTAATATTTCAACTGTTCCGTAACAAAGTTTGTCGCCGAATAAGCCACATAAATGTCATTAAAAGTTGGCTTTCTGCGTCGCTTTGCGACAAAGACCCCGCCGCTTTGCCACTTCAATACTCCAGCGGATCATAAATATTGTGGTCCTCTGCGAGATACGTCCCAATGTTGAATTCCGGCCTGAAGACATCCCGACCAAGTGCATTAATTGTCCGATTTATATACATATAAAGAGCTTTTGGAATTGACTGAAGACGCGGAAAAACGATCCAGCTGTTGTTTAATGTCTCTTTAGTTATTGATGCGACCATCAATTTTGTCACCAGACCAAAACGCTATACCAATGGAAATACTTTTAACTTTATATGACTGCAAATAATTAAAATTTTCATTTCTACTCTACAAACCAAGTTCAATAGAGTTAACAAAAATAAATTTTCTTCAAATCATTTACTCGATTCTATATTATCTCCTTAAGAGCCCCATTTCTTCATGAGAAATCTTTTACCTACTAAAATTTTTCTGGCATTTATTGCCAACCTCATCAACGCCAATATAATTCCACACAACAACAGCTACATGAAAAGAAGTGACTTCTTTAGTTCCAAATAACTACAACTCAACGAAGTATGTATAAATTAACAAATACACTTCGAGCGGAGCCATAGTGTTTGTTAGTCGGATATCGCTCTATTGTTGTTCTCCGGATTGTTCTATCGCTTTGTAAATTAATTTTGATGTATAACAGAGTAAACGTAAAGTCGGCGGGTGGAAAGTAAGTTTCGGAAATTTATGTAAACCAGAAATTAACAATTCTCTAAGCAGAAAGCCCTGAGCAATTTTTGACATAATTAAAACGAACTTACCATCAAGACAACTTCTCGAAGGAGCGGGGGCTTACCTAGAACGAAAGATGTAGATGTTGGAACTTTAATTCGAATATCAAATTATAATTAAGAAATAAGTTAGGATATCTGTCAACGGGAAGTCTTATGAAGGCAAATGGAGACGTAAAAAGAAGGAATAGGTGTATTCGTCGAATAATCCGCGAGAAAATTTATGTTCGGTGCAAATTGTTACCGATAATGTTGTAGGTATATACGGTAATTTAATATGCAAATTCGCGTCGTTCTGGAGTTGATTTTAGGAATGATTACAGAAGAAAAGGAACAGTTTTTCGTACTTCCCGTCTGTTCTTATTCGAATTTTATGAAAATTAAGTTTCATACCTTTGTCACCGCATTAATCTCGTCTCTAGTTCGTTACCTTTTGGACGTTTCGTTCATTACAAGCCGTCTTTTCCGTAAAATACATGACGCAATCATGCCTTGCCTGAATTTAGTTAAATTATATTTTACGTGACATTACAAACCTAACCTCGTTTGCTTTGCAAAGTTTACTTTGAACCTTTGTTTTGAACCTTTTTGTTTTCTTCCTTAGTCGCATAGTTTCATCGTAAAATTACTAATTGCATACACTAGACAAAAAAAATAATTATGCCAATTACTGTAAATACAGTAATGATTCGACATTAATGTAGGTGAATCGTTTAACGTAAATGAATAAATTTCTGGATGAGAGAATATTCTCTTCTTAACTTTCTTAGCGCACTTTAATTTCGAACGGTAACAGGTAATAAGAAAATGATTTCCCTCAAAATAGCGAGCAACTTCCACTAGTACCGAGTCTCTAGGGTTATTTAATGAAATTCTCTTTGTTCCTTTATTGTAATTTTCTTGTAGGACAGACCATAAATGCATTCTGCTACAGGATGAATTAGTTCTCTCTTGTGATTAGATAATCTCAACGTGTTAAGAGATATTTCTAATTCCACAGTTACAGTCAACATTGCTCGGAGTGTCGTAAATTTTATCTCAGAAAACAGCGCAACGCGTTTTTCATTGTTACTGGTACTGGAGCAGATTAATCGGTCAGATTAAAATGTACATCGTATTTACAATAGGACGATTCGTGTTTATTTTGCTGTGGATAAATTGTTTCTTCGTCTCTCGTCTTTACTAGTTTTTTTTTTTCATTTTGAATGGGAAACTCGTATAAATTCGTTCTTTAAATAATGCCTACTTGGACGCTAAGTTTTAACTTGCGAATTCGTTGAAACGATTAAAAGTATTTGTAATTTAGTGCTTTATAAACCGAACAACTCTTGAAGTATGGTTTGCTTCGAAATAATTTTCAGTTTCTATTTTCTCCTTTTTAATCCGCAGGCCCTCTTTCTGTCAAAACAATCGGGCCAGCGAGAGCAATTTATCAATTTGCTAAATTAATTTTAACTTCGAAAATGACAACCATAAGGACATAAAAAATATTCTGCACGTTCTCCGGAAATTAACTAATTTAATGCGGATGTACTACGTACAATTTGTTAAGAATTAATTAAACGAAAAAAAAATATTCATTAGCTTATTAAAAATTAGGTAGAAGAAACAGAATTATTATAGATGAATGGTTGTATTTTAGATAGGTTAATTTCGTTAAAATTTCAACGTCCAATTTGATAGGCGATTAAATATTAGGAAATTTGAAATTAATTTCGCAAAAACGGTCCGGATTTATGATTCATTAGAATAAGGGAATACCCTGTATGTAACTGACGACCATGAGTAATTCGAAAATAATAGCCGAGGAGCGATTCTATTATTAAATCCATCATTTCACGCGCTAATAGCCGCACTAGATGGAAATACGGGTTTCGGGGGAAATTGAAACATTTTAAATTTGTAGAAACGCCAAAATCCCAACCATTGCCATCGGTTATTTAATCTATTTTAATCCAATATTCAATATCCGATTTTTTCCAAAAATAAAATGCTTGCATATGTCATACGTACGTACAAAACATTGTTCAAAAATGTTAATAACAAAGCTTGAATTTGCAAATTGAAATGTACCATTCAAAGAAAGGTGAATTAAATAGATAATAATTAACAACCACAAAAAATTGTTTTACAACGATGCGATTATATCATTTGCAGGAATTTTCATTTTATTTGTCCATTTACTGTGTAGGAAATTAAAATAATTTTGGAGTGAGCACTAAAATGATCAAATAGGCGGATGCAAAACCTATCGGCGATAAATTAGAGCGGTTAGAGAACACAAGACGATTCAGCGTGTAAGAAGGACGAAATATGGGCCAATGAGCCCCGCTAACGGCCATCACGTGGGACTAAAAACGAGCTGCTCATTATTTCCCATTCCAACGGGATGATTTATCCAGTTGTGAAGCTGAAAAACTTAATCTCTGTTCTGCAGTTAGCGCGCCCTGGCCGGGATTTCAGACGGTGCGGTGGAGGTAGCTCGCAGGAAACCTCGAGTGTTTTTGCACTCGTGAATAAGGGAAGAGTGATGGTTCTAACAGATTAAATTCAATCTAAAAATTTACCTACTCGAATAACGTGCGAAATTTCGAAATTAAATTAAAAATCATCGTATTTATGTCCGTAATAGTTAGGTACAAAC
Organism: Phyllotreta striolata; assembly: GCA_918026865.1. Lineage (NCBI taxonomy): Eukaryota > Metazoa > Arthropoda > Insecta > Coleoptera > Chrysomelidae > Phyllotreta > Phyllotreta striolata. The sequence goes on along the minus strand of OU900094.1, from coordinate 15,320,580 downwards.
AAATTCAATTTTTTTTTATTTGGAAAGGTAATCAAACAATAACGCCGATTTTATTAATTGGATGTACGGGGCAATAGTAAAAAGCAATAAAAATACGCTTACGTTAAATATTATATCTACGTTAAAATAAATTTTCGGGTAAATCGGTTTTTAGCAAAATATTTTTCAATATTAATATTTCAAGCGAAATATCATTTGCGTAACAAATATTGAATCAACAACTGTATGCGTCGATAACTTTCCATCAAATATTTGTTATACAGATGAAGGGATAGTTTTCTATTTTCATATGATGATGAGCCAATGTTTATTTTCAATAACTAAATATTGAAGTACACGCTTCTATAATAGAAGCCCTTATTATCGAATTGCCGTCGATTTAGATTGGAAAATTCAAATCCAATTAAGCAATTGTCGTATACGTGCACGCGTTTCTCTCTCACAATCCGGCGGATTACGGAATAGTAAAATTGAAAGGATATTTTCGTCTGTCGGCTATTTTTCTCGACTAAACGATTTTTGATCGTAATTTCATGTCTGGTTAGCTTGTAAACGATGATAGTGTGCGTGCATAAAATCCCTGCAGGAGTCTAATAAAATTCGTACAGACACAAATCAAACCGACGACGACGGGTGTGTCTGGCAAACGAATTATAGTGATTAGGCGACATTCTTTTTCAAAAAAGTCGCGCTACTACACTGTTAGTTGCTTTCTATAATCACGAATTCCACCATTTTCCTTCGCAATAAACAATCCATGTAGGAAAATCACCATTTATTAATAAAATAAATTAATCAACTCAATCCACCATTATTACAGTACAAAAGCATGCCTTTATTAATCAATTTAACGTAATAAAGATATTTTCAGATAGAATTTTGATTCAGCAAATTCCAGGAATTCACGCTTCCTTTAAAATTACTTGCCAAAATTATGTTTGTATACTAAATTTTCACCTAAAAAATTCAAGCCGCGGAAATTTGCGTTCAATAACAAATTAATTCCATTAAATTACCGAATAAATCGACCAGGTATTTTTAAAAGTGTAGTATAGCCGGGTGGCGTGTACGCGGTATTCTGATTAATTGGCACAGGATCAGTTTTAAGGTGAGGCGAGACAATGTCAGGATTATCGATTAGATTTATTGTGTTTCCGACTTGCCTAATGACATCGAGAATTCAACAATATCAATGTGAAAGTTTTCCATTCCAACCCAAAAATAAACGAATCAATATATTTGTCCCGAAATACAAACGATTCCTTTATTTATACATGACATTAAATCTATTTTTATTTCGATATATACGAATTGCAAAATTAATGGAGTAAAAACGAAAATAAAAGCGGAAAAGGTAGAGTGAAATATGTATACATATAAGAAAACCAATCTCTTAGTACCCAAGATGTAAATACACGTATAGATATGGTTAAAAGCAGCTTGCGAAATATTTCTTGCCTACGAGTAGCTTCTTCAGGTAGCTCTAAAGATTATACCATCTATAAAATCATCAAAGAAACATTCGATTCGAGTAACTAGTCGCTCAATATCTCCTTTTAGACTTATAACACGAGAGAAAAACGAGCGAAATATTTAAATAAGTTCAGCGTGAAATCTGCAATTCTTTTTTTTTTCTCTAAGTTTATATTAAAAGCTCTCGAGTCATAAATCTTAACTCTTATCACAATTCACAATATGAAAAATCTCTCTCTTCTCTCTACCAGTACTCGTCCAATCTTTTCGAGTAAATTCCTTGGTGCTCATGTATATGAGAAACTTAAAATAAATTCAGAAATGATGAAGTGTAATGAAATGGAAATGGCTTGCCGGTTCGGGCATGATTTTGCAAAAAGGGAAATATTCCGATTTGCCATTTCGGGCCCTAACGTTCAGTCGATTTCAGTAAACAGCTTTGGCTCGGGAAGGTTAGGCATGCACTTCGAATCCAATAATGAATTATAAATACATTTTTTCCGCCGGCTCTAACCCAAATAATAAAATATTTGCCTCGGAAATTCGGTCCGGTTTCATCGAATTTTACCTCGGAAAAACTTATCAAAAGAAAATTACTGAAAAACATATACGAGACAGCCGGAAATCTGTCCGTTCGCCAAGCGAGAACAAACGTATATAGACATAAATTTATTTCGTGAATGGATTAAAAACCCTATTCAGGATCGTACGTACAAAGACATCATTCTTCTAGCAGGGACGCCGCGGTTCCATTCACCACTCTATCCACTTAAATACGATACATGTTCCCGCACATACCTTCCCATTACGTGTTAATACTAAAGAGGATCAAAAAGTTGTCAGCCTTTGTAAACGGTAGCCGTGTTCATGTATTCCTGCTTGCTCCGTAAAACGCTAAAATCAGTAGCGCCCCCTGCGGGCCTCCGTGCATCGCAATACTTTCCAGATAGTTTTCTAAATAACGATAATCGAATAAAACCGACGCATTGTACACCACACCGCATTGTGAGAACTTTTAATAATTTCGATTTCCAGTGGTCCCCGAAGGTGTCGGCAGGGCACCCCCACTGCATAAATATTAAACAAGCAACACATTTAGAAGCTTTGTGCCGGAGCGCAACTCAATAATAACATTACAACTTTCGAATACACAGCAGACCGTTCTTTTTTGCCGAAGCTTCGGAATTGAATAAGCTTTACAATGTAGGTCGTCGAAAGATGCTCTAATTGGATTCTATTTTTTATGAGAGCGAACGAGAAAGAAAACGAGTTTAACGCGATCGAGTGCGTTTCGTTCGGTATAATTCCAATTCGAATACATATGCATAATGATCGAAGAAATTATAAGCGTTCGATTAAATGGCGAACTAGTTGAATTATTCACATTGCTGCACAGTGAGTAGTTCTGTCTATTAGGCTATATATAATGTAAATTGAGTCGCACGTAATGAAGTAATTTATTAAAAGACACGTAAAATTAACAGTAGGAGGGTATACATTCATTAAAATTTGCGAGCAATTAGTCAAAATACGACGTTAGTTCGTAATTAATGATTCCGGTTTTTGCTCCATAAAATGCCCCAGCATACACCGACTATGTTCATAAATGGATTCCTAATGTTTATATCGAGCATTTAATCACGATTAAACCAATTTCTAAATAGACATTATAATTAAATATTTGGCGGAAACGAGAATTTATTCTCCGCCAAAATACAACACCAATTTTTTCATCACACCAAATTTTAGACACCGATATAAATAGAATATTTCCACAACCCATTAAGATTCATTACTAATTAAACATGTAGTTTAAATTCATTAATTAAAAAATTTATCAGTCCCTATTAGGTACTTCGCATGAGCTCAAAGATCTATTATCTAAGTAATAAAACGTTCATTTGGGCTAATCAATCTCATACGTGGTTGATTTTACGATATAATTCGCAATAAAAAGGCAGTAAGGAAAGTGTAAAAACGTAAGGAGAATTTTACGAAGAGTGGCCTCTCCTAAATTGCTTGCATGCGCTTTCACAATACACGCAAGAGCTCGTTTGGGATCGGAAAGGGTGGAAAAAGTTATATTCTTTCAAGTGATTATAAAGGGCGAACTTTCAATAACACTTCGCAATCATCGGCTATAAAGTTTAATCAAAACGAATTTCATTATTAAAACGAAAACGTGGATAAAAACGTAAAATAAGAATCTATTAAAGTACTAGCTATTATAATAAATACGATGGCAAGTGATTAAATAGTTCGTATGTAAGTTTCCCATTTCTGTTTAACTTCCTTTAAACATTCCAACCCTTCTGTTTGTTTTCCATGAAAGAGCAAATGAAAGTCATCTGTTGAAATTCTATCGCGATTGTGTAACGTCAGTCGAGATCGACCTGTTACGGTTAGCAAACATCGCGAAATGAGTGAGAGAAGTGAATATAGTAGAAAAGACATCATCGCAATCATCAATTTTGGATGAAATATACGTGTTTGTATCGATGGAAAATGAGATATATTTTTTATTTGCTTACATTCGAGTAGTTTTGTGGAATTTTCGGTAAATAAATTGATTCTGATCGTCCGAATTTTTTTGCTAGGTAGGTTATATTAAAAATGTTTATTTATTGAAATTTGTTTTCAAAGGGCCATTACGCAGCGACTGAGTGAAAATCAATGTAAATAAATCAAGCTAAATTTCGAAGCTCTCAAGCTAAAAATTATGAAAAAATGCATGGGTTTTTAAACGGACTATAAATACAAATACTATTAGAACGACGACATTCAATCTGACACACTGACCTATTCTATTAATTTCAGTTTATAAAACATTTAGCGTGCCAGGCGGCTAAATGTTCCTACAAATGCCAGACTCTGAAATAATCGAAATTTCGTGTTAAGTACACGCTCTAAAAACTCCTTTTCAACTAAATTCACCAATTATATATCAAAGAGAAATCAATATAACTAACTCATTAACCAACATTTTTCGAATGCCACGAATTTAAGTTGGTCGAACATTTGATTGTTACAGGGTGCACGACCGAAAACTCGATTTAATTACAGGAATATTCCACGTATAATGCCACTACAATCGACCCTATAAAGTATAGAGAGATATGCGCGCATCAGTTGATACGGCAAGCGACTCGGATGAAATGTGCTCTATCCAGATGAAATTTGCTTCTGGAAGTCGTTGTTTTTGCTGCAATCAAATGGGATTAAATTGACTAATAGTCCAATTTCGGAATTTCCTGAACAATCGCTTCGCCGACTACGGCAACCGGCGATGGTGTGTCGAATTCTGAATCACCCAAGTGGAATAGCGCGTATTTATATCCGCAGCAACAATAAGAGACAAGCTACGAATTATGCAATTCTCTATAAGATTTTCCGACTTGTAGTTTATCCAAATTAGTCCGAACAATAAATTTGAATTGTGTAAATTGAAGTTTAACAATTTTTTGTACGAACAATAAGGTAAGTTAAATAGACATTATGCAAATAGAAATAGAACTAAAAATGTAGAAACTTTCGTTTAATCTCGGCCGGTTGGCAACTACTTGAACGATTTAAATGAATTAAGTACAGATGATTAGACATCAATTTCGTTAAAAGAAGGAAGAATTTCGGATCGCTGATCGAGAACCCGCATTGCAGTAATGACGGAATTCCGGCAAGGAGACGCGAATAAGTTCCTTTGAAATTTACGATGATAGTTTTTCCACCACCACCGGAGGATAATTCCGTTTTACTGAGAATATCCAGCACATAAGCAGTTTCTATAAATCACCCGGATCGAATTTTGAAATTCTGTCTACGCTAATAAAAATGTAAAATGATATCCAAATGTAATTGTGCTATAGACATTTGAATTTATCCACTATCGATTCAAGCAAACAAAAAGAATAATTAAAGGAGTGTGCGCCGGGTATTTCAAACACGAAATAGAGAAGCAATTGTGTTTTCATGAAAAGAAACGTCGGTGCACACTAGACTACGGTAGTGCAACTATTGCTAATGCAATATGCATCGAGTCGGTTCTTTTGCAGTTGCCAAACCCAAGACAATTTTCTTCTATGCTAACGGAATATGTAACTATGCCGGCTGGAGGAAGTGTACAGCATCGTACCGAATTTATTCGACAATCAATTAAGCATTAAAATAACCGCGTTTATTTACACGACAGTTCAAAGAGCTCCAGGTGCAAGGACGACAGCCATTGAAATTGAAATAATAAAGAGTAACTGCTCCACCATTAGGCGCGGCTATTAAAATTCCTGATTCGAAACTACCTCGTAAAGTAGGGATTCATTAAGACGCGAACACTATCGTCAACAGAAACGGCCTCTCGAGGTTAACGCTGTTGGCCGCAAATAATTAAATTCGAGTCAGAAAGGCGAGACGAACTGAAAAGTTTCCATTTTAATTGACAGATATATTCAGGTCAGCAGTTATCTCATTGAAATTCGGCTCGGGTAGTCGACGGTGCTTCTCCGCCGCGAATACAATCAAAGATACATTCTTCGAAATTGGGAAATGTCCGGTTTAAGATTGGAAAGCCGGTATCTGATGGAAAGGAAGTGCCCGAGGGGCGTATAAAAGTCCGCAAAAACCATCTCATTAATAGAAAAGTTTCTCTACTATTAAATTTTCTGGTCATCTTAAATTTGTGTACGCTTAAGAAATCTAGGTTGTGTGAGATTCGATGAAGATACGAACACCTATATCCGTTTCTGCGGGCATTAAGCGGCTATAATTCTCCCTCACCTTGGCTTGCATATATCCGGAATCCAATAACGTCGGGGTAAAAACGGAAAAAAAAGAATGGAAACCGTGCCGCTACTGCTAGACCACAATGTGACTTGTGATCCGATTGTGGTTGGGCTCCGACCCGTTATTTAGGATAACGTGACGTAAGGTTATTGCGGCTCTGGATGCGAACACCCGTAGTTGCTCGAAACTTTTACCAATAATTGTCGGACGAAGAGCCGATTCTCAATATATTTAAAGCCAATTTCACCTTGTCGACGAAAATATTTCGCCACCTTCTTTTCGGTGGCTTTAAAATAGGATTTTTAAGGAAAACTAATCGCTTATTTAATCAATTGCTACGTGGTTGAAAAAAGTTACAAACACTTTCATTAATTGGTAATTAATTTATCAAAATTCCCCGCGAAAACACTCCAAACTATAACTATCATTAAAGCACTTATCCAGGAAGTATTTATCAGACTTTAATTCTAATCACTGCATAGAAAATAAATCGTTTTATCGAAGTTTCGGGTCGCTCTCCGTTAAATCAATAGCGAAACTTTTAAAAATCGAGCGAACGAACTAAATCATCAATTAATTTGAATGCGGGAATTTTTTTAACTAAAAGTTCTTCCAACGAATATTTCTCAGTAAATTACATCATTTGACTCTTTCAACGTTGGAAAAATTTTCATCTCCTCGTGTAATTTGTCATGGAAAATATCTTTATAAATTGCTCATTTGATATGCAATAATATTCGTGCGATAAATCTGATTAATGTTATTCGCGTAGAAGTTAAAATGACAAACATTTATTCTTGCGTATAAAGCCGATGGTTGCGGAATGTAAAAATACCAAAAACGTTTTACCCATCAGTTAATAATTCCTATATTAATACAAACTAGTGCATTCCATCAAAATATCATTAATTTTGATTATTTGAATTAAATAAGTAGTGTGGGTGTACCATTGACAAATACATATAACGTGTATTATACGAAATAATTACAACATATCATCTATAATATTATAAATAAAATATGTAATTTATAAGTTAATAGAAAGGTATATTAATTAGTTCGCAGGCAATTAATCATGTGCAATAAAAGATATATTATCCACTAATTTACTGGGATCAACATACTAATTTAACCAACTGTCAAATACGATGGTTTTAGAATGAAATTCCAAATTAATATACAGAAATTTTGGGAATTCAATCATAATTAGTATTTGAACTAAACATAAATTAATTAGATTTTAAATAAAAAAACAAGGTAATCATTTGATGGAATTAAATTGATTCGATGGACTTTCAGACTTTTTGAACACTCCTTTTAAGGATAGGTTTGGTAGGTATAAATTTGTTTTATCACGCTAACCTCAGTTATTTCACAATCGTAATAAAAACAAATGTTTCCTCAAAATTTGCCATTTCGAAATTAATAAATGATAATTGCAAATAACGTTGATATCAATTTATTATCATAAGATTGATGGTTCTTAAATATGGAACAAATGCCCTTTTGAAATATTTACTTTAGCAGATAAAAGGCCGAATCTTTTTGTACATTTTTTTACTATTTTTGAATGGAAAGAAGGCCATTCGTAATCGAACTGTAGAAAAACAAGCCATCAGTTATTCGCAAGATGAAAAACTTAACCCGGATCTCATTCAAGACAATGACATGCAGAATTCGGCCTTGTCATTGAAGAAACAGTTACATAAAGGCCTAAGAGATTGATAGATAGCACTGTTGAAGCCAGAGGAAAGAGTAGGAGAAATTTCACAGTGTTTAAAAAAACGTCTAAATTGGTAGAATAATTGAATTTCAATTCAAACGAGCATAATTCCCGATTCGAACAGTAATAATCCGCTACAATAACAATCATTATCCGGCGGCGTTCTATGTACTATAAAACGGTCCATTCGACATGCATTTTATGCACCTGTGGCGTATTAACTCTTTGGTAAATCACACAGCGCCTCATTTAAAATTACAATCGAATGACGGCCATCAAGTAATCCACTAGCGGAATTTACGCAGGCGATATTCGATAACAGCCCTGGCCCAAATTTCGAACGATTTTAAAATGAAAATATCATTAACATAAATTTCATTTATCACCAATTCGGAATATATGACAACAATGCTGAGCTGCCGTACATCGAACGATAGAAAGATATGAAATATTTATATATCCGAGCTTTTCCAATTCAGGTGCGTTTCATCTAAACGAAAAAATCCATTCTTCCCGAATATGCTAAAAAATATTTATCTCATTTTCGTTTCGCACATATTATAAATTTTCGTCGAAAAATTAAACTCGCCCTTCCGCATCTTCCCCCGAAAGCACTGCATGCAATGTATCAAGGTGACACAATTCAGTGGAATTTATCACGGTTCATTCTTTTTAATTTTGCATTTTTATCTACCATCTCGATTACACTGCCACTGTTCGCGGGATTCTTTATGAATCTCGAACGCGAAAAAAATAAACGGCTCCCAGAAAAGTTATCAATCACGATCCGATACCTTTTTCTATTTTCCTTTTCGATTCAAATAAAATTAATGCTTGCAACGTTGCTCCTTTCACGTCAATGTTTCTGGCGGCTCTTTTGTTACGTGGATATTTTTCTGTCGTTAGTCGCGTTGTTTTGCTATGTTAAAAGTTTGCATTTCCCTTTACCAAGGGGCAATTAAAATTATTTAGTTTTTTAGCGTATAAAATTTTTTAGAAATATTTAGAAACGCCTATGACTGTGATGGGGTCGAATTATTTTAGAAAATAGAGGTGGAAATTTTGTTTGGGTAAAATTTATATACTAAATAATAATATGAATCAAAGTTACAATCGCCTCTCGGCCAGCATAAAATATGTCACTCAGTTATCGTTTGAACTGTTTTAATAGTTCATAAAAACAGAGGATTGTCGATCGGAAATAAACGAAATAAGCAATAAAATGGAAAAATTTGTTAACATTATTACAGTTGAAATTTCAGATAATATATTCAACATATTATATTGATTAAACAAACACAAATATGGAGGCGTGATTAATTAATTTAACCGATTTTTCCTCTTAATGAAAATAAATATTAATCAGCTAATTTTTGATTCACTTCATCCGAACAAAAAAGCCTCCTTGATTTTATTCGGGATAAAGCAAAAATCAAATTTTTGTACATACGTATTTCATTTATGGAAACATAAAGCGAATTAGTACAACAGAGCGTAAATCTGTGATAATTAGATTGCGTGCGCGAGGCAAAAAAGTAATTTAGAACGTGCGCATACGAAACAAATGAAAATTTGTAGAGCTTTTCTTCGAATTACCACTCACATAAATTAATTATAACAATGTTGTAAAATAATGACGGTAATTAGTCAAAGGGGAATGGGTGGCTGGCTATTTTCAAATCGTAAAATTCAGGTATTATTTTGGTTGTTTCCATATACAAACAGTGATCAAAAATTATACACAGGGAATTAAAAAAATGTATATTTTATATGTTAAGTCGGAATAGGAATTGTAAAAATGATTTTTTTTGAACCAGTAACTATTTTGTATTATATCTTTTCATTCAAACAACATACTTTTATGAAATTATATCAAGGGTGTAATTCTTTTTTTGGCTTTACATATTGTACAACTTTTTTAGGGTAAAAATAATTTTATGAACAAGCTGTCCTGTACACACATACATATCCTGATATGCACACGCATTACGAATGCTATTGTTGTGACATTTCTAGTAAACTCAATTCCCAGTTGTTACCAGTTTTCGAAGAGTCCTGCGATCCACAGATAGATAAGATTACAAATCAGGAAATATTACGCCGCAGAGAAAAGACAATAAGAAACATAATAATCACGTTATCTATAGTCTATACGAACATTTTTTTCAACAATATTTTTCATATTTGTTATACGAATGCGATTTTCATTGAAAACAAATATTTTTTCACTTAAAAACAATCCAGCAAATCTAAAAATTCGCAGGTTCCCTATACCCCGGCTGACACTCGATAAAGCATAAGAATCGATCTGCTCGGTATAAAAGCCATTTTGCACAAGCACGACTGTAAATTTGTCCAAAAACTTTGTGTTAGCTAAGAGCAACCGATCCTAAATCAGGATAATACTTAATGTCGAGGATAATACGGGCCAAGCGGCCCTAGGACCTCCAGATATGCGCTTGGCTTTCTATAAATTCCGTTATTTAAAAGGCATATCCTCGTTTGAATTTATATTTTTCGGTAGATAGACGAGGGATTGTGAAACATCACGAATTTATGCATGAAATGGGTTACACGGTTTATGTACGGGGCGTTCCTTCGCTGAGTAATGGACGCAGTTGTTGCAAAGTAAACGGGATATAAGTTTGTAGCTAAATTTATATTTTACCCGCACAGAAATTACGTTTGGGATTAATAATTGGTCCATGTGTACTTTTCATATACAAAATTATTATTTTTTTTATCGAATAATTTACATGAATGATGTAAATTTGGACCGCATTGAAACCGGAGAACGTACGGAAATGAACAATCTGTGTTTGAGCAAAAAATAATGAGCCCACCCACCTTCATTAATCACGCCAGTAGCCCTTTTCAGTACACATATCACTGGAGCAGTTTTTGCTCGCCACCGTTTCTAAAACTTTTGTGACAAAGGCGCAATTTCCACTCTACATTAGAATTGGAAAGGGATTACGTTTACGTTTTAAAAGATTTTTGTCAACACGTTTTTGCTAGGTAGCCAGACTGTTTAAATTTCACCGCTGAGGTTTAAAGATGCTAACACTTGTTTCCTTTCTAAAAATTCACAAATACAAAGTAAAAAAATTACTTTTACAAATCGTTTGAGCAACAAAGAAATTCAGCATTTCTTTTTTTGTTAAGCGTAGATCATTTTTTATTAATTGGTATCTCTGTTCCTCATCAAAGGCGAATGCACGCCATCAGAGGAAACTCGTCGGAGTAAATCGTCCGTAAAAAACTATTAAGGAAAACGCCGTATTACTCGCCATATAAAAGCGATTCTTTTTCTAAACCATCCTTCACGAGTATAGCCCACTATGTTGATGGTGATTGGGAGTAGATAATACTTGAATATTAATGGACGAATACATTAATACGTAATGAAGATAAACTTGCAGCAGCCCTATGGTTTTTAAACGGTTTCCAATGACGACAAAGGCGGGGATTAGATTTTTATAAAGCTAATACAGTCCCGGAAAAAGAGCGGTTTAATTACGAGCGAAACAAATTCCCTCGCAATATTTTTAGTTAGTGCCTACTCAAATAACACAGAAAAAACCTCTTGTTAGTTCTACTCATCCAGAATCTCTTTCACAGATAAACATTTAGCGATTCCAATAGATTTTTGTATCCAGAGGTTTTTTGATGGCCTAGATTGATAATGGCCAATGGCGGTGTTCAATATTGACAAAAGAGTAGGGGAAGCAAATATTTTTGGAGTCGGAATCTAATAAGCGAAAATGAAGGAAACCGAACCACCGTAAAGATACGAAAAAAAAAATTGAGCCGAAAAACAGCATTCCCTCTTAATTGTAAACATTAATTTTATATGATAGCCACGAGGATAAACCGTTTGCTAAACCAATACAAATTTCCAATCATCATTAACCCAAATCTAATCTAATTAAAAAAAATCCTCTGTTCGCCATTTTATCTCAGTTGAAATTATGGCCACGTCGAAACCACGCCAATTAAAACAAAAATCATAAAGCGCAAAATGCCCAAAGCCGCGCTTGCGAGACAAAGAGGCCGAATGGCGGGAAGATTCTCAGTTGCCCTTTACGGGCATCTCATCATAACCGTGTAACTGCAGGCTCGGGCTCGGTTCTCGACTTTTGCATAACTGTTCCCGAGGGGAACATCGGGATCATCTCCGTTGGCTTATCGCCCCGTGTATCTGTTGTCTCTATCAGAAGAGCACCGGGAAGTCGAGCGCAGAGGCGGAACGATTCAATGAGAGAAGCCGTTTTGTCAAGAATGCAACGAAGAAAAAATAATCCAAAGGTAAACGAGTTAATGGAAATGGAAAATAAACTTTTAATTATTCCACGGAATCGCTAATAATCCTGATGGCGCCATATAAACGAACAAAAACTGTTTTGTATGAACAATAAAAACTACCTGTCAGATCGAAATTTCAATTATTCCCATGGATGAATTTTACCGCTATTTTACAGGGAGCTGTCTCGATTCTTAAAAAGTAGATATTTTACATTTTGATGGCGTATGAGTTGTTATTTGTGCGAACAGATTACTAATCTCGTCACTAAAATTGATTTAATGACATCACCGGCAGTGAAATTTTATGGCATCTAAACTCTGTTATGTTTAAAGGCCATAAAACTCCATAACAACTGCAAAAAGGAAAAGCTCGCGGTAGACATGCTTTTGTGGTCAATTAACTTTTCCTTGATTGTATTTAAACGACGGCAGTGCTTTGAATTTTTGTATTACCGATGGCGAAACGGGGAAAAAACAAAACGAGGACAAAAATATTTAGGTAGTTATTATTTACTTTGGACGGTGCTTCTGAATTTTTGTTAGGGAACTATTTTTCCTTCTCGGCGATCGCTGGCTTTTTAGTAAATGACAAAAATATCGCCACTTAGTCCAAATTACAATTTAATCGAGCAGAATGAACGGCGCGCCTAAGGCATGACGTCCTTAATAAAAATCCGAGGCACAAAGGACGAAATGCGAAAAAGATAAGAAAAACACTCCGACATATTTTACGAGGATTATTTTACGATACTTAGGGAGCAATTTTCTCCTGTTCGAAATTTAACTTTTCCTATCAACTGTTGCAAGTTATCCAATTTTGAATATAGGTGCGCTCTCATTCGATATTGATATAATATAAAGTTGATGTTATCTTTTCAAGGGCGAGGGATCCGCATCGGAAAATGATGTGTCCTTCGGGATGGAGGAGCGCTAGTCGAAAATCAATTTTTATTTGGATACAATACGAAATTAGCGAACAAATGGCGTATAGGGAAGAGAAAGAACAATAATTGAACGTCGACGTCTTCCATTAAATTAAATTCCGTGCAGCGATTTAGCGGAATTAAAAGAAACAAACTGTATTATGTATATAAACAATTAATAAAGCGCAGAGTGCCTGATGTTATTCGTGATGTTCCATTTAAGTGCTGCTATTAATGCCCATGACGACGTACACATTTTAATAATAGAGCCATATTTCGCATTCAAACATCCAGATTTCAAACCTACCAAACGTTAGCAACGCTTTGGTGTACACAATTTCATCTGAATTACATTGCAACTATTAGAATAATTTAATACCTTTAAGTGCTGCTATACGTATAACATTCGTTAATGTGCATTTGCGCTTTTGATGGCAAACAATTCACAAAAAATCATACATTGTTAAAATTATTATAATTTCACCGAATAACAGTAGAAACTGAACTTCAATTTGTATTTTACGAGATTTAAAAAATGAATTAAACTGAAAAGATAAATAGAAGAAAAGTTTTTCCGAGGGTTCGTTAAAAGAATCAGAAAAATAAAACAGAAAAAAGGCGCATTCGTTGTATAAAATTAAACCATTGCTATTGCATTCACTTAAGTTGGCGCAGTTAATGGGAAAAGTTTTGAAAATATATTGCAATTAAATCTAGTGCGAAATATATTGTAGATTTTAGCCATCCTCCTTAATTACCCAGAAAACCTAAATCAAATGGAAATTCCAAGCACAGTTAATAAACTGTACGATGAAACCCCCAGTTAAAATACCTATTAAAACAGCGCAGAACAGTCATATTTACACACATTACAGGAAATAAATTAAACTAACTCCATCAACCAGTATTATTATTCTCACCCCTTATGCAATAAAAACGTGTCATGTACAAATTTAATCAATCGGCCGGTAAAATCACTCTAAAAAATATTGACAGGATAAGGAAATATTTCGAAAAATATTTAACCCGCACCCGAAATTTCACGCTTCACGCAGCTCGAAAAAGGAAACGTTTTATTTATTTTAGGTGGTCAGGGTCCAAGACTTCGGCCCTTAGGGAATCAACGAACGATAACCGAATTACAACCCAACGCAACGAATCCTTTGAAGAGGGTTCTAACTTGAAAACGGCTTAGTAATAGTCCATTATATATAAACACAGAAATATCTCGGCCGAAATGTCTTAAAACCTCCTAAGTAAAGAGTGAAGGGGAAAAAGTGAAAACGTTATAGGTATTCGGAGGTTTTTTTATGAAACGAAAATACGTGGAAAATATATTTCCTTAAAATATGTAAGAGGTCTAAATAAAGTTTTCCAAATGTTGCTAGATTTAACTCTTTGTGATTAGTAAATAATACCACAGTGTAGTAGAAAAAAATTATTTATTTTCTTATTAGGTGCGAAAAGGGCAATATAAAAATCACGAACAATTAAAAACGAACACTAAACCGCGGAGTCAAATTGAATCGCAGGCGTTTTATCGGGGACGATATTTTTTTACGGCCGTTTCGCACATTATTAAAACAATTTATTAGATGTAATTTGAAGCAATTAAACGTAAATGGCGAAATAGGACTTTTAATTTTCATTTTGTTCACAAGCGGTTTTCCATTGAAATGGAATTCATGTCAGAACAAATAAATGAGCTCGGTTTTGGCGGAAACTCTCCAACAATTAGAATAAATTAGAATAATTATTTGATTTCGAACGGGTAAACAAACCAGAATGATCAAAGGTATCCAAATCATGTGTTAATAGTAAATAAATGCAATTATAAATCGAAACGTTGCAGATTTATCGGGTCGAATGGAGAAGAATAATTATGAATTTATAACTAACAATTGATCTTTTTTAATTACTCACCATATCACATATTTAGTCGCTCTGTTTAATATCGGATACCTAACTTGCAAAGTCGCGAACTCGAAACTTTAATTTCATCCAACAGAGAGGCCCGCCTTTCGTGTAATGAATGAAATAAAAATCCGAAGTCATCATTTCTAATCCGTTGCCGAAGAAGCAATATCGCAGCAGTCTTCACCAATTTAATATTGGAAATTTCAAATTAATGTCCTCTGTGTAATCTCTTCTTCCCAACTGGTAACTAATAAAGAAGGGAAGCCGGGAATATAATTTATAATTTCGACAGCACTTCGCCGAGCACCTTGTCGATAACTGTATTTTATCACCGATAAGGGTCAGAATATATAATACGAGTATAATGTTCTGTTAATCATTCATTAATGCCACTTATCGGTTTCGTATGGAACACTTTATGGTTATCTGCTATATTGATATTAAATTAGAGCTGCTATATTTCGTTGTACCACTTAAACGTATTTGCTGCTAAGATTTTTATGACGGTTTAATTTTTGTCTGAGATGATTAATTTAGGTATTCGACAGTTACTTTTTGCGTCGGGACCATTATTTATAACGCGACAATTTATAATACCTACTGGAAAAGAGAAAGATGTATAGTATAAAGAACGAACTGAGAATTGATTGACGTCTCTAAAATTGCGACTGTCATCCGGCAATGCGGAAACGAATGAGTTTGTGAACGCTTTCAAATGACGCTGAAGTTGACGTAAAATTTTCAACAATTTCCTTCGGCGCTTAAAAAATTTCGCATTTTTACAAGTGTTATCACTTCTATATGTAATTTTTATCCCGGAAAAAAATCATCAGCCCGATGGCTTTTTTTAGTATCCATCAATTTTAATATGTATGAGTATTTGAAATTCTAAAATAATTCCAGTCGAAATAGCTTTGAGATCGCAACAAGCGAGATATTCAGCCGTATCTGGAGTATTATCGCATCCATTTAAAGACTCTCAACTTCTGATTGAATTAGTTTGTTGTTCGGTATTTCATATAAAACTGGGTTAAGAATATCGTCGAATTTTTGAATATTATTTTTTATTACTACGTCCTTCAACTGGATAAAACGGCTCTGCGATATCGTAACTGTCGAATTTAACCGAACAATCAATGAAGTGAATTTCGAAAGTTACATACATCAAAAATTATAGAGTTCATTATTTTGTATTATACCTATCAACTCGATTAAATCACAGGAAACGAAGTGGCTACGATTAAGGTAATGCGAAAAATTAGAAACCTCATTCGCTAACGGTTAGTAAGATAAAAAAAAAACTAGATCTAGCGAAAATGGGGAACGAAACATCCCGGTCCGCATATAAAAGGTTGAAGCGGCGAACGGCCTCATAAACCATGATAATGGGATATTTTCGCAAATGTCCGTTCGAAAGTACTGTCGTTTCGAAAGGGACAAAATATCGTCGTGCTACTGTTTTATAGATTTGACAATATTTCACTTCTGTAAGCATAAATTACCACGACGCTACCACGGTCGCTGGACCATAAATTCCGAAATGCGTTTAGTGTGTTTTCAGATTCAGCTAAACACGTGAAATGTAAAAAAGTATATTCTACCATGTAAATGTAAACTCCGAAATTCCAAATTTTAATAAACAAAATTAAATATTTATAAAACATACCTACACAATAAGCTTTATTTTCTTTATATCAATCATTAGTTCAATTAACTCATAGAATTTTTAATCCAACAACGAATATTTCAAACGAAAACACCGCTCGTCCCCATCCCCCAAAACGGAAACTAATACACTACTAAGCGCCCTAAATTAAAATCTAATTCCGTAAATTTTCTTACGAAAATATTTTCGTTTAATCTCGCCGAGCCGGCGAAATCGTTATCATCATTTAACACGGTCAGTTTAGCTTGTTCACCGTGAAACAAAAAAAAAGCGAAGCTCGAGTGAAAAATCCACTGGAACCTTTTAATCCGGCATTTTATTTTGGCTTGCGATCATCATAAATTACGTCCCATCCACTAGACCGGATGCGGTTTGTAATCCGACGAGGATCAATTCAAACTTGTACGAATAATAAATAAATCCTCGGAATAATATTAACAGCAGGAATGAAACTACTAGTAATGA
The DNA here is from genome assembly GCA_918026865.1 of Phyllotreta striolata. NCBI lineage: Eukaryota > Metazoa > Arthropoda > Insecta > Coleoptera > Chrysomelidae > Phyllotreta > Phyllotreta striolata. Next base: position 15,303,335 of record OU900094.1, on the reverse strand, counting down.
ATAATAAAAGTTCGAATCGAACAGATTAGCGCACTTCAATCTATTGGTCTTTTCGTTTTTATTAAGCGGAATCGTTAATTCAATTTTACGTTACATTAGTAATTAACCGGAAAATGTTGAAATTTTATAAATTATTTAATAAAATTTATTACGTTAGGTATAATATGAAAAATACATCGCCCGATTTGCGAATTAAATTCGAAATCGTATTTACCTACTAACACTAAACTGTAAATGCCAATAAAGGAAATGTTATTCAACACCAATTTCATGTAATTGGTTAATTTAAATTCATAATTTATGATCTTGTGCCGAATTTTGGAAATATTGGTTTCGCGGACAACAATGAATTTTCATGGCGGCGATTACATATCGACGTAATATAAATTTTAATACGGATTTATGTTTTATATTCGAATATATCCAGTCGAGTTATGTGCGCCGATGTAATTCTGATACAGTCAACAATATTGAAAATGGGCTTTGCGAATCTCTTTTTGTCGAAATAAATCGGTTAGAACTTCATCCTAGTTTATTTTTCATTCTATTTTCGTTCCGGGAAATCCGATAAACGACAAAAACGTTTTTCAATTATTCCGAGTTAATATTAAAAAAAAAGAAACTGTTCAAAACCGAGCGATTTCTGACACTAAACAATTACGAATTTATACAGCTCCTGCGAGTGCGAAATAAAAAAATCCTATACGAAATTTGCAGCGCCCAATTGACATTTTACTCAATCACATGACTTCATTTAGCAATCCCTAAATGTCCGTAGCGAAATAAAAGTTCTAACTTGTAATTAAAACTGAAAAACGCGGCCATAAAAGCGACATAATTTCATTCAGCGCACAATAGACGAAACTTTGGCTAATTCCGAACACGCCGAATTAGTTGCGAAATTTCCGTCCGGCAAACCTGAATTTTAGCGGGCAACAATTTTATATTCACGACGTGCCGTGCGTTACACGGCCAATTCGGAATTTCGTTCACGTGATGCCCAAAAGGCAATTGCACTTTGTAGACACGTCAATCAAGTGGACGTTCATAAAGTGCAACTTCAGCAACCTGCCTTTTCTCCCCGAAGAATCATATAATAAAGGACGCGAACGTGACGACCGAAGGTTTCTGAATAGAATTACACGCTACGTACTTCGTACACATGCACCATACACCTCCGTTTATTATCGCAACGAAAATCGAGGTACGAAAAAAGGATTTAATTAATTCCAATTCGATGTAGTTTTAACAAGCACTTCGCGCTAACGACTTTCCGTTTAATCGCGTCTTTCACTATTCCCCAATAAACTACTGTCTTGACATTATGATCGTCTTTGAATTATTCACGGCTTTACCTCGCACCAGTCTCGAAGTTTCTCTGAGGTTATGTTGGATTTCATCAATCAAGTTGACGTTCATGAATTTAATGCGTAAGAAATGCATAATAGACAATATCACTGCCACCGCCTGTATAGTTTATTAACGACAATACCCTCGGCATATTATTTGTTCTCGTTAATGTCTGTTACCTTTGAATTGCCACTTCAAGTAGAGAGAAATTGCGAATTGGGTAAAATATAATAAATAACTCTATTAGTCATTTTTCAACTCTTCTAGTAAACGAAAAGTTTAGCATGATTTCACTATAGTTTCACATATTCGATAATTTACAAATTAAAATGGACCTCTGGAGTGTATACAAGCAAGTGAAATTAATTCATTCATGTTTATGTTAGGTGGAGGATTGCATAATATGCAGAGATGTTATCTTCCTCCGAACATTTCATCTTCAAACGCAGGAGATAAACGAAGCCGTTATACACATTCAGATGACCTGGTTCTTAAGAAATTAGTTCCAAAACTTGACCCAAGTTTCTGGAGAATATTTGCGAATCTGCGCCCCCGTTGAAATTATACTACCTACATGAATTCTCTCGCGAGAAAGTCGACCCGAGTTAATGCATTCGTAAATTTATATCTTTAGGCGCTCGGCACAAAACAACTATGCGGATTGTTTATACGACAAGATGGATACAACTCAAGTACCCATCTAGAAAATTGAAGCGAATTAATTTTAGTTAACTAAACTAAAACCCCGAATTTGAACTAACATCATTCCAATTAGGAGCATTGACTAATTTCCGAGATGAAGAGATTTCGCTAACGCAAGTTTACTAACCCTCGTACCATATCTTCGAGTTAGACATTCGACAACGTAATGAGGCTAATGTGATGAATAATAAAATGATTTACGCAAACCATCAACGATCCCTGCGGAGTACTCGGCAGACAGAAATGAATTACTTACCGGGTTTGTTACGGCCTGCAACAAATCGATGTTTAGGACTCTTACCTGGAAAACGAAAACCGAATATTAGCAAGTTTCTCCTCCGGCTATTAGTCTCAATAAATACTAGAGCAGTGAGGTAAAAGCGATTTTATGCGGTATACAAAATTCGCTTAGTTTTTTTTTAGTTCTGATATGCAGTTAAATAAAACATGGTAGGAACAAAACGGTTCTTGTTCGCTCCAACTCGGCGTATGTGAGAGGGCGTTTATCACGAACCAAAACAAGTCTCCTAAATTACATTGCTGCCTAGTAAACATTGATGCACCGAATTGCGTTAGCTTCAACAATGCTAAAAGTGTTTATTCGTAATGGAACACACGGGCTTTAGGTTGAATGAAAAAAAAAAAAAAATAGTAGACAAATTGAATTAAACCGCCATAAACTAAACCCCTCTGATAATTCAATTAAAAAAACGCCGGCCGTATAGGAATAAAGCTTCTTAAAAAAATATGAAAATAAAAAATGCGAAGTTTCCCCATTTCGCAGCGTCACGCGATATTTTTAAATGATTTTAATACCAATTTACATCGACATTAATAGCAACATTTATGCAAATCGCCGTATGTACAAAGCCCCGATTTTATCCTTATTCCCGATTTATATAAAAAAAAGTACGCGTTCGCTCTCTCGCTCGCTTCATGACTCACACCGTGATTCGCGAGGCGAAAGAGAGAGAAAACGAGATAATTTGAATACTTGCAATAGCTAGAAGCCTATATACTGTAAAGTAAATACCCACGATGACCCTCTTTACAATGTAAATGTGCATTAATAACAAAAGCCGCAAGGTTGAGATGTGAATATTCAGTAGTGGAGTTGCGAGAAGTTTCCATCCTCGTGCCTCGGAATTATTTTCGAGCCCCGGTGTAAGCCTAATATTGTCTAGCGTTTACCGTCGACCGCGAATCATTAAAATTAATCAAAACGTACCTTATATTTGCTGCGGTTCGGATTAGTGCACATTCAAGGATGTACCGGTTACACCGAGATAATTGCCAACGGTTTATTACTTGGTATTGTAGGTTTTTTAACGAGCGCAAAAATTATATGCAATTATCTCATACAGAATGGCGAAGAATGTTAGACGCCAATAGATGAATTGCGAAGTTTAAATTAATCGGAATAAAATGGTACGGAATTGCGACTGTACGTTTTGGTATATTCGGGATAAATTCCGAAGCTTTGGTGTAAATTCCATTCATTATTCAATAGGTACCAAATCATTTACAAAACATCGATTCAAATGAATTCAATTTATGCTAATAACCCTTGTCGCTGTCGAATACTGCCTTAATTCGATTTGTACTTATTTACTCATATACACTAATACCCATACACTGCATTATCTCTAATTGGCTAATGTAGAGGAAATAGCGGACGTGTTTATATTTGCCCTCGACTAAACTAATCCAAGGGATGCGTTCAAAAGCCGCTTCTCAATTCATACCTCAGCCGTGTTTACGGCATCTAAATCCCACCTGATATTTAATTAATTGACCTTTTTTTTAATCAAAATTCGTTATAAATTAGAGTTGTGATCCTCTTTTTTATTAGTTTCTTCGTATAGGCGCACTATAGGCGGTACAGTAATATTAAAAGCGAGTAGATTTGCACTTCGATAATATTCCCATAAAGCATATACATAGATCCCATTATCCTATGTAGATTATTCTCCACTGCGGATTGGAAATTTACGCAAAAATATCGTGCGCCAGCGCTGGAAAAATCGGTACCGAGGGAAAGGAAAGAATGCGGTAGCAAAAACATGTCAGGCGTATTTTATATAAGTTCCATTTGTTTTAAAACATGGCCCGTTCTGACCACATCGCAGCCGGGAACTAAAATAGCATGGATTTGTGGGTTTTTCTCCGGGATACGGAAAAAAAGAGCTCGGTCGTTTTAGTAGAACGAAATTTTACGATATCCAGTAAGGACGTCCGTTAGCGCTACATACAATGGATATTTAACAAATTGAGAACCGGAGGGCGACCTAACATAGACGTAACTGTTTATTACGTTTTAACTTTATGTCGTCGACGTGCTAAACCAGTTTCTTGGATATTTACGAGATTTTATACTTACTTATTGCTAAGAGCCTTACACCAGCTCTAAAATACTTTAACACTTATTCCCACACACCCTCTTAATGTATACTAAAGCAAGACATGTTTCTAGTTTGTGATGGAAAAAATGTATTAATTTTTTTTGTTCATTTTGGGCTCACAAATTGCGATCATTTTCGAATGAAACCCCAAGGAAATATATACCGAACATACAGGATAAAAAAAAGCGACAAAAAGAAGAATAAATAAATTCGCCAAGGGTTTCCGAAATCGACGTGAAATATATATCGTCCCGATTATTGTATATATAAGTAGGTAGTGCGAAAATAGTGTACTTTAAGCAGTCGCCACACGTATCGCAGATCTATTTACTTGTACGAGGATTGAAATCGAAAATCTCGTTCTTAAAAGGGCCGATGAAACAGCCCTTCGTGGAGCCACTGATAGCGGAAAAATGGTGGTGATACGATCGATGCGTGCGACACTTCTATGTGTCAATGGCGAGGCCATGGCGGTAGCTTGCATATATATTGCACACATTTCAGCTCGAGGGACTATTTGGAAGGCAAAGCTTTTTTTATTTTCTTTGTTTTAACGAATCAGTGGGGCTTTGCATAGCATCGCGTATATCTAATTTGAATAATTTCATTCCGGTGCTTGTTGTGTTACACTGGTGATAAATTGCGGAAATATTAAAAATTTCACTATTCAGATTGGGATGGAAATTTTTGCGCAAATATTGACCGGGCGAAATAATTTTATAGTTGCCTCTGCAATGTACACACACCAATTCGTCCGGATATTTCTCGAACAATTCAAATTCTTCTCGGACTATTAAGGTTTATTTCATTTAACAGTGCTCGGGTCGGGAAAAGGGAAGTGTTATTGTCAGGAAATGTACTACGTATGTATCTCCTATTGAAATTTCTAGATAAAATCACAATGAATTGTAGTAATAAACAGTGGAAACTCCGAAGACTTATGCACTCGCTTTGTGTACAATTCAAGCACGATAAATTACAACTAGACAGCTTTATTCGATTTGAATATCTCCCTGCAAACAGTATAGACACCAAAGATGACGGATGAAATGATTCGGATTAATTCAAAATAACTCATGCATATTTTAATCCAATAACTGATAATTTTATTCTCCTCATTACAATCACTTACACCCAATTAAGCGAGTTAAAACCTCTCCATTTCAATTACAATAAACACAAACGAGCCAGTTGTATGAACAATAATAAAAACAATTCCAACATCTCGAGTTTACCTTTAAGCTAAACTTCTTACGATGCAATTAGAAACGCAAAGAAATTATTTAATAGAGTTCCGTCGGGAAAGAAGAAAAGCGGCTTTGCCGGTAGGTACAAGACGGGGATCAAAGTTTACTTAACTATCATCACAATGAACCGCAAACCAGTGCGAAAAACTAACGTTTTCAACTGAAACAAAACGAGTCGGGGATTCGCAGAGGAAAAACTTACAGAATGGCGAAGTAGACGATGTTTTATCGTATTATAGGATGTCGTATCAGCGCTGTGTGGAAAATACAATAAGGGAGTTTTTAGGAGAGATTTTAATTCGATATGAGTAAGGTTCCGGAAAAAGCGTTCTTCATCGGTCGAATGCACACAAACTTTTACTCCGAGGGCTTATTGCAAAAAATCTATTCTATCATAAAACCTGACAAAAAGTATTTGAAATGAATGCACACCGTGATTTGTTATGAGTATGGTACTCATAAAAGTTTTTAAGCTGGTACTTGATGAAACTAACATATCGAATTAAAACTAATAAAAGTGTTAGAGACAAAGACAATTTTTTCGCAAACTAGAGGAAATTTGGTCGGTAGGAAATGCCCTATATTTACTGTTTAAGAGGATCTATCTACGTGAGTTGTCTTGACATAAAAAAATCGTCTTGCCAGAAAGACAAAATGAAATTGTCCGCTTTTATCTGAAACGGGGAATTAAGGAGAAGATCCGGAAATAAAAAGCGACTAAAGAACCTAATGCTATATTCTTTTGACTAATGATGTTTGAGATCCCTATCTACTCCGCATGATATACAATTTTTATCTAACATTTGGCACAAGCTTCATATCTTATTCTTATAAGCAAAATAAACCTATACATAATTCCATGGCTATAATAAAAATATGTACCATAAGTAGCTTAATAATTGGGTATTGTTTAATATTATAGATATCCGCAGTAATTAAAAATTTGTTGAATCTCTTTACAAAAAAAATAAAAGTATGAACAAACACGAATAATTGACCCATAACAACAATAAAAACTAATAAACGAAACATGGTCAGTTTGTTGGACAATTTGTACATGCACAGGGTATACCGAAACGCAAACATTTACCTGAATTATTAGGTGTTTTCAGAAACAACCGGTGACGATTCGCGTGTATGTAAAATGTGACAGTAATTGCGATGAAAACTCGAGGGGATCTCGTCATTTGGAGTCGTTACTTTGTGATTTTCGAATCAATGGAATCTCAACGGCTCTCTGCACCGTAAATATCATCAAACACAAATGTTGTGGCATCAGCAAATGAAAAATGACGTGTAAACACGTACACGAGTAATTTTCATTAAACAATGGAAACATCGAGTGAAAGCCGTTCGGAATGCGAAAACGCGTCCAGATAAAAGGGAAATATAGCCTCTTCTCGCGCAGTTTTTCCTCTCTTCGTGTTATTTCAGAAAACGTTTTCGGTATAGTAAAGGAAAATTTCGAGTAACCTAATTTTAGATAAGCTCTAATTAAATTCGCTAAATTACCAAGAAATTTATAAAGAGTTCTACACGATAAATTCCACGTTATAAACGGCATATCTCGAATGGATTAATAAAACATTAAATTCCCTAACTATTCGGATAGCCAGAGTAGCTGTTTGATTGGCTGGTGCATTGTTGTCGCCTAGGGATTTGTTAGACCCAACTCTGCAGTCTTCCTTGCTGCATTCCTGCGGCTATACCATCAGAAGTTTTATTTTAAAAGGACCACCAAAAATTTAACACATCAAACAAAAAATCCGACTCGTTTGACTTCACTAATACTCTTTGAAATTCCGTACGTGAAACAATCAGCAAAACACGTGTGCATAATTACTGGGATGCATCGTTCTATACGTGTACTAGTAGACTGCTGCTAATGATGTTTCTGCGATAAAACAGCTACTTTGTATGCAGTGGTTCACATCCAGGTTCGATATTAAATATTCTGATTAAATAATTTTACTCTACACAACCGTTCGCTAATTGGAGTTTGCTGCACTTTTTGCACGCCAGATGCGACCTGCATAAGTTGGGAGCGAACACGCGCTCCGTCGGGCCGCTAAGAGGTTCAAATGGCGTATGTAAGAGGGTTTCGTTATGGATAAATTAATAGGAAAATGAGCGGTTGGTATTTTTTTTTTTAGTTTCGCTTAACCCGCGTCGTGTCGAGTCGAGGAATATTCTCTTTCCGTTTCGATAGCGCAAAAGCGGAAATTTTATTGTCATTTTTTATGATCGCGTTCGCGTCCCTGGCGCGATTTTATCGGTAACGAAATAATACTAATTAAATGCAAAGTTTCGGGTCCGCGAACCGCAAGTTGTTTTTCTTGCGATGGACGGAAAGGGAAGCTCCACGCGAATTAGTCAACGAAGTCAGAGAAGCAGGGAAGGCATAAAAGAGTCTAGAGACATAATAATTAATTGACGTTTTTTATGTTTCCGCGGTCGCAACAAACCGGCAAAAACAAAGCAATATATAAATAAGGTCAAAAGGAATAAATGTTGAGGGTCTTTTAGAGCGAAAGATCGTTTCGCCGGTACAGGACCGGATCGCCTCAATAAGACACAAAGCTACGGTTAATTAAACGAATCCAGTTCGCACAATGCAATCAAGAAATCGCACAATATTCAACGGTTTAGTGACCGTAGCGCTTTGTTCGAATCCTATCGGAATATCTGTCAGCGGCTTTAATACATTCACAACCAATTTTACAGTCGATGTTGAATCGAATTCGCATTACTAACGCTTTATCGCAGGACGAAGAACAACAATACTGTGACTGAACCGTACAGAACGAAGCCGATGCCATTGGCTCGACCGGAGACGTCAACGAATGTCAAGCAGACGAAATTAAATTCCAATTATGCGAACAACTAGCTCGCTTTAATTAACACATGCATACACATTAGATTATACCAATTATAGTAAAAGGCGGTTTATCTTTGTAATTGTGCGCTATCTCTTACGATGCGAGCAGGCTGGGGGTGTTTGTTCGTTTCTGAGCAGCGGCGACGTAAGGTAAGGTTGAATAAAGGGAGGGCCAGTGGCGGTTCTGGTTAATTCCGGCGAGTGGAGTACGTTTTCGTAAAATAAAAGATTGTTCATCATAAAGAAATATTGACGATAACATAAATAAATCGGAATCTATGTATTGGATCTTGGTGGTAATCCGACCAAAAAAAGTATTGCAAAGAGATAAAAGAGACGTAAAACCGTTTTATTGTTTAGGAAGTCTGGGAGTTATATCTCGAATGTGATGTATTTAGAGAAAGTATTGAGTGGGTAAATATTTTCAACCCTCATAAGGGCGCATTAACTAACTTCAAAATTTCATTAATTAAGTTGGCGAAATTCAGGCTAAATTTTAATAGAGCAAAGATATGCCACTGGTTCTAAACGGTTGAACGTGGTTTCTCATAAATTCAGCAGGTTATTAACAAGAGCAGAAATTATACCCTATTTCGGATTTCTCGGTATTTGGAACGAAATTCGGTAGGTACGGAGGCAAGTTATCTATTGTCTGAGATCAAACGACTATTTCGAACTTATATAACTTCTTAATAACATCTAATAATAGACTTTAAGCTTTTAGAAAAACTAAAGTGAATTCACTAAATTATCTGCCTCTTATCTACACTCAAAATGTTCAGGAATAATTTCGTTTGTGGCGAAAATTTTAATTTTCACAAATTGGAGTGAATGGAAAGTTAGACATTGGCCTAATTCAATAAGACAAGGCATCGGTGTAATGGAACGGGCGTAATATAAATAGGAACATTAAGCTAATTCGCAGCAGCATTACAGGAAATGGAGGCCTGCTAAATTAATAAAAAGAAAATGTTGGAAGAAGAAAAACCAACAATTACATAATTCGCCGTCAATTATAGGAGAGAAAAGAAAACTTTTATAAAAACAGGATACTTAAATGAGTAGTTAGTGAAGAAAGCAACCGTAAAAAATAAGAAGCAAACAAACTCCAACAACATCAGATATTACCTATTTATTCTCCTTTAATTATGTATTGATCTAGAAAAAAAAATTAATTATCGTTATTATTTTGGTATTATCTGGTATAATGAGTCAAGTAATTTCTGCTGAACTAATTCAAATAGTAGATGCAAATTTCATTTTTTTCCACTAGTCAAATATTTCCGTTTAAAAAATAATTTGGCGACATATCAACGAGCGTAATGTCATGGATTATCATTCGGAAGGGTTATTTACATTTTCATGAAATGTTTCTATGCTAAAAGGCAGTAAAATGGATAGATATTTAAATTTATGTAAACTGCAAAAAATATACCCAATATTCTAACTATTATTTTACGAGATGAAAATATTTTGAAATAAAATTTTGGTGTATTAATTAGACATGGCGGTTACAGCGCTTCCACCAAAAATGCAATTTTATAAAAGAAACCATCTATTTTATCGATCCCGAGAGACTGATTGTAAATTAAATAAACCGAAAAATTCGCAACATCTTCGAATCCTACAAATAACATTAACGAATTCAATTGATTATATTTCCCGGCGCTACCGATTGCCTTCTCCAGCAAAGAAAAATAGAATTTTGTCAAATTTACTGGTCGCTACAAAAACAAAGATTTAATTTTCCCAAAAGAAAAACCAATAATTCCTAAAGCGAGAGTTGGGCCAGTAATTCCATATTTATAAGTCGAACGATTCGCCGAGAGCGCATTCTGCAATGAACAGTTGCGGCGTATAGCCGTTGGAAATTGGGAAAACTGCTCCCGAAACTCTAATAGTCAAAATCTCCAATAAATGAAGCGATGAATTGTCATCGACTCTCTAAGCTCCGATAATCCCGTTTGATATTTTCCTCTCGACTATTTCCAGCTAGGTATTAGTTGCTCGATGGAGAAAACTTCGACACTGTTAGATACAATTACGAAATTTAAATTAACAATTCCATAAAGAGCAACTAATTTTGCTGCGATTATGTATGAACACAAATGCTATTCGAAATTTCCTAAATTTACTGTTAACATTTACCAACAAGTAGGAGTGATTAGTATACCAGTTTGTGACAACATGTCCTGAACCAACAGAACTAACGGATTAAATATGTTAATTCGGTGTAAATTTTAGTTGTATAATTACATACGTTACAATACATTCAATTGAAAATTTAAGTATAGGCTAGTAGAAGAAAATCATAAGTCAAACTTTTCTCCTTTTTAAAAAGAGTAACATCAATTTGGATAAAAACTAGGTTGATCAGATAAAATTTGAATTGCAAAAATACAAAAATAGCAACATAGTAACAGTTTAGATAAACAAACCATTGCAGGTTTAAATCAACAGAACCCGCACCTGGGTCGCAGAGCACTAACGAATTAATATGGGACCGGCCAGGGACTATATGAAATATCAAGTTCCAGATAGAGGTATAATCAGTTAAAGCAGTAATCTAATGTAACGTAGTGCCTACTGTACTGCGAATAATGATAGGGATATAAGCAGTTTCGGAGAGCAGAAACGGATTCGCTAAGCGAATTGTATTGTTGCAATTTTACCTGTAATTAGGTACTAACACCTCATTAAATCGAATGATTAGAATATATTGAAGAATAATTAGTAGTCTAATATCGCTACAATTCACAGGAATATTGAGTATCTACAAGAAAAAAATCAGAGTTAGATAAATTAATTATCTGTGAGTTCTTAAAAATGTTGAAACAAAAATTGTGGTAATCAATACCGAAAGATAAATTTGTAAATACGGGCCTGCGTTTGGTGGAAAATTGCCATCCAAATGGAAGGGTAAGTTGTAGCTAATATACCGTCGTCCGGATCTCCGAGATATAAAATAAGAGATAATATCGTAATTATTGTTATACAAGGGAAATGTTTGTCATCGGGTTGGTAACGCGTCAAATTATCTTGTGTGCACATGAACAACATCTACAAGTTATTGAAATGTTCATTTCCCGAGTAGTAAAACAAGTTTTAATTGTTAGGGCTATTACAAAGGGAATTTACGATTTTAGTTTAGTATCGTGAAGATCGCGGTAATGGAAAAAATATTTAAATTCTACGAATAACTTTCAAAATTCGAATTTACGCTCATCAGTCTATCAAAGCGGGTAATTGCACACATTACGTAAGGGAATGTCTATGCCAGGAAACAAGTTAGAGTGAAAGTTCTGTTGAAAGCGTAAATTTCATTTCATCAAAGTCGGGAGAGCGTCACATAAAATTTCCCGTTCCTTTTGTAAGGCTTAACTAGCAGTTTCAATTTCAATTGGGGCGGAGGAAAGCAAAATGGGAGTACATTCCAGTAAATAAAACTTTCAGTTTTCATTAGTAAAATGTATCGTTTGCTTAAATAAAACCAAACTGTCCGTACTTCGGTCATTCGGAAGGTTTATTTAACACCGACCACTTTTAGGAATTCTCGACAAAGGACCGAATTAACAAGAGAACAATTACGAATAATTAAATATACACCCCATTAAATCATTATTTGTCAAGATGAAGTTAAATTCTTCATACACATAACTCAAATAAATTTATTGTTTATCGAATAATGAAAGAAAAAAAAATCAAATTAATCGTCAGTACAAATATCAATTCAATTTTCAATTAACATTCCTAGATAGTCACTCCTATTATTTTCTATGCTCTCCGAGATGGCATATTGAAGGAGACGACTCGACGTCCTTTTGTTCTAATAGTTGTTCCTCGTTTTCGACGATTTTCTTATTTTAATTAAATCCAAAATGATGCAGCCAGTATAATGAGCTATTAACGTCGCCGGAATCTCTGAATGGGTCACGTTCGACGATTTCGCTTATTATATCGTTGACGAGGACGGAAAAACAACGAAAAAATATTGAACGAGAATGAACTTTTGTACTGAAGATAGACACCCAATAAGATAAAAAAAATCGGTATACTGAAGAATATTCAGCGAGTTTTACAATACAGAAACGAAGTTGCTGCGAAAGGAAAAACTTTCGCCTAGTGCATAATTTAGTAATTTACAGAAATTCCTTTTGTTTGGTGAAAATTTAATACCGAAATTTAACCATAAAACTATATGAAATAACGAGGGAAAACTAAGCGAATTTAATTCGCATATAGCAGTGAATAAGAACCTATAAGGGTTGAGCTATAGAAACATCGTAGCCCAGGTAGACCTCGCACCGGCGTATAGGCGCAGAAGCGGGGCGGAAAGATGGAAAAAGGAAGTTGTATATAATTGTCAGCACGGGTAATCCTCGCTAAAGTGTCCCGAGAGCGCGCTGCAGAGTTCTCCGGATAAACGGCTAAAATTTACGAGAAAAGCTCCTAATGTGTTGCCTACGTCAGGTCTAGGAAATTTCCTGGCAACTTTCTACATTAACTCCCCAAGTTATTCGAACTGAATACAAAGATAAAGGAATAACAAAAATTCAGCTAATGCCCCGGATATGTCGAGCTTATTAAACGTACCCGGGCTTTACTATATGAATGGTCCTCAGGATGTGTTTAAAATTTTCAACTAAGTTGTGGATGAGGATTTTCCACTTTGAAGTTACGTTACGGTGACTTTAAAATAGTAGATTTTATTAAACATATCTTTGCATGACAAGAATTCCCATGCAAAGATTAGACCTGCGCGAACATTGTGATAATTTGCAAAATACTATTTAGATTTTTTGTGTATATTTCTCTTCAGACAATTTCAAAAAATATGAATGCTGAATGCATGTTTCAGGAATATTAACTACAGAATTCCATCGTTCCATTAATGTTTTTAAAATTGCTACTACATAACGATGCTCCGACAATGAATATTTCTTTTTGTAGGACGATTCAAACGGAGCCAAGCTTTACTCTGTGAATAACGAACTCTAAAAGTACGAAGCGGCGCTTTTTGCAGGTATATCGATTATTAAAATGGGAAAGGATTTTCATTTTAATTGAAAATCAAAGTTATAATTATGGGCATTCGAAAATATGCATTAATGAAAGGTTCTGAATTCTAAGGAAATTATCATCAGTTGGTACTTGGTAGAATATAGAAATTCGATAATTAAACAACTTTAAAAGAACTTTATTTTTGTTTGCGTAATTTATGGCTATTTTCTATCAATTAGGTATAAGAACGGAAGCGGAAAATGGGCTTTTAGAATATGGGCGAAACAGAGCAATAAATGAAACTTTGCGAATTTTTTCTGGATTTTCAATTTATCCATGAAGAATTAATTGCCAGGATTTTTTGGTTTTACGAATGGCATTACCATTTTAAAACTAGCTAAAACTCTGTGACAATTACTGAAAACGAACAAATAATGGAAACTGCAATGCGTTCGGTTTTATAAAAGAATTATCAATTGCCATTGTCAATTAAGCATCAGTATCACAACGAAAGAGATACTCCGACAATTAAAATGAAATTACGTTTGAAAAATCAATTTGACACTACAATTTACATTTTTGTTAATTATGTAAAAATTATTTCAGTTTATTGACATCGCTAATGCAGTTTAACTCAAAAATGCATACAATTTATACTGTGAAATGAACCCCGAAAGTATTAAAATATTATCTCAATGGTGTAAAGTGAATCTATTTTGCGAATTAAAAGCTCATCAGCATGACAAAAATAACAGATGCATTTGCATAACATCCAGCCCAAACTTTCCGCAATTTCCCAGCTTAAGTAGTAAAACATATGAAAGAGAATTCAAGTTTGTATAAAAGATAGCCATTTTCATCAAGATAAAAGTGCTTTTACAATACCGGCAACAAAAACTTAGCGTTTTTCCGGTTTGATAAAACATCTATGAAGTTTGCGCCGTTGAGAGCCAAAAAAACAACATTAATTTTGTTTGTTTTAATTTTCGTAGCTAAGATTAAAACGTTGATCCCGAATCTGGCACGCGGCCATGTTCGAAATCGCTGGCCGTGCATAAATTCCTGCTGTATGGTTATAAATTTGAGGCGCAGGGTTCGCATGTAGGGCGAATATTTTCGATTATATTGAATCTCTTTTAATGCAAACTGATTTATTACGCACAAAAATGTTTTTTTTTATTTTGCATTTCCGTGTATCTATTAATTCGTGTTTTAAATAACACAACTCGTGATGGATTCTAGTTATAATCATCGCTTAAATTGTTAACAGAATTGGTGAGGTGATAATCGAATTAAATATTTCATTGGGAAATTTAATTCAATTTAGTTAAATATTTTTTGTGTCAGGGTGGTTTTTTGAAGAGACACATGGTATTGTAATTAAAAATATTTCGAATAATTTCAGCGCAAAAATAAAACTAGTGTTAACGAAAACTCAGGTTGGCAATTAATAATTACCGAGTAGAAATTTAAAAGTTTGTTTTACGAATAAGCAAAGAAATTATGAATGTAGGTAAATATGTATGGTAGTATAAATTATATCACAATATTTGCTCAACATGGATAACGAGTTATTATTTTTCACCCGGGTAATTTACATATCATACATGTATCCCGACCTTCTGAAAACGGCTAAATTTCAAAGGATCTCAGATCGAACAAAGAGATGCGAATTTATTACCATAAATTATTCACGTGTATCTGGTATTATTGATTGCACGGTTGATTCTTCCTGTCGTAACGCCTATATCATGAGTGACGTATGCAAGCGTGATCGGAATCAAGCATCCATTAACACCAGCTTCAGCTAATAGAACATATTAATTTGCAATAAACTGACAATGGCGTGTTATAACTCGTCGCTGAAATGGCCGCGATGAAACTACAATAATAATCGCCGTTACGGGCACGTATGCTCGAGGAATCCACTAGCTCGCTTAATGGCCCATTATACTTACTTTTCGTAATGTACATAATCGAAAATTGTTTTAAAAAAACTATTAAAAAAATACAATTTGTGTTGGAACCGTTTAGAGGATATCAGCAAATAATTTAAATCAAATTAATGATATAATCGTTATAGGATTAATAGTGGTAGTTGAAAGAGAATTTACGATGCCGGTCGTATTTTCGATCTTAAACCGTCGGCGTAATATTCCTTTCAATAGGGTTTCCCGGAAGAAACCTTACGGGAACCGCAACGAGTGCTAATAGAACCAAAACAGAAGTATCGCATAAAATTCCATTGCGACGTATGTGTACCATCAGCGAAGGCTTATTGCGGCGTTTTTATTTACGATCGTTCCGTATAATCTCCCGGGAGCCGTTTCGGCTATTTTCATATCCGTTGTTAATATGAAAACGAAATTAGCTTTGTTCAGTACGTTGCGTAATAGACAGAGGCAGGGATTAACGCTGAAATTGTATTTGTAATGACGTTATTACGTACCCAAGCGATATTCGTTATTCTTAAAGGATACAATTACGGAGATAATTAAGAAATGTGTTAGCCTGGAAAATTAATTATTTAGGTACTCTACACAAATTTGTACCATTTCGAAAATACACCTCTGATTATGTTTAGCACCTTATTAATTTCCCTTTGTGCGTTCTGTTATTTTTTTTTTCGTCTGTTCGATACGAACTCGCACGGAAAAAATTTAATACAACCCGAAAGCAATTACCAGCTTAACAATTTTTCTCCCTTGATGCCGAGATTGGTATCAAAAGAATTCGATTATAAATCCACAATAGTCGGTACAATTTCAGCACTTCATTTAACTCTAATGTCCTTTGAAAGCGGCGCTGTTCTTATCGAAAAACAAGAAAAAGAATCGGAACGATATCATTCGCGCCTTTCCTTTTATTATTGTAATTGCGCGAATTTCAAAGAGCACCGAGCTAATGGTATTACGAAATTATTTATTTTGAATTACCGTTCCCGGCAGCATAAAATTGAAATTGCCTATAGGATAGTTAAGAAATTGAAACTAAAGGTTGGTGTGAGATTTTAAAGGTTTTTTAAATTTTAAATATCCTGCCTTGGTTATTTTGTGTATTTGGATGCTATTTGGGACAAAAAGCAATAAAAAAGTAAACGTAACTAATGAAAAATGCGCACATAGTGCAGTGTACGTTTTATTAAAAAAAAAACTGTATTTCAGTAAGCAAAAAATACTTATTTCGAGCTGTGTTACCATAAAATCCAACCGTAAACGAAGTTTATGAACTCTCAAATTTACAGTAATGGTATTTTTATTGAAATTGCCATCACAATGACAAAATAAACTTGATATTTATACTCTTAAACCCAAAGATTGTTTAATTTCAAGCGCTTAATAAAAAAACCTAGCATTTTGCGACATTCTATCACTATTTAAATAGCACAATTTATACTTTTTTACTTCTCAATTGCACATCAAACTAATTGGATAACAACAAAAGCCGAAACACGAACGGCCGCTTTGCAACTCGAGGAACAAAATGGATCTGGTCAGCTCTTCAGCAGATTTATGAACGTTATTAGAAACGTTTGCATTGCAACCTCTAATGCAATTGGTGCTTTTGTACCGCTGCGACCGCATACTCGGAATTATTATCCATGCACCGTCGCTGCAGTTTTTGTCACGGCACTACATCATACAGGAGTACTCACGAGGAAATTCCCGGGCGGTTTTCGACGATTATGCTCGGAATAATTGCGAGTTAACGAGCATTTCAAGACCATTATTAACGATATTTCTGTCGCTTCGCCGAGTGAAACGGATACAACGCGCCGTCGTGTGTTCGTTAAGTGATCTTTGAAAAATTACGTTCTGGCGAGCTGCAAGTAAAGTGTTTTTTCTAATTATTTGTTATACACTCGAGTATTAGTTAATCTGTAAATGAACGATATCAAAAATGAATT
Organism: Phyllotreta striolata; assembly: GCA_918026865.1. Classification (NCBI taxonomy): domain Eukaryota; kingdom Metazoa; phylum Arthropoda; class Insecta; order Coleoptera; family Chrysomelidae; genus Phyllotreta; species Phyllotreta striolata. The sequence goes on along the minus strand of OU900094.1, from coordinate 15,285,848 downwards.
CAACCGGTCCGAAATGAAGCGAACTAGGATGGCTCCTGAGCTGTAATAACGCACTCCAACTCGACTGGGTAGATCCGATAACACTTGAAAGTTTCAATTCTACATTACGAGATGCAATTAAGTTGCACCCAAAACCCAAAACAAACCTACACCGTTACATTCGATGCTCGTTCATTTCAGCTCGTGCTTGCATTACTTAAGAGCTTTCCAAAGTGTATATAGCGATTTAAATCAAAGCATATTGATATAATCCTCTCAATCATTACCTAAACATTTTCCATGATAAATAGAAAAGAAAATGCAAATCTTCGGTATATAGTCCATAAAGAAATCGAATTATTGGAGGAATTTATCGGCGCTGTATTGGAAAAGGACCGTGCGATACTTAAGGGCTTTCCCGAGCAAACGGAATCATATACACACACGCTCTGCATTTCGGCAATCGAGTCGCAAGTTTGCGAAGAGAAAAATCACTTCAGCGGATTCAGTCCGAATGTGGAAGGCTTACGACGACGAAACCCGGCTAGATAAGAAAAATAAACTCGCATGGTTGCCCATGGATAATGCCCAATGGCAGTAAATGTAGATTAAGGAAATGGGAATGAAGTTTCAGGAGCAATTCGATCACTTTTTACGATTGTACGAGATTTGTTTACACTGAATTACTTTTCAATTAGGAAAAGCAATAAAGATAATGGAAATAAATTTTCGTTCGGGGATTCGAAATGGTGAAATAAATTATAAAAATCGGGATATCGCCGTTCGATTGGAACAACAAGCAATTAAAAATTTCTATCTCAAAGGGAATTCGTCTAGTTTTTAATAAAGGAACAATTCTGCACCAACATAACGGAAACGATATTATTCCTTTTCTGCGAATTATGTAGTTTTACGCAATCTTAACTGTGATTTGGAAACGAGGGCCAAACGGAATTGATGACGTATTTGAGGTCGTAACCAGTTTTATTGTGATTTTATTTTACCCAACAAGCATTTAACTCGTAATAAAACCGGTCTCGGAGGATCCCTGAAGTTGATATATGTTTTGTTATTTGCAACTCAACCCTCATTTCATTCTCCCTGTAATGACATTTTTACTATTTTAATGTTTCTTATTTTATTATTTTCACCACATATTTTAGTGGATATTAAACATTTGTTCAAGTAAAATATATATTAACTAACAACGTTGATTTATTATTATTAGTCAATTTCCCAAACTTTATACAAAACATCAAGAGTACTTCCAGTACAAATTGAACTTAAGTTTAAATTGGCTTTTGTGCATAATAATATATCCTAATAATGCAATATGCGTTTCAGCATGTACCTACAACAATAAGTGGTTAAAGCACTCGTAACATAAATCAAAATTAATGAAGCAATAAATCACGACATACAATATAGTATGTATGTTAAGTTTAATTATTTATACGTTGTATATTAAAATGCTTAATGAAGATAAATGCAGTTGCATATTAACCCAGTTGTACAATTTTATGTCTAACGTTAAATTATATGCCTTACATAACATTGAATGTTTTTATGTCCGACTGTTTGTCACGAAACGCTAGTAAAAAAGAAAAAAAAAACCTTTCGCTTTCTAACTATATAACTGCCTTTTATTACACCCTTTCATATTTATAACACCTTATAAAGTTCTTAGGGCCTTTTGGGGGTATCAGGGCACTTCTACTTCAACAAAGTTTCAACTGGGTGGTATAAATCTTTTCCTGCCAAGAACAAATGTCAACAGACCTACCTTTTAGCAAGGATAAATGCTGACACTTGGATATAAATCTTTGTTCATTACCGGCTAGTTAGTGTGGCAAAAACGAGAGCGTTGTAGAAAAATCACTTTACTATTTACAACGTTTACACGTTAAGATATGAAGAGAACCAATAAATTGCAGGAGTTTTTGTTAAATTGAATAATAAAATGTGATGAGGTGAAAGAAATTCGCAAAAAAGGCAATTATTTCGTGATACATTCGAGTAAGTTTTGATACACAGTTTAATCAGAGATATTCTGTTCAATTAACACTTCTTAAAAGAAGATACATTGGTTGTTAGATCAGAAGTAAATTCCTTCGAAAAAACAACAAGCAAACTTCTCGTATCTAGTTCCACAGCCCGGACTCCCGAAAAACTTCTTTAATTGATGGGATCCAGGACGCTTATGTTTGTAGAAACTTTTTTCTGCAAAACTTTCGAGGAAAGCTTTGTGTACACAAGAAAAACTCGAGTATCTGCCGGTATCGTCCGAAAAGTTGCTCGCGCCCCGGTCTTAGCATTAAAGCATCAAGATCTGCAGTTCGGAACACACATTTTCATTTTGAATCGCCTCGTTATAAACAGAAAATCCGGCCAGTATGGGGAGAAATATGAGAATAAAGTTTTAACAAATATTTGATTTACATTTTTATAGAACATCCATTGAAAATTGTTAGTATAACAAATTTTTAATATCAGTTTTAAAGGTCTATTTTAAAGTTTCTGTTCAACTACTGTTATAAAATAAAATAACAGCTTATATTCAGGCGAATGATTACTTCAGGACCTGCTTTACAGATCTCCCTGTTCAATCTCGTAGGGGGTGTAGCGTTGAGGGCAAGAACTCGATAACTGTCCGGATAAAACAAGGTAGGACTACGGCAGGATTAATGCATTATTTACAAAAGGAAACTTCACGATACCGCTGAACGCTTCGTTTTTCAGGCGAAAAACTCTCGGCTCCTTCTATCGAAACTTTACCCGTTTCGTTAACAACGATATGATGAAAGGTCCTGGTTTCTTTTCGTGAATACTTTTAGAGTGAAAACATTCGCTCTTGTTCTATAAGTGTGTTCATAATTGTATCGAGTTACCGTTAAAAAGTCTAGGATAACAATCAGAAAAACTTCGAGATGTTTAATCAATGCCTTACTTTTATTATATAGCTCCGAAACGATCGCCATATATTATTTCCTCAAGTATGAAATACGATCGTTTTCTCCAAGTTAAAATCTATAGCGCTGATTAAGTCCCGCGATTCGTTCGCAGCGATTTCTCAGCCGTTGAAAGTTGCTTTCCACAATAAATCCTCACTGATTAATTTTCCCCGACAAGCAAAATAACGAAAGTCTTTTGCTTTATGTATTACCGCAATTGCTGTAAAACGTTCGCAACGCTTTGTACCCGTCGATTTTAATTCCATTGCGGCGATTATCGGTTTTGGATACACCGGTTTTTTATCCGTCTGCCGCCGTCGTTTTCGCGATTTTATTCGAGAATGACATTATGAAATTTTCCGGGACGTACTGCGCGGTTACAATGAATGCGAAATTGCCGTCGTCTCGCAAAATATACCGCGCTGTAATGGCGGAGCATAAATCTTGGGGCACGAATATGAACATCGTGATATACAGCCGAGCCTGATGCCGCCCCAAAATGTTCCCTCGATCTGCAAGGCTAATAAAGGTAAGTGGTACCCGGAGATATTCGACAGTATAAAAAAAATATCGAAAAGCGTGATTTTATCGAATTTAATTTGGTAACTGCAAAACTGTTGTAGTAACCTTTCGTTATTTTTCGCAAGAAATGGTCACTGGCAATAAAGAAAACCCGTAATATAAACTTTCAGGTTACAGTGAAGTGGAAATACTAATGGGGTGTGAAAAGTACACACGTCCCACGAGAATAGGAAAGATCAATTCGTCGGCTGATGAATAAATCAACAAACAACCTAGTAATTAAGAGAAGCAAAAAAAACGAAATAAACCCCCAGACATTTCGCAATAAAACCAAGAATAAGTCGTCCAATTTGCGCTGATGCCGCTCATATTATTCATTCTCTCACCTTCGCCATCGAATAAAATATCTACCTTGCAACATTCACCGAAACGAGGGAATAAATTCCGGCTTCTGTAAATATCACATTAGACTAGTAAACAAACTAATAAAATATATTTCAGCAACGGCGAGTAGTAATAAAATTTACGACATTTTTAGACCATACAATCTTTATCGATTTCTACTACAGCCCGGCATAAAATTTCGACACAATGAAGTGGAAGCCCGGCCGAGGATAAAATTCCATGTGAAACCTTTGCGATCAGATACGAGCGTCAACGTCGAATTGATCTCGAGTAAATGATTAGAATAAGAGTTAGCCGAACGAGCGGCCATTTTGAGGTAATGGTCCTTACGACGGTGCACTCATATATTTTTCAATGACCTACTACATTAGGAGCGCCTCATATAGGGTTATACCTCAGAGCCTAAAGGAAAATAATTAACATCTTTCACAAACGCATTGCTTTAAGCTTCATTAAACATGCATTATAACATACCGATAACTCCGGAGAAGATGAAGATTAATTGTTGCAAGTATGTACGAATTACCCTGTAGTTCTGTGCGGGCCTGATGGCTTCTCCCTTATTCATAGAAGTTAAATTAAATTTAATGTTAGCCGTACGTTATGCATTATTTGCTGGGGACCGAGCATCTTTCCTAATATTTCTAATGGTTGCCTGCGGCTACCGAAGGATGTTGAAAATTGATGGCAATTTAAGATGAAACGTACTCGTGGAAGACAAAGCGAATACCTACATTAATTTAGGTACGGTTGGAAGGAAATAGCTACATATATGTACGGTGATTCGGGCATATTATGTCTACAGTTTTTCTTGTGTATACAAAATTCTAAATTATATCATCGTAAAATGCAAATAACGAGAAGAATTTTAATAATATATTCAAGTATTGGATAATTTTGCATAAAACTTTAGTCATCAGCTAAATCTTACAATGTACATCGAAAATTCCATCTTTTACAGCACAAAGTATGATTATGGATTTAAATAAAAAAAGAATCCATAAAGTATTTGGTTGTAAAATCATATTAAAAAAAAGTCTCAACGTAACTGGAACGGAAGCAATAAAACGGGCAAAAGAAGCACGAATAAACATTTTTTTCAATATGTAAAAAGGTACACAAAGTTAAAACTTATCCGTTGAAGCAAAAGCAATAAACAAGATTTTATTGCGGTCAACGGCTCAAAGGTAGCCCTTTTATACTTCCTTCAAAAAGGCATCTTATAAAACTGGAGCGCTCGTTTAGATAATAGAGGGAAAATCAAAGGCTTGTAGCTTGAATTAGAGGCACGAATTCATACAATTACATTAAAAATACATGTACGTAAGTGGGTTGAAACGAATAATATTAAATTAAAGTCAAATTAACATCTCAATTCGATATTTATTTATAGACGGGTATTTATTTTCTTAGCCGTGCTACACGTAAAAGCTAGAAGCGAGGTGAAATCGGTCGAAAATAAACCATTAGGGAGATACACGTCGATAACGGGTTTTATTAGTCTGAAACATGTTTAGCAAACATTTAGACATCCAGATTTTCCTCGATTTCGGCAGTTAGCGTTTTAGGGAAAGGCACAGCTAATTGCCAACGAATTTATTGGATCAGTCGTTTTCACATAAGATCCGACAACCTGCTTCTCCGCTTTATAACTCACACGTTGCCCTAGAAATTCTTCGTCCCCGTAAAGCCAAGCTTGATAATATAATGCTCAAAGCATTACCATATTACTCCTGTTTCCCGTTTCAATTTATTTAACGAAAATTTCCCGATACTAAATGGGTAGATGCTCAAAATACATACAGAGAGAGCCAAGTTTTCTCCTCACTAAAAAAATCTCTATATACCACATTGAGATCTACTAAAAGAAACTTTAATTTTAAATGGTTGCTAGATAGATTCCTGACCTATTTTTCCTGCCGCCTTCCAAGATCTACTAAAACTATCTCCATTTAAATCAAGCCAAACGAACCATCACATCACTTTGCCGGCGGAGTGTGTGCGATAAGGGGGCGCATGCAAGTTGTAGTCGTATTTATGTTGGATTCGGGCGTGCATGTTCGGTCTGGAGCAGAGTCCTATATCACGCCGTTTGGTAATTGTAACGATCGGCTTTCGTTAGAGAGGAGAAACCAGTGCCGAACTTAAAGTGTTCCGCCACATCTGCGCCTAATGAAATTATTGGTAAACTTTTAGTTAGCGCGCCCTAACGGCGTTAAATCGGTGTTACGTGGTCGTGAATCGGCCGTCGTTTTGTGTTTCTACCTACTCGAAGCCGACCTAACGGAATTTTCTTCTAATTACTTCGGTATCTTCGTTAATAAACTCTGCAGAAGTCGATGCCGGGCGTGTTTCGATGTCGAAAAAGTAATTTTCCAGTGACTGTAGACCTTTTATAATACACAAAAACCTTTATACATTCCTAATATCTAATGTAGCAATACTGTTGGATTACCCTGTATATAAACATACCGAGAACCGACCTATTTTTTCCTCGAGCATAGAGTTATCTAAGACAGCCATATTTCAATGGTAATACGGTATTTTCCTATCGATTTCTTTAACAAAAACAAACGAAATAGCATTAGGAAATAACTTTTTTGCGTGCTAGGCTCCGGAAGAGATTTGTAGGGAATAGGTAGGAGCCTTTAAGAATACAGAACGCGGAGTCCGGTCGAGTTTCGAACATAAATCTGTGAATTTCCGATATAGGAATGTCAAAGCGTGCCCGGCAAAAACTAAGAAATATAACGGTCGAACTCAGCCCCTTTTTATCCGATAATATGGCTTTTCTTGACACATACTCGCAGCAATGGTCGGCGCTCGCGAAGAAATTTAATAGATAGAAAATCGTTTTTCATTTCTAAAAGCGCTACTTGTCACAATATTATTATCATCGCGAATTGATAAAGTAATATATGGTTCTAAATAACGTAATATTTCAAAGATTGCTCTAATAGAAGCCCTCGTACTAATAGACAACGTTTCAAAGATATTAGTTATAAATTGCAAGCTGTAATCCATAAATAGATAATCCACATGAAGCTTGAAAAACGAAGTAATAAACTGCAAAGGATTGCTCACATAAGTATTACTCTATATGAAGTTCTTTTCCACAAAAAAAAAACAGTTATGAACTATATTAAGTAGTAACTAATTGATTTTCTAGTATTTCTTGGGCTATTCAAGTCCATTCGATTATAGTAAAATATACATAGATACTCGTAAATAATAATACCTTAATATTAACATCAGGAAGTAATTTAATACTAAAGAACCAAATCGAAAAAATGTGTTTTAGTTCCCTATTTTATTTGCTTATTTCATTGCAAACAAACAACAATATCAGCCTATGAAATATAATATGAATAATGCTTATGATATGGATATGCGCTTCCCACATTATTGAAATATCTGTTATTTAATTTTTGAAAATATTTTTATTAAAATACCGAATCTAAATTGCGTTTTATTTCAATAAAAATATTATTTTTGCATCAGTCTTACACATGTAGATATTTAATTAAATTCAAAATTTGTAATTAAATCAAAACATATAGTACCTCTACTTGCTACTGAAATGCATGAATTCTGCAAAAAAATACTAAATTAAACATCGATTCCTCGTATGAACAAAACTTTTTAATAAGTTTAATAAATATATCATCAATTCGAAAAAGCGATAGAATATAATTTGGGATAGAATTAGGGAAAAATGGAACGCGATAAATCCCAAAAACGAACTGATATTGAATAAATAAGTTCGCAGAAATTGAATGTAGTACGAGCACCTGCAGAAAAATTGTAAAAATATATTGGCCATTCCATTTCGTGCCATATGGTAGCATATGCGATTCATTCTACAATAACAGCCCATTTTCCGCGCCGCTTTGCATTTTATAATATAAATTTTGCGAATCCTCAAATAGCACTATTATCCGAAAAATTATTTTTAACTACATTCGTTCGCAGCGCTCCCGTTTCGTCGCCATTCCGATAAAAAATGCAATGAACCCGAATAAATTTCGTGCATGTGATGTTTTCCATTCATATTTCACGAATACTACCTGCATTATTCAGCCAGTAAATCGCTCCGTTATTATTAATTCAATAATTAGTCTCGCGCCACACATGATTCTCTGACAATACGATTAAATTTCTAAAAATTACGCGTATCAAAGAGACGTTATTTGATTGGATTACTAAAATGTACAAAAGCAAAATCGATAGTTGATTTTGCGTGGATAATTAAACGACCTTTTCGAATACTACATCATTTTTAAATGATATTAAAATGGGCTTCTTCTTTAAAAAATAACGAGTATACCGGCGGATTTAGTTGCATAAGTGCCATTACGAAACAATTCTACCTTTTACTGTCATTATTTATTTATGGTCAGAACGTGGTAAGCAGCGGAACATACATGTGACTATACCAAAGGTTTCTAACACGAGTTTAACGGTGATAAAGTTCGGTATTACGTCACAAAAGTGCACTAGCAGTTTCCCGTACACGGAACGATTTTTAAATATTCCATTAAATTCAGTTTAGACTTCGCCCGTAAAATGCGCAAAACTCGGGAATTTAGATAAGTTTGAAAATGAATTATTAAAGTAAAAATTACCTTAATTTAAAGAAGCAAAAGTAATTTAACAAAAAAATAAATAAATGATTAATGAGCAACTACTTGTACCTACAATTACTATGTTGATAGAAATTATCCACAGCTAAAACGTAAATCCAATGAAAATGGGATTATCAACGAATAAAACTGATCGTGACAAGTTGTTGGTTTCTGAGATTACAGAATTACAATCGAGTTATGAGAAATGCTAATAAAAAAATGTACTCGACTCATTTTATAAAAATTTAGAGTAGATACCTATCCAATATTTCCTCACTCAGCGTTAACAAAAACGACAAAAAACCCACCAACAAATTGTCTATCTTCTGGTTAATTCAATCGTAAGTAATCGACAATTTTAAAAACGAATTTAATAAATTCTTCCAGCATTCCACGTCTTGGATAAGCTATGTAAGCCGCGCCAATCTCGGTACACAGCTCGTCTGGGGAATGGCTCCATTTGCAATACAAGGGATAATGTTATCGATTCATTTGCAGTATCTATTTGGATAATATAAGGCAAATTGCATATACAATCGCATTTCACAGTCTGGAGGACCATATCTGTAACAACTCGATGAGATACCATCGTTTCTCTCCACCCTCTAAATTTAACGTATACACGCCGCATCCGACCGCTAACCCTAATATAATGGAGTCGCACCTCTATCGCGTTGAAATCGTAAAATTAATATACTAGGTGGTTCTAACAACACAATGGAGCATCGTTGGGTTAGAATCAAAAGAACGGATATGTGAATTATCTCGCATAAACCAAAACATAGTCTACTGGTGTAGGATTGAATGAAGTAGATATGGTTGAGTTCGTGATTACAGGATACCCTGTTGAGCATACGAGTATAGAAAAACCTTTTTTAACAAATTTTATTGCTCGTTATTTGAAATCGGAGAGAAATCTAACCCGCCTAACATTTCAATTTAAAAGGCCAATTCAACTAATCGGAAGTTTACGTTGTGGGCTTGAAACAATAACTGTAGTTCAAGGGATCGAAATTGACTTATAATAATCGCTTAATCCATAGTAAATTCCTATATGTATGCACCACTAAATTAATTTGAAACGAGTTAATTATAAAATGTTTTACTCGACAACATGCTTAGGGTCAGAGCATAGTAAGGTAAATTGAACGTATGTTATATTGTTATAGTAAGCCAGTGCGGTAATGTCTGGTATAACCATCGACCACCTGTTGTTTGATAATGAAACAACACAAATTTAATGTACGTAAATAAATAAACTAATAACCTCCCAAATTATTTAACTCGCAACAAGCATATCACTAGCAGCTTGCAGATGATGCACAAAAAATTCTAACACAACTGTAAAAATGGCAACGATTTGTTCGAAAGCTATTACGGAATCTAACGAGATCTAATTAAACGAAACCCGCAGCGTAAAACCGACTGTCATATTTAGTTATTAGTTTGCCGTTAAGTCTAAGTTACAACGAAACTTCGCTAATTAAAACCCGAAATGATTGCGTACTATCCCATTCGGTGGATGAATAATTTTATCGTTTCATATTCTAACGAGGACGTGATGTAACCTGACAAGGTGAAAACGATTCGGCGGAGTTACATTTACGTTCTAATTTAAAATTTATCCCGACTTAATGGGGGAGTTTTACACCTTTTTAAACTATTGCAGGTATTTGCGGTAAACGGATCATCCGCCATCCGAGAATTCCAGCTATTTGCGAGCCTTGGATTCGCGAACAATGTAGGAGAGGAAAATATCTCGTGTTTTTGTTGACCATTGTGCAATGAAAATCGTCTTGTAGGAATTCGTTCTATTCATTCGTCCGTTCAATGGAAAGAAATTTTATATACGGTTGTTTGGTATCTTAAACACTCTCATCGATAGAGCGTCTATTTTAGGCACAATAGTACTCACGGGACCGTAAGAAAAATGGCGCTACAGGCCGTGTAGGTGTGAAGAGATAATTGAATAAACCGTTAAGTGGATATGATGATGAACAAGAGGTATACATAAAGCGAACAAAGACCAGAAAACGGGGAAAGGGAACTTTAGAAAATACGTCCGTCGCAAACTAACTTTGTTTTACAGTTTCCGCGAGCTCACCACTTGAGGAAACGCCAAACGTCGGTGTCGCTATGATTTACCGAAACTGTTTTTGACTTAGCTCCGCATTCGGCGCAAGAAATACAACGTGGCATCGAAATTTCTGTAATAAAACAGACGAAAAGTCACGGCCGACTGCAACTGCACAAAACTTGCTTATTGAGATCCAGGCCATGACTGGCTTTTTCCTCGCAACTTTTCTCCGCGAACAATGGAAAGAGTCGAATTTCGAAGTTTAACTTGTAAAACGACGAAGTCCGTCGATTGAATCTTCGCTCTATTGTGGCGTTTTTGCCCTTGACAATACAACTTAATAGAAATGTATATTTTACGATTTAACTAGATAAATTGATTATTGTTTCTACAAATTCGCTACTTAATTTTTTTTATTTAAAGTCTGTTAGAAGAATTCCAACGTCCAAGTTTATATTTACGGGAACTGCTTCTTCGCAAAACAAAGTAGTGCAAACTTTCGCGGAGGTTCGAAAAGGGTCATAAGAGCCATTCCGTAGTTTTGTTATTTGTGCTAGTGGTTATGCCATTGTCATTTGCAGACAATTCCAGCAAGTCCAGATCGAAATAAATGGCATATACGAAGCGCCATCGGCTTTCAGCATAGGCGCGTGTTCGATCGATTCGTAAAAAATATTTTTTTTACATTATTCATCTTTTAAACAAACTGCAAATATGGATTTCAGAAAATTTTTGCTTCCAAAGCCAACAGCTAGCAAAAGTATTACCTAACTGAGGAAAATTTTAAAAACTTACCTGTATTTCTCTAGTAGTATAATCTTTAATTATAATCTTTATATGATAATGGTAAAAAATATAACTTGAAAATGAAAAAAATATAATATCTACTAAAAAGATACGCCAATGATGCAGGGAGTTTACGCTAGTGATAAACATATATTGCCATACTACGGATGCTTTGAACACCACGAAAGTTAGTTATATAACTAACGAATTACCCTCAGACACAAAAATACCTCTTTTATGATGGTCTGAGAGCTCGATGATGGCTGAATCAAGTATTGTTTCCTTCGAGATAAGACTACTTCCCTTTTTTTTGTTTTCATTTGCTTTATATATTTTATACGATTTACGGCTACGCTCTCGCGAAGGTGAACTAAAAACTTTTTCATTTTATTTCTGGAGCATTCTCGTTTTATGTCACGCCGGAATGTTTTTCCAAACTATAAAGAAGAAACGTCGTAACTCCACATTTATAGACACCTAAGGAACTTAGATCTTTTATGAATACCTAAGGATGTGTGATGCATAAAAAATACATAAATATTGCTCCGAGTTTTGCACGACAAATTTTTACCCGCGTTTGTTTTATTAAAATACTTAAATCTTCGACCGTAAACTGTAACAAACTTGCGACAAATTATGAATATTCCTATATGCAAACAAATGAAATTGAAATTTCAAAATTTTCCTCCAGCGTTCGTCCCTCAAGGAAGGATGTTTAAGTATTCACAATAGCCTTGCTAATTTCTTTCAAGTCAAAAGAATCCAAGAGTCATCAAAGTAACATTTGGTTCGTGACGGTGAAGGCCTCTTGGGGCTTTCAAGGCGTACCTAATATCAAATGCCAGTCTAACGAGTGAGATCGCAGGTCTTCGGGGTAACATTTATTCAATTGGACAATAATTCACGTTCTTTTTTTTTTGGAAATTTCTGCTCCGGCTCCCCTACCGATATTAATGAAAAATAACGTTAGGAAAATCTTATATGCTGGTTCGACTTATTCGATACTTGATGTCGGCGAGAGCATCGAATTTAACATGCATTCAATCAGAGAAAAATAAAAGTGGTCGGAGTGTTCAAAGACTCTCCCAAGTTTAGTTTAATTAACCAGGGGTTATTTTCAGTTGATTCTAAATCTACTCTGAATTCGTAAAGTTTATTTACCGTAAACAAAGCTCAAAGCCAACGGTAACGAGAAAGACCCTCTGGCGTGAATATGTTAATTTACTTAATGCATTTTTAATTTCCCTTTCTTTATAAGGCATTTCGTTTAATCTTCCAATGAAAATTTTAACCGGCATTTTCCAATAAGGAATTTTTTTAATAAGACGCATAGTAGCAGATCGGAAGTTCATTGTATCGAAAAATATCTTCGCAGAAAAGATATGCAGATACAACTAATTAATTATAGCACGAGAGGCTCTCTCTCCCCGGCAAGCGTCGAAATAAAACCGTTCTCACCACGGATTAAATTACCCCAATTCGCATTTAAGTGATATAACTTTAGATTAGTTCGCCCAAAAAAAAAGTTTTCAAAGGAGGAGAATTGAAAAGTTTCAGTCCTCGGCGTTCGAGAGAAAAATGGCGGAGATATAAAATAATTCCATGCATGTAGATACTCGTTTTCAATAGCTGCCGCTCACAAAAAGAACCAAGTCAGTTTGTTTTTATGGTTTTGCGATTGAATTCTCTACGGCTTTCGGAAGAAATAACCGATCTGGCATACAAGGAGGTCTAAACACAAAAATACCTAACTAGAAAAGCTAATATGCGAAAGGCAGAACTCTTCAATAAATTCGATACTCATTTTATTACATAGAACAGTTGGAAAGGAGGATGTACTAATAAAATTTAAATGTAATCGTAAGAGTTATTGTTAACTAAAAATAGCATTACCTAATGAATTTTGGCGTAATTTACAGTCTTATAAGATAGCTTGCAATAGAAATATTTCGAATTAAATTCAAAATTTCGAAGATGTTTTTGACGATGGTTTATTCGAGCCACCCTGTAGTAAACAATCTGCCGTTTTTCGATGCGCATCCGGAATGTAACACCGACCTTGATGCACGAGTTTTATCGGAAATGATCAATTCGCAACTGTCATTCATGCAAACATCGCCTAAGGACCGAAAGAAGAAATGCAATTTGGAAAGTGGAAACATATTTCACGGCGGGTCCGGGCTGCATCTCGCTGCTGCAGACACCGCCGTTGAGATAGCAGTAAACTACAATCTCTGGTCTAGTCGGTAGCAACTTTGTTATTTCAATTTATGGTGTTCGCCGGTCTACGAATCACTGTATTATTTAAATGTACACTGATAAAAAGCTCACTTCGATTCGAATTTTCGTTTCGCAAGGGCTTAATCTATACTGCTAAAATAATTGAAATATTTCCTTTTTCGAAAGGCCAATAAATTTATTTTCTTCTCAGGTATAAACGCTCAGAAGAGGAAAAAAATTATGTCAACAGAAATATAAAATAATACATGTGGTAACTGTAAGAAGTTTCAGTAAAGGAGTACTGGTAAATAATATGTATAATAAATTCACCACAATTCACAAAAACAGACTGATATCCCTATGTCAACTGATAAAAATCAGCAACTAAAAATAAGTTATCAAAAAACGCTGGAAAACAGTCACGTATGGGGGCGATAAATCAAAGAAAAGTGGCTTATCAATAATTTTTAATATTTTAAACTTTTCCGAACTTACATTTATCACTGAAAATTGAGCCTCGAAAATCCCGAATTCACACAGTTGTTTGTGATGTGCCTAGGAGTGGAAACTTTCAGTAAAGTTTTGATAACAAAATACGACCTTCTACCTTCCCTTGAAATAGCTTGCTACATTAAATCTTGGAAAAGTTAGGAGAAATTGGGCGACTCAAGTATAACAACAAAATGGGAGCAATTTATATTTTATTAGCGATGTTACTGAGTTTCCGGATTTTCTGTAGCGACAGTTATGCGAGTTAATATTTAATTTGTATTCTAATGATAATTTATGACACCTGCTACTCGTTAGGTTTTGTTACTTATGTTCACGTTTGATTTGGATTTTTAATCGAATTAAAACTCATACCCGAAAAGGTAATATTAATCTTCTTATCCTATTAAGAATTAAATAACTTCATTAACATCAAGCATACTTGACTCTATTACTTCTTTATTAATTAAATATTTATTTGAAATGATGAGTTAGCCGGTAATTATCTCGAAATTTTATTCTCCTGTAAATTTCAACATCAATTCCTCTAATCAACTTTGAAAAAAAAAACTACTAATTTCTTCATTACAATGGAATTAGGCGAATGTGAAATTATGGCTGAAACGATCGCTCTAAATTTAATTCATGCACCGAAGAGGCGAATTCTATTCTAATCCAAGTTATTGATTAAAAACCTCGAATTCCTGAATCCACCAAAGCCATAATCTTACGAATCGAAAGGGGACATCAAGTAAATTTCAATACGCCTATAAATAATGAACGAACGAATAAAACCAGCAAAACGGGCTCATACAAACGAGCAAAACAGGGTCCGCTAATTGCGCAAACTCTTGTTGCTTCATTTGGCTTTCGCGTTGTACACGTCTCTATTCGAAAATCACTATTGAAAAAAGTCACGTTTACAAATTACTAATCGAATAAGCTTGTAAAACGGCGGCCGCCGTTTTAAATTTCTCGTGGTGTATCGGCTCCGACAATGCCAACGACAGTAACAAAATTCGACCGCATTCGGAATTGCAGTCTCCGCATTAAAAACTTCGAAACGTTTTCCTCTCTTGGAAAACCGTTCGCATCGATTGTGCGCCAACGGCACAACTAACATCTGAACGCAAAATGAGTACTCAATTTTTGTTATTTGTTTCGCTGCATTCAATTTATATCTTCGCGAATTCTATTTTAAATTGCATCTATTCAAAAAAGAACGTCTTGTTAATTTGCCGCAATTTTATTAAATTATTCTCTTTCGTTATGCACCGTCTTCACAATGTTCAATTAATTCCAAATATTTAAATAAATTAAATCAAAAATGTCGCGCTGGTCATTCGCATTAAAAATTACAGTTATCAAATGTATGCGAGTTGCGTTTGTTACATCGCCGTTCCGGTTCGATTTTGTTGACATTCGCACTGATTGAAATTAATCCGGAAGCACTTTTCTCCCTTTATTAACCGACGGTGTGCACTACATCAAATTCATTCGTTGTTCGATGTTTGCATTTTAATGTAATTATGTGCTTTGTCATAATTATTGATAACCATGAACTGCGGTGTACATGCTTAACGAATGCAAAATAGCCAACGCATATATTTCGTCTCTTCTGCAACAAATAATGCACATCGGGATTAAAATATCGGAGCGGTAGATTAAAACCGACAAAAGCCGTATCGACGTCCGCAAAAATAAATTCTGATACTTTCGAATCGACGAATCGACGCGCAGTTTTTATTCGATATATCATTTATACACAGCAGCTCAATCATTTTGAACTCAGATCATCGATCAGCTGCGATCTGCATAGGATGCCGGCATAATCAAGTAGAATAATATGATAATAAATTAATCGACGTCGGCGCGCTTATTTAAAATAAACAATATTGATATTCGTCCATTATCTCTATCCCAGACTTATGCGTAGGTTCTCATAGTAATTTCCTACGTTGTTGTTTATGGAAATGGAAATATATGAACATCGGATTTCTGGCCGAGGAATAGAGCGCTTTGTGTTGATACTAAACTGCCCCGGGAGATTTCTCTCTCCTAATCCTATTACAATGGCCGGACTCTAACAAACCGACCTAAGAAGAACAGATTGTAAACACCAGCGAACAGTCTTGAAGCTGATATTTATCTTTTTCTAAGATGGCATGCCCGAGCGTTTGGGGTATTATTGTATTGAAGCTTTTTTTCAGCGGTCTGTTTCTTTCAAACTGTCTGGAACTAGATTACCAATAGATGTAGTAAAATCGGAGGTACAATGCACTCGCAGGTCTTCGTTTCGATCTTCGTTTCGACTATGATGTGAGTATTTAGATGTAAATGTTGAAACGCACGAACCTACAAAGATCTGACGGGAAAATAGTACAAGTCAAACTCCGGAATTTATGGCCGACTATTGTTGATGGTTCTGCGGCTTTAGAGCCGTCTAGAATTTGGCCTCGAGCTCGTGGTCGTCTGGTTACATACGCCCTTCCTTCCGCCGTTTCGCTTTGTTTCTCGTTTCTTATTTTTACGGGTCAGCGAGCCGATTTTCTCCCGCAAATTAAATAACTGCTGCCTTGCGAGTCGACTTTTTGATAACCTCTTCAATTATTTTTCGAATGCCTCTCTTACCTATTTAATAGTCGGTTTACTCTCGCAACGGCTATTATTAGAGATTTTTTTTCCGAAAGTAAAAAGCGAGTCGGGTTCGACACCTTTAGGGCCCGATCTAAATGAATGCTGATACGTTATCTAGCGTGCGTTCGCGTTAAAACTGGAGACTAAAAGGTTTTGTGTATCTCAAATTATTCCTGCTTTGATCAAGTTTAATTACATCGTGTAGTGGCTTGCTTTCTGGCGTATTGTGTCGGATATCCTCTGGGAGTAAGTGTGGAATATGGGCAGGAACGCGGGGCGGACGTAAACGTTTGTGTGGTGCTTTCGCTCGTGAAATTTAATGGCAAAAAAATTATGAGCGAAACGAAAAATGGAAAAAGTATCCTTTTCGAAAAACGCGCAGAGAACGAATTAGCCTCAGTAGGCGGAATTTCTCGAAACAACTCTGCAAATTATTTTCGTTGAACGGACTCTTTTAAACGGATTCTATTTATTTTCCTAATTACATAATTCCGAGCTGCTATTCCGTGAGTCGGCAGTCGCCGAAAGTACGAAGTAGTAAAATATATTTGCGTATCCTCCGAAGTAGGTATGGTGACGAGTTAACACGTAACGCAAATAATAAGGAATCTAATAAAAGAGAGAACGGGCGTTGTTTAAAAGCGTCGTAGAGACTAAGTGTAATGGAAATAAATGAGGATCTTTTCGAGAGATACAACAAGGGTCATACCCCCGCGTTGTATGGTGTAATATTGAGTGAAGGTTCGGTCGACAAACAAAATTATTGTCCTGTAAAAGGGGAACAAGGAATTTTTGAGCGGAATTAAAATTTAAATATTCATCGAGCTCTAGACCTTGTTCCATATTTAAACGCAAACAACTCTTAGCAGGTTGCGTTATTGCGTTAGTTTTAACATTTAGGTCGGCTGGTTTTTGACTAATTTGGAATAACGTAATTAGTTGCTTTGAACAATAAAGTATCTAGCGTATTAATTTTGGTATAAAACCTAATTAAATCGAATCGAAGCCGCGTTTTGAATAAACAAATTTAATCTTTTATAGATTCCGTTTCGGATAATTTGGCGTTCTCGCGTTTCCCCTTTAAGAATTTTCCCTTCGACGCTTGTTCAGTATCAGAGAAACATTAAACAGCGAAAGGAAATTTATTCATATTTATATTGACAAACTCGATTGAAGTGAAACTGATCCAGAAAAGAAAGCTCTTTTTAATAATTCATTGTCGACCGTGGAAACTTCCTTCTTAAAACATTTGACAACGTTCATACAATGGAAATCGGGCAAAAAAATTCAGTTCGAAAGCAAATTGATATTTTTTAGCTACCGGCTAAAAAATCCATGTTTACTAAATCGAATTATTCGAGTATCATAACTAATTAATTAGTTAGATAACTTTGGGGGATTTTTGAAGAAGATTATAACGAAGCGGATAGGCAACTTTATTATAGAAACGGGCTCGATTGAAATACCAGAATTTCGCGTCGTTGATTTGGGAATATTCGAGGTGCTTTATGCTTACCAGCACGTAGCTTTCAAATAAAACTACCTCCATCGCGTATTCAGGACGAGGCGAGTAGATGATACAAAATTTTCGCATGGTATAAAGCTACATGCGAACCGGTGGGTAATATTATTATAAGTAGGGGAACAAACGCGAATATTCTACGACGGAATGTGATTATTCTATCAGTTAGATATTAGATAAAGATACGACAGGGCGCAAATGGTAGAGTATGATATAACGCGTGTTCAAAATATAAATTATAATCAATACTACTTATAAAGAATATACAAATTTCCACTAAAACAATGCAGGAAGATAATAATAACAGTTTTCTTTACGAATGTATGCGGTAAAAGCGTAGACTAAATGTGTATAGGGTTTTTAAATTTTTTGAATTCTATTTACCTTTAGCATTGCAGATGAAATCAATGGTAAATGTTACGGAATTAATTATAGCGTTAGCGGTCCGGAACGGCTTTAATGTGGTAATGCTGGATTCTATTTCCATATAATAATAATAATGGCCATTGTAGATGTATAAAACCCGCATTGGAGTGCGGGCTCTAGTTGGATAATATAACTCATGAAGATTTATTGTAGTAAAATAAAAAAGTGCGCCAAAATTAGTCAATAGCGCGATAGTAAAAATGTTTTCCATATGCTCCGAAATTATACGCGCTATGTATTTTCAAATCTTTCATTTAAAATGACATACAAAATGCGGCTTTATATAGGATTTAAAGGAAAATGTTTTTCAGCTAGCTAAAAGAAGCTTCACTATTGGGAACTGACGATAAGAATTATCGGAAATAAATGCAAATATACTAAAACGATTTCGGAGAGTTTTCGCCTTCTGAGACCTTTAACGTCGTAAAGTTAAGATTTGGTCCCTGAAGCGGTATATGCTAGAATCGTACTTGGAATTAATGATAGTCAATTATACCTAAACACTTCTAATTTTACTAGTTAACTATGTAATTAAACACAACGCATTTCCTGATAATCGTTTTAGTTATAACTTTTAAAGAAAAAAAAATAAATGTCTAAATATAAGAGAATAATAATGTTTTATGCCTATTTTATATTCCCGGCACAAATCACAGTTGAAATATTTTTTATTCGCAATTTCCGGTCGCGATTTCGGGCTTATCCAAACGATCAAAGTTAGAGACAACCGCTGAGCCATCCGTTGTAAATAAAACCTTCATAAATCCGAAAGTGGAAAGTTGGAAACGAGAGCGCCATAACCACCAACTTATTCTGCCCGTAATTTATTATAATAAGAAATTCTTTCATTTCTGGCGCAGGTAGGTATGCATGATCTGTAATCTTACAAATTTCCTTCCTCTCGTGCGCGCCCGTCGCCGGGAGATAAAAGTATGTTCCAAGCGATAAAATTCTCCACAAATCTCCGCCGAATTGTCCTCCTTCTACGGTAAAAGACCCAAAAAAAAAGGCTGAAAGCGAGACCTGCCTGCACAAATCTTTTAACGCTCCGAATGGTCTTAATGCGCCATTTAAAACTTTAAATTTAACGTTTTCGAGTCCGGAAAATTTAAAATCGCCGTGTTTAGCTGTATACAGGTATAACGGCTTTTACGATTCATAAGGCATACAAAACGTTTTATTCGTTATTCTATTTTCGTTCATTCGATTCAAATGCGGAATACAAAATAATAAAGTCTCTCGGAATATGATTTCACCAAGAGGAAGAGACTCATTTTGAGATTGAAAAATTCATAGAAAACAACAATATGAATAACATAATATTCAATAACAATTATTCATTAACAACTCCCCGAGACAATTTCCTCGGCAGGAGAAACACGATCCCCTTCGAGGCCCTTTCCCGAACTTCTTATAGTAACCCGAAAATTTCAATAACTCAGACCGAAAGCACGTGATTCAATGGGCGCCCGCATTTTCCTGGGAATCTGGTAACATAAATCGCGCGACGCCGCCGATGCATCACGCTGTGCGTATGCAGCTCAGCCGCCATAGGAAATTGCATCGGCGATGTAGAATCCCGCCGATCCTCCTGGCGTGCGGGCCTGCACTGAACAGATGACATTCCTTTTGTGCGACCTCGGTGATCAATAGGAAGACAACAAAACGGACCGGAGAAAAACCGGGCGTTTCGAAAAAAACCCACGTCCAATTATTGGAGCCATAATTTAAGCAATTGATAGCGAATAATAAAGGGGAGACCTATAATATTCTGAAATCTTCATATTTTATTTCGTACTATTCTACCAAGCACTTCTTTGACCTCCAAATATGGTAATAAATCATGTAAACGTATACGCAAATAAGATGTATCTGAATACTTATCTACACGTTTTCAGATTTTTCAGTTTCATCAATAATCCAGTGATCGATCGGATGTGATTTCCCGTCTAAAGCCGGATATTCCGATTGCACTCGGCTCGACAAGAAGACAGGTGCAATTCGGAGAATTATTAAATGATGTAAGAGAACAAACGCTAAATCCGCTAGCCGGAATACGTTGATCTGATGCGATCGCATCGCAGCGATCAACGCGTGTAAATGTGACTTTCCGGGTGTTTCTAAAATTTATTTCCTTCAACAATACGAGGATATAAAGGGGATTTGGAAAACTCGAAGCGCCGATGTTAAATGTCTAAAGAAGCCAGGCATCGTCGACGCAAAAATCTTTTAAGGACAATCTCTTGTCTACCTCTATGGGACTCGTGCAGATTAGAGATCTCCTACAACTTTCGAATGCTCGATGATGACTAAAATTTATATTCCCTACTTGTTAAAATCATCCTGAAAGGGTTCATTAGGTGATGAATTTACCAACCCAATTCTACCCTCAAAAAGATAAAAAAAAAGTCTATAAAATTCTAGTCAATATCAATTCACAGAAATTTGTTGTACGTATAATGAAATTTATCCATTTAGTTATTGCAAAAAGTAAATATATCTTGTCTGAATTGGAAGTAAGTGAGGAACAAAGTCCCGAGGAAATAAACAAAAGGAGCGGCTTTCCGCCTTGAAGAATTGCCAGATTTGTGTTTCAGATATGTGAAAGGCATTTTTCTTTGGCCCCGTTTCGAAACTTAAAGCATTCATAACTCACATCAATTTTTTCCCGAACGTATACGTCGCGGATATATGCGGGAAACGAGTTGTACCGTGCCAGTGATGAAATTGGACGGTTCGCTACTTTAACTTTTCATTGATTTTTATATCGGGGTGATGATATTAAAACTTGAGCAATTTAACAAAATCCATCAGGCTTGATTTATTACTTCGGATTTTTCAGCGCGAGGGCCATCGCTAAATGCGGTTTTAAAAATTGTTAAAGGGCGATAATAAATCTCAGCTCGATGCGAATCGATTTGTTGTGGTAATTAAAATGCGTACAAGGGCTTTATACCAATAAATACGCACGCGAATAAATCTCTTTTGAATATAAGAATACCATTTGCCACGTCAATACTTTGAGCTCATAGATTTCAAATTAAATTTGAACGGTATCGGGGATGAAAGCCGAGGTCTAGGCAGCCGCTATATACACCCCATCGTGGAAATATTAGATCCTCGAGATCAAAAAAGGATGCATCATCGAACATTTTGAAATGCTCATTTCGAAGAGTGCATCTGCATGTCATTATAATATCCAGGGGCGTTTACGAACGGCCCAAAAATATAACCGATTCCGCGAATATAAAAACTCATTTTTCGCAAATGGATTGGATTTTAATGAAATTAACGCGAAATAAAACATCTAATTTCCGACCAGTTGAATACTATTAACAATTCAAAAAAAGGAAACATCGAATTGTTGTTTAAAATTTGCTGTTGTGTGCTTATAGTACATGAACCGTAAATCCCTTGTTCAATTTTCGGATATATGAGAAATGCCATCATTTCAGCGTAATACATTTCTCTAATAAACCTCCACCTGTTCCACCTACATCAGTAATTATCTTGAGTAAGATTTCATCTGTTGAAAACCAACCATGCAAGAAAACCTATTTCGTATATAATTATACAAGGCTGTTCTAATCTGGAATAGAAATCCCGACGAGGTTTCTCTCGAGAAAAAAATTTTATGCCAGTTTTTCGCTTCGTGAATAACGAAACGTGAATAATAAATTAATTAAACAATTTAACAATAGAGGAAAAAATTAATTAGCGTCTTTGTATCTCAGCAGGAACTGATTCCAAAAAAAAGAGCTTCCTCATGAAATTTTAATTGCAAGAGTTACTCTCACAAAAGGATTTTCCGCGATAGACAATGAGTTAGAATTTGAAAAAATTACTCAGTAATTGTTTCCGTCGCGACTTTAAATTTTTAATCTATTTAAGGAATTTTTTAACGTTGTTTTTGGTAAGTATTTACCTACACACTCGTAACGAAAACATTTAATTCACCGTGCGAATTTTACCTATAGGACGTTTTTTTTTCTTTCGAATTACTCGAGGAATATCTGCAATTCAAAAGGGAAAGAGGACAAACCGTAAGGTACACACGTAACACATCTCCGCCTTTCATCGACACTTCCTTCCTTCGCGATTCCTTATCAGCACCTCGAGGATGAATGAATGGCTGATCTCCGGTAACCATCAATATATCATCGCCGGTGACACGGAACTAATGCTGTCGGCTCCTTCACGGATAACCTTACGGCGAGAGAAGACGACGAATGCGAAGAAAACGTTATCCGAAGCGTATTCCGGATTAATTATGATATTTGGAAAAGGAAGCGGGAAAACCTCCGATGGGAAACACGGTTCTTTTCTCCCGCGGAATGTTTTAATAAAACTGACACCACAACACGATCCACAAAGTCTAATTAGCAAGCAAAATTAAGGCTAGCGTATAATTTTTTTAATGAATTCAAACTCTACCGTTGATGAAAAGAATTGGTAAAGATTTCGTACGATTAATTGCGAGTATTTCAGATAGGTATCGTGTTTGATTTAACGTTAACAAAGAGAAGCCTATAGACGACAGCCGTTAATTTTGATAATGAGTCACGCATAATAATTTGTTGGAATCAAATCCGGCCCGGCTAATCTTTACAAAGCGTACACGCGTCTCGTCCTGAGGGAGATGAATTTTCGGCATTTGCTTCATTATCCGGTAAATGATGGTCTCTCCGTAACGAAGCGTAGTATTAACGTCGAGAGGAAAAAATACTACAATGCTCCATATAACGTGCAATATATTTTAAGTCGGTCCAAAGGAAACGTTACTGCAATGTGGAACGTTAAGCGTATCTTTCAGCGTCGACCTGAAATATTTAAGTACTCCTATAAGGACTATTTCGTCCTATATTATTTCTTTATTGCCGTGCATCCAATCAATCTTTTTGATTATTTTCTTGGCGCATAAATACCAGCTTCTTCGGACGATGATGTTTAGGATGATATTTTAAAAAGGTATATAGGTACTTATTTGCATGGGAGCGTGCGTGCAAAAAAGTACGGATAAATCGATAGTGATTACGGTTATAAAAGAAACCTTTCAGCCATAAGCATACGCGGAGCCATTTTAACGCCCCCTTAGACATCGGAAAACACTCTTATTCATATTTATTCGGCGATACCGTAGACACTAACCGAAAATTTCACTCCGACCCGAAACGAGCCATTGTTCCTGCGCCGCACCTGAAATGCTCCGCCGTAACTTTCTCCGGGGAAACGTCAAATTATAACGAACATATTTCTCAATTTCTCTCGCCCTCATCCCGGGCGATGTTTAAGATCTCGTCCGCATCAGCGTAACAGCAGGTCGGGGTTTTCCTACAGCCGCAGAAAGGATAAACTCGCCCGAATATACCGTTGTTGAGAGATTTTGTTTAATTTGTTCGCCGCTTAATTTTATTTAAATGTTCTTCGGGGTAGCAGTGTTACAATAGATTTAAAAAAAAAATCATTTCGCGCTATCCACAATGGGATAACGCAAGGGCGAACTACCCTCTTCGACCTCGAACATGTAAGAGTTAACCCTGTAACATCCGACGTCGACGTGAGATTTTTACCGTCGACCCGCATTTGCATAATTTTTTTTTCAACGTATTCGCGATAGCATTCGCTATAGCAACGGCGCGAGGACATGTTGCTTTAACAGGAAATTGGCACCCGCATCCGTTTCCTGAAATTTCGCAGAGGTTGAGGTCTATCAAAATAACGGCGGATATAAAGGGTTCTCTCTCCGTGCGAGGCAGTTTTTTCGCAAAGTAAACTCCGATACTCCGGCGCTAGATGATTAGACTTTTATCTGGGAAATGGGTCGGGCGAAGCGCGCGAAATTATCGAATTTATTTGCCTACGCTTCGTTCGAAAACTAAAACCATTATGCCTGTTCGGGAACGGTAAATAGAGAAGCGCGAGTATCGGAGCCGTTTCCGTCTGACCTCGCCTGATTCGAAACGTCCTCTAATTTCTCAAACACACACACATACACACAAGAGATTTGTCGGGAATCACTGGAACGTAAGCCGCAATCCGTAACTAGAGTGGACGTTCTAATACCGGTGGTACTTTGGTGTCAGACCTAATCCTGGCTTAGATCCCGCACCGCGGAGATGTTCTTCGGTTGGTGTCAATTGAGTTAAATACACCGTAAAGGCATGAGAGTCAGTTTTACCCGGAGGATTTCCGATAGATCGAAGCGAACTCGTAAATCGGAAATGTACAGTTGCATTTACGTAGAGACTCCAACTTTCTCTCATCGTTTAAATTGGAAAATTACAATCTGATGGACACTGCATAAAAGCACGGTATAAAAAAAATAATCTTACCTTGGATTTCCGCGTAGAGCTGCATGATGTAGAGCATTGAATCCGCTGTTGTTGGTCAGAGTTATGTCTGCGCTGTGATCTAGTAAAAGGGTTAACATGTCATCACGTTTCTTAGATATGGCGTCGTGTAATGGAGTATCGCCATCCCAGTCCTGAAAGCAGAACATTTCTTGTAATATATAATGTGTAACAAAACGCAACTGAGGGATAATAAAAAAGTAACAAAATGATAAAGTAGTTTTGTCGCTTCGTTACGAGAAGTCACGAATAAGGGTGGCAATTTTCGACGATGTGAAATTTAAAAAATGATGGAAATGTTAAAAATGTGAAGGTATTTGCAATGTTATACAGGACGTTTCTTAATAACATGCTAATATTTAAGGACCTATTGTTGGACCCATTTTAGGAAAAATACTTCATATGAATCTATCTCCGAAACGCCTTAACTTTTGAGATAGAGGACATTTTTAGAGGTACTTTTTTAACAATAATAGAGTTTCCCTACAGTTGATATTCAATCCCAAATGAAATCACATATACAAAAAATTTAAATGGGAATTTGTCCTTTTGAAATACGACGAAAATCAACTTTTCCTCATTATATCCAATAAAGCAGCTCTTATTTTTGCAGAATGTCATCGATTTTATGTACAAAAAAAATCACTTACGTACAACAGAAGTTCCGATAAGCAAAAAGAACAATTCGCTTATCGGCCAAAGAGCAGAAGTAATTCTCCGAACTAAACGGAAAATAAAATTTTAATGACCGTACAGTTTAATTCCATTCAATTTCGTTTCACAATTAAACGCGCGCTACTCGCTTTTTAGTTCTGGATATATTTCTTTCTGTTTTTTTTTACTGAAATTGCTTCTCGGTCGTAGCTTAAACATCGTAAAGTAACGTGTATAAATTCGATTTGATAAAAAGTTCAATTGAACCGTTATTATGAGATAAGCATTCGTTATTTGTACTTTTTCAACACCCTGCACATACTTTTCAAACAATAAAACACAAGCCACAAAAGTATAAGGTCTTGCGGTGGCGCCAGAACAAAAAAAAATTGGCATCATTACAAATAGTAGCTCAGTATTTCATCCAAAACCTCACTTCATAATCCATTCGGTATTTGTAGCGTGAAATACTGGTCGTTATTAGGTAGGTATTTGTTTTCAATCTAGCGCATAAGGAATTATTTATTCATACAAATTTGAGTAAAAAACTAAACAAATAATGCAAAGCTAATCGAAACACGGTCCATCAAAATCCATTTAAACTCACAAAAAATGGCAAATATACCCACGTTGCGATTCTTATTAAAATTTCACGCCGCCTGGCACATTTTGCGAATAACAAAGATTGGCATTAGCATTAACATCAAAGGTAATATACGATAACGGCACCGACGGCCGACCCAATAGTGTTTTTAAACAAAAACCCGAAATTGTCCATGTACATAAACATAACTCGACTGCGATATCCATTTCGCTCGTTATGCAAATAGCAGTCATATCTTCGCATTCGAATTCTTCTGATATGCGAGAAGCGGTCCGAGCGCGGCACGTATATGGATATGGATATGTATGCGTCCGTATACGTTATACGTGTGTAATACAATTTCCCATATTGATGGCAAAACGAAGGGATGAACAAGATAATGTGCATGATTAATAGCTAATACTCTAACGGGATTCTATTAGAAGGGATTCCGGTCCTTTGATCAATGACAAATTCAATAAGGCGGGCCCCGCCATTATTTAGAGATCCTAACTTCGGACAGACGTTTCGAAACGGTTTTAGAACTTGTGAACACATAAATTACTTACTACATTAATGTATCAATTTGTTGGTTAAATGGTAAATACAAGTAAAATCGTGTAAGTAGTAAGTGCATTATAAAAGCATAAAAACTGTGGTAACTCGAGAAATAAAAAAAAACAACGTATAAGAAAATTGTATTAACCGAGAATCGACGTTGCAACACAACCAAATTGTATTCGTTAAATGTTTTTCTCTTTTCCTCGCTGCCTGATTGCGGTGGAAAACGTAAGTAGGTACGCGCGACGTTTCGCTTGCGAGCAAAAGGATTTCCCAAAGAAAAGAAACAAAAATCCCTTCGGGCACTTTTCACGTAAACAGAACGTCATCAAAGTTATAATAATTGCCTCAATATGCTGCGATATTTTTTCATTTCGAGACAAAAACAATTTAATCTAGCATCACAATGATGCAATCTTCCTTTATCCTCGGGCCACTCAAAATGAAAAAGTCGCAATGGCTGAAAGTTGTGCCACCGAATTCGCGATGTGTTTGTATATTCAGAGTTGGTTTTCTTAAATAATAAAAACAAACATTTACCAACCGGTAAAAATTTTCCGCAATTAAAGAGGAAAAATAATGCATTTTAAAACAGCATAAAATTCGTACAAAAAATAAATTATGCATCTAAATAAACAAGTATTGTGAAATATAAAAAAGTTTATGCTTACAAGAATTCATATGCAAGGAATACTAAAAGAAAATAAGGACCAATTTACCTAATAAAAAGAAGCAAAACGCGGAGGTGCATTTTCCAGCATTATTTGATGCTAACAAGTCCATGAATAATAAATAATCCAAAAAAAATGAGCATCTGATCTATTAAAAAACTCCTCCAAAGATTTATCCTTGTATTTTATTACTGTGTCGTATCATTATTTTAAAGTAGATGCTGTACACTGTTTGCGTTTCGTATCGTCGCAGCAAAGAAAGACACGATGGCTGGATGCACAGCAACGCACCGATGGCTCCCTGATACATAGCTGCTTTATGTTTATGTACTGTAGCTTCTGCTTTGTTTTAATTCTCCGTTCTTTTGCCTAATTGACATAAGAATTAATTACCGAGTCCTTCTAAAAAGATTTACTCCGATTTTAATAAAGGCACCGAAATATTTGCATGCTCCAAAAGCGACACTTAATAACTATTTAATTACGATTTTAGACATCGAAATTTATAATTGCGAATGAACGGCAAACAAAGCGTAGAGCATTGAAATGCAATAACGAAGCGAGAGGTTTGTTTAATAGGAAAAATCGCGCGCTGTGTTTGATGATCATTCGCAAAAATTTCGCAGAGGTTAGTCATAAGAACGCGGGACAGATAAAAAGGGAAGTATATCAAGATATGAGGGCAATAAAAGATATTAAGTACGATTTATATTACGCAATAACAATTCATTTCAACTTCTGTAATAAACTGCCAAGGGATTCTTAATTACCGAGATCGGCGTTTTCAACTGTCCGACAATTCGGCTGGCAAATGTGCAATGTATGAGGATATCCTATACAATAACCTTTTTATTGCCACACGCTTTATGAAATTTGATATGTAGTAAATTACACGTAAACGCTAATAATGAAACAAGCGTAGACTATAAAAAATAAAATACTGGTACTTCTATCCCATGAAATCGTCGTTTCGAAAATTAAATACATAGTAAATGACGAAAAGATTGTATATGAGCCCCACAAAACTAATAGCTGCAATTTACTATAAGTTTCCACGTATTTCTACATTAGCCCCTATCAGTTTAATGTCTTCGTAACCTAGAACAAATATATCGATGTACCTCCCCTATAGCAGATCGCTTTATCCTAACTCAATTAATATCTCGTCTTAATGTATTTGCCCTTCGAATATTTGCGTTGGGAATGACTCCCGTCCCCGGGCCACAGCCATTTCCAGCAAAAGTATACCCGATATACCCGACACATCCCATACGCGGGTCGGGTCCCGGCTCTCTCTAAATTTCATTCCAGAAAGTATTTCCACACAACGCCAGGCAACTTCGCCGAAACTTCGGCCATTGAATTACGCCGGCAGAGGATGAGAAACTTCCAAGATGACAATTACTGGGAGCTCCAGGTTACATTTTAAGTTCGCCCAAGTACCGTTATTGGAAGATTAACAATAAAAAGTTCGATACCAAACTGCCGAGATAGACAAATTTAACTTTGCTTGGTCATTATTGGGAATTGGAAATCAATGGTGGTATCACGCTACAAATTTTTGGGTGTATTGAGGAGTTAGTTACAAAGTAAATATGTAGGAATCTTTTGCAGAAATTAATGAGAGTAAAGTTTTTTATTATTACATGAATTTGACATTTGTCATATACATTCAAAATTCTAACGAACTTCCATAATGCTAAAGAAAAAACAATGTTTAGTATTGTTCAATAGTGCATTTATTAGAAAAATATCAGAATCAGGTAACAACAAGAGATTAGCGAGACTGAAATATCTGCAAGAGTGGTATCAAAAGGACGATGGTCTTCCTGTTTGGATGAAATCGGCAACGGATAGATTATTGTTCAAAATCACATTTTTAGGATGTCTCTGTGGCCTTACAATGGGACTCTATACGGTAATTTGGGAGCTGTCGATTCGCAAACGGTTTTTCAATGATAGTAAATAGAATTTTTAGTTGTTAAACACTGTAAATATCGAAATTTATACGTATAAAAAATGCGAATAAACGTTAACAGTAATCATTTTATTTACCTCAATTTCCAAGACAAGCCGTTTTAATCGGGAAAGAAACGCTTCTTAATTGATAATTCCCAGATAACAGTATATAATCCCATCGCAAGACCGATTGCGACTCCTGCTAGAGATATTTTATACAGCAATATATCGTTTGGCGTTTTTCGCCACACCGGCTCCCCTTCATTGGATTGATAAATTTTTTGCATTTTCTTTATTTTTAGCAATTTCGGGTTTGGGACAGGTTTTTCGGGTACTTTTAATTTTGGCTTCATAGGAATACTAGGCGGAGGAGTTTTCTTCGGCGGCTTACCGCACATAGTTCTTCTAAATGCGATATTCGATATTCGTAATACATTGGCTGGTATCATTTTGCACAATGTACAAATATATTGTCAAATCGGGGACGTTTCAATGTAACATCTGACGTAAATTAAAGTTCGTGAACCAAACAATCGCAAGCTGATCGTTATTGGATGGTAAATTAGCTACTACGAAATATCGAGTGAGGGCACTTCTCGCGAAATTAGGCGCCGGGATAAGAGTCAAATT
This sequence comes from Phyllotreta striolata, assembly GCA_918026865.1. NCBI lineage: Eukaryota > Metazoa > Arthropoda > Insecta > Coleoptera > Chrysomelidae > Phyllotreta > Phyllotreta striolata. Next base: position 15,255,801 of record OU900094.1, on the reverse strand, counting down.
CCGCCGGTATTTTTATAATCCTTCAGAGGCACGTTCGCCCCCAACGAGGACCTTTCCTCATTTTCAGCCGCTCGGTTTATGATCGTCACTCAACCGGTCCTGCTTTGTTCTGGATTACCGTCGAATTTATCGCTAACAAGATTGAACGTCCAAGAAGAACGCCAAAGGGGAGAAAAGATTTAAAAGATATTGTCGATGTAATCCACCTAATATCCAGAATTGAAACGTAAATTAATTAAAAAAAAAGGGAACAAACTTAAGAAGCTAATTGCAATTTCACCCCAATGAGAACCCACTCGAAATTTTTTCGAAATTAACAGCTTAATTGTCGGGCACCGAATAAAGCGAAATGTATACAGGAATTTCGTCGAATAAAAATTCTATTCCGCCATTTCGAAAATTCGCAACCATTGAAAAGTTCCGCTGGCGACCAAGCCGGCAGGATGTTGCGAGGATACGGCAGCAGGAAACCACGTGATTGCCGCATTGTTGTTGATGGTGTTGCCGAAGTGAGTGGATGGAAGGTTTTATGACGTGCGAGGAAATGCAGAAAGGAAAAGGATAAGTGAGGCGGTATCGATCCGCTCATTTTCCCAGATAACAAAAGTCATATCCCGGTCTTAACGATAAACGCTGTTAAATAAATGAAATATTTATTAGGTAATCTTCGGGCGAATGTAAAGGGGGTAAATTTGGTTTGTATAACGAGTGTTGATACCATGCCAAATTTCGGCGTAATCGAGTAAGGAGTTAATAATCTAACGTTGCGCATTGCACCGGTAATTAGAAATCGTAAAACTAATAAACCACAAAATCATCGAGTCGATACGTCGGCATCACGCGTGCCATAAAACCGGATTCGGATTGGGTCGCATACCGTTGGAAGTTCGACGTCGGTGGATTAGCCGTTCGTTCCGTAATTATTGCCTTTCGGTTTATTCGTTATCTAATTTGTTGTTCTGGTCTTTCAGCGCCATTTACGGCTCACGCAATTACCTTTCGAGTCGCTTCGTTCTCCATTGTTTCTACAACATTGGTCGCGTCTGACGAATTTTATCGCTGACGCCGGGTTCGGGCTCCTACGAGCGATTTCGGCGCTATCTTTTTTTTTATGGATTGCTTTTCCGCCGGAAAAGAAAATCATGCCCGGCACGCAACTTAATGGTTTAATTACGATAATGGGTTGACCTATCTGCTATTTCTTTAAATACCTACTTTAAATATTCGCAATACAAGCCTTTCTCGAAATGAAAATTAAACGAAACAAGGTTATTTAATATTTAGTGCGTAGGCGGTTTAAAATATCTCGAAAATTTATATAACCTAAACATAAATTTCCGCCCACCTTCGAATGAACCGGTAACCTAAGCCTAAAAGCTAATGAATTTTGCCGATCCGCATGATTAGACAAAACGAGCAATTCGCCCGGATGACTGACCCTTTCATAAAAGCGAATAATCAAAAGTAAAGGCTAACAACCGTGGGGGCCATCGCGGAGAAAAGGGACCGGGTTCCATCGAATATCAACGGCTCACCGACCGGGGTGATATGCCGCGCCTTTACATAGCCGGGCCCGAGCTTAATCTGAGGGGCGGTTGCAGGCAAAGCAGCTTTATTGTTAGCTAAATGTCTTTAGTTCGAGTCGAAGTGTGCTTTAGAACCCATTTTGCTCTGGTAATTTTTCGAAGTGTGGCAGCTTTTAAAACCCATTAGTCGTTTATGGTGTGCTGAAATTACACTTTCGAAATACTTACTGCACTATTAGCTTTTCCGTATAATACCATCCGAAATTCTGTAGCTCATACACCACCGATAGTTACCGCGTGGTATTGAAAATTTAATTGAGTCACCAAAAAAAATTTAACCAACCAAGGCTCAATTAACACTGCCGGTTGTTTAATGAAAATTAATTCTAAATTATACCTCTATATGAATTCAAAAACGAGTTCAATAATCATATTTAAGCAGTCTCGTTTCGTCAACTCGGGACGTCGAATTTTCCTCTAATCTTTTGAGATTTCAACGTATAAATTAATTATCTCGGAATATTATTAGACTAGAGGCTAATTAAAATATTCATGTCTCGAGAATACCGAGCTGACAGACAAATGAAATTATTCTTCCGAGCGCCATTGTTGCCATGACAGTAAGATATATTAGCAATTTTGCATTTCGAAAAACACACCAGGAAGCGCGAAACGCTGGAATAAATGGTTCTAATTTTTTTTGAGAAAAAAATACATAACTCTTTATAAATTGACTATATTTAAACCTTCGATCTGGTGTATGAATGATATTAAAAATATCTAGGAACAGATTATTTTAGTCGTTTTATTGCGATCCAAACCGTTGCCAAAACCGTCCATCAATATCGCGTAACGGCGTGTTTCTAAATAATTTGTATTCATGTTTTTCTTGAAAGGCACCATTTGGAATAAAACGCTAATGATCGCATTGCAAAATAAAAGCGGCCGCCAAATGAAGCTTTTATGCTGAATTTTAAATGAAATGTTTACAGTTAAGGAGCTGGCAGCTCAATCGCGAACACCGAAAATAATGAAGGATTTTCCTCGAATAATCAACCAGACTTTCTAAATATTACGACCGTATATACGGTTTATTTAGTTAACGCCCTTTCATAATATTGGTCGCGCTGGCGCTGTAATTAAATATTTAAAATATAAAAAATATAATTAAAATTCTGCTACAATGAATTAAACGCGTGATAGAAAAAAATCAGTGAAAACCAACTCCATTCGATTCGAAATAGGGACATTAGGTATCCAATTCCAACGAAAAATCGAAAAAAAAAAAGATTAAAACAGCCCGGTTAGGCAATCTCACTAAAGCCTTGTACGTTTCACGATAAAAAAAAGGTCGGGAGAAGCTAAAAAAACTTCTTCAAGTTAATTATTCTCTAGAAAGGTACTTAATTAAATGAACAATCGTATTTATTCAAAGAAGTCGGGACTCAAGTACCCCCGCTGGGTGTCAGTTAGATTTTCTCTCCTTCCATAAGAAACACGCCAAGGAAAAATAACCGATAACCAGAGAAGGGGAAAACAGAGGGATTCAGAATTAATTTTTTTTAAACAAACACTAAAAATAAATTTTAATATACGCACAAATACATCCCAAACAAAAATATTTCGCTTCCACGACAAATAGCATTGTTTGTGAACGCAATTATGCGAAACCCTTTCAGGCACAAAGGGCCCGGAACAAAAACGAAATCAACAACACTAAAATATATTTCTTCCTTTACACCCGATGAAAAACTGATAATCCCCGTTTTTAGAAAGCTTTTCGTTTTCCTTAATTCAACCGAGTCGTACAATTCGCGGAATTGTAGAATTGATGGCCCAGTTTAAGCTCGATCTAAAGTAAATTAAGTCCGCCGGATCTCCATAGAGTGCAGCTATAATTTACCGACGCAGAAGACAATGTAACGAATCTTTGTTAAGGAAGGAAGACCGGAAACTAAGCCGGCCCGGGAACAGTGTTGTCGCTGTAATTTAGTTTAGAGGAATTTTCTGTTGATCTGTCGGTTATATTTTAGAAAATTCAAACGTATACCCAGCTATTTAGGTTTACGTACAATTGGTACATAAAAAATTGGAGGCTGTAAAAATACTCCTAATTATGTTTCTGTTGATTGTTTCATATTGTGCACATAAATCTCATTTTCGCAAACGAACCACCTGAAATCGTAAATTTTTTTACGACGGATTAACTCATACCGTTTCATTTCACGAAATCGGAACGACTCGTTCCGGCAACGAAATTAGTGTTTTCCCAAGGAGTGGACGAAACGGATGTTCAGGTTCCGAACAGCAGGTGCACGAAAACGACTCGGTATTTACGAATTGCTTCGAGCAAACTAATTTAGTTTCCCTCGAATAGTTGACTACAGAAAATTATAAACAATACATTCATTTTTATTCTCTCGTTATTAATTATTCATAAGAACACCGCACACTAACCTATTCGCTCATTAGTATCTTTAATAATTAAAATTTGGGTTTTAGTTCGGGTCGTCTTGCGTTCAACATCAAAGAATATTCATTCAATTAAATATCTTCAAAACATACGGATCCCGGAGCAAGACGGGCGCATTTGCCGGCTACATCGGGAAATTACCTACGCTCTTTCGAGGATGCTACATTCTAATTTTTGGTACATGGAAACGGGCGAACCACATGTTATGCTCCGTCTGGTCTTACAATTTTCCGCGAGGAGCGGCTTTCCTCAAATTGGAGTGGTCGATCATTGGCGTGGTAGGTGACTGTTTCTACTAAACTACTAATTGAAGCATTAGGGTAATGCAGTAGCATAATTTTTATCACGTTATATTGGAATAATTCAAATTATATTTTCTAAATTCTTAGGAGGAATAATAGGAAGAGCAGTGGTGATTTTTTTTCTCCATAAATCCTAATTTAAGATATATTTATTCAGTTTGTTCGGTTATAATATTTTCTTTCGAATGTGTAGATTTGAAGAGCTGCTTTGTGGAAAGTGAAAACTTACTGTTAAACCGTATAATTTTCGGTATTACTTCCATTACACAGTTATTCGCATTTTTGTTAAATATATTTTGTCAGATTTCAGTTTGACAAACTCACATCCGACGTTTTATTATCATCTCGACAAGCAGATTCGTTTAGCTGGTATAATGCTAGAAAATAAAAAACTCGGATGTGCCACTGTTTCCAGTAAACGATGTTAATAAGATTTTCTACGTTTCCGCGAAAAAGACCCCGCATCTTTGCAGGTTTGTTCACAGAACACTAATTATGCTAGTTAGTGGCCCTGCGGTTGCATTCTCAAACTTCTCACGAACGTTTTAATAAGTTACACAGGTAGTAAAAGTGCAACTACAGGATATAGGTCTTATTAATAAAACCGGCATGGGGTAATAAAGTTTGCAACTAACCGCGTACGGAAAATAAGCACCTACGCAAGCGGCTTAAGCTCACAGAGAAGATTTATTGAAAATGACCTGCAGGAAATTGAATTAGTTTCTCGAAACTCGTTCAAGTTTGTTGTAAGAAATGCATTTATTTTTTGGAAGAAAAAGAAATTTGCAATGAACAAATGTTTCAGTCAAGAATTTCGTATATAAAACATATTTTTTTCTTATAATGAATAAAATTATGAAAAATTAAAATGGCGTTAATAAATTAAATGTAAATATCATCGGTTTACAATGGGCCATCGTGTTTGAGATTGGTCCTTTTGGAAACAATAAATTCCCTCAGGCTCCTGCAGGATGTAAACAATGTTTCTGAACTATATTTTGGATCAGTATGAATAGACTCCTATAGTTTCGAAATATTCCATGCGAACACAATGTTTACATTGCTGCGTGCAAATGTACAGCAATCAGTAAAAAAAGTCAAATTCTAAATGTTCGTGAATGTGAAGTTTTCTATAAAAGTTTGGCAAAAATCTTTAATAAGATTTCTACCATTTTCAACACCGAAAAAAATTGTATCAAAACCGAACATAAAAAGAATACGTTTTCAAATAAAATGTACCCTAATTATCTATACCGCGAGAATCGCTCTACCCTAATACAAACTCATCGCACGTTGCACAAACTCATTAAAATTTTTCTAAAAATTAAATCATCAAAGACAAACTCGACACACTCCGGACAGAAATACTCCGGGCAAAAGTTGCCGGTGCAAATGTGGAGGGTTCACGGTCCGTGAGCCGCACGTTTCCGTTGTTTAGTCAACTTTCGTTCGCATACTGTTGCATATTTTATCCAAACGGAACGACAAACGGGTCAACCGATCTCCGTCATAGGAACGAGCCGGGGATCGGAGCGTCGCTGTTTAAGGAAAATTAGCAACTCCGCTTTTAACTCTGATATATGCAGTATACATCTAGTAGGCGGCGCTGGTACAAATCCTAGTTAGTAGTTGGCGCGTATAATTCCGAATAACTTACGATTGTCTGCTGTAACTTGATAATGACTTTGTTTTCGGAGGTAGGAATGCATCTCATCGTCTATCGTCGTATATAATAAGGTTTTGTAAATGAGTTATGCCCTCCGGTTCTTCCGGGAGACCTGCTAGTGACAGGGGAATTAATGCCGTTTCGATTTTCTTAATACCGCTTCCAGACTAGTCGGAACGGTAGATATAAATTATAAAAAAAACATCCATCCATCACCATCGCTCATTAGCGGAAGGGTGTGGATATTAAATTTAATTTCAAACGCCGTCCCGGGGGATTAAAACAACAAAAATTCCGCATGCATATTCCAGCCAAGGCTGTACGGTAATGCGCTTCCGTAAGCAACAATCCCTTAATACTTTAATTACACAAAATTCGTTTGCTCTGATAAGACATGTATCCCACAGCAATGCGCAAAGCGATGGCGCACCATTCAACTCGTTTCACTTCCATGGCACCCCCGCACACACACACACACACGGGAATTATCTAGACAATAAGCTTACTAATATACTCACTCTTGTAACTTAAACACATTAATCATGTGTTTTGTGTTCGACGAATAAACTTTAAACTACCTACTATAATTCGGTGCCAGTACGGCTTAAGTGTTCCGATTTATATATCCTTCATATAGAAAGGATTTAAAGATAATGGACGCCAAAGCCGGGGTTCCCCGGGCACGGGTTCGCAACAAAAAACAGCCAGTTAATTTAGTTTTGCAAATAATTAATGGAATAGTTACATCAGAAAAACATTCTCCTCGTTTTAATACTAAAAAAATGTTGTATCGCTAACAACAATTAAAGGAGTAGTGCAAAAAATTATTATAGATAGTTCCCTTAAAAATTAATAGCAAATGCAGAGTAATAAAACATTTCTGTGAGTTTTTCTTAGACTTTACCCTGACGACTTCCAATGCAGGATTGGACAGAATTGCGGATTCGCCAACATTTGAAGTGAAGTTCTTTTCGTTTTATCGAATTCAATTTATTCAATCCAGTTCGAGTGCTTGTGAACTGCGTGAATTTTTAACAGGCTTTTTTGTTGCACGATACTCTGAATGCGAAACGAACTCGCGAAAGAACAATAATTTCGACTAGTGTTGGAATTTTCTCCCCCGAGCTTAATTAAGTGCTGTTAATTCTTAATCAAAACATCGTGTATTTTTAAAATACTAACGGTGTAAGAGATCAATGGAACTGTTAGGATGTTGTTGATGATAAAATGAAATATTTTGTGATCGAAATATTTTTTCATTAGTGATTAATGAACTCCGATGTTGTCATGAAGAAAGTCGCTTCCGCGAAGCTCTAATTTTTATAAACTCTTTAAACTTAATCGAATCCGATGGGAGAGTTCCAAGTCTGCGATATTGTTTCAATTTGACCGGGTTCACTCGTTGGAAACGAGAGCAAATATTTATTGTTCAGTCCGTACTCGAAACGGTAATGAGAATTTTCTCTTCTTTAATAAAACCTACGGTATTTGGCTTAGTTCAGATAGCAACGTTTTCACGACCAGCGAAATGATAATACGACTATATTTTATTGAATCGTCTAGTATTTTATAGCCTGAGAAATCTCTATCAGTTTCCATGCACAAGTTTACACACAGAACTACGTATTTTTTGTATCGAGCACGGAAAATTTTTGAATTTTCGTTTGTAAAGCGAGTCCGGGCCACGCCATGGGGATTTTCCAAACACAACCTTTCCCGAATTGAAACAATAACATGGGGGAGCTTATAAAGTCCAATCACATCCTTCGAACATTTAATAAAAACAAAAGATATAGGTACGAAGGACGGGAAAATTTTTTGATAATTGCCCATTTCCAAGCTGTCGGCGTAAGCACTATTAATCCCGTTAGGAAGTAAAAACCATTCGACCGACGTTTTGAGTTACTGGCCTTTGGTCCCTTTCATTCACCGCTGAACCCAATAAACTAATATATCATCTACGAGCTAAAATTAATACAATATTTCGGCTTTTCCTGATGATAAATTTATATACGCAGAAGGAACGGACTCGATCATCGCAACTTTCCTTTGCTTGATAAAAAAAAATATCGCGCATTGCCCTAACTGTTTTTCCTGCGGCGAAACACGCCAGTTTGCCGTTAATAAATTGATGTTATGTAGAAGTGCATTGAATTGCAAATGACACCGCGAAATGAACTATCGACCATACCGGGTTTTTCATATTATTTCGCCGGGCGATAAAAAGCACAGACACACATACTTGTCGCACATAATATAGAAAAATACCGTATCTTAGATTCCGCCCGAAACGTGCCCCTTACGGAGTTCTTTTGAATAATTCAACTTGTCATACTTTATACCGAGAATGTGCTCTCATAAGATTTAGAAATGGCTAACTCGCCTCTCCGGGGATTTTTACGAGACAAACTTCTTGTAAAAGCTTAAAGGGGACTTTCGGTTTAGTTACCAGAAAGAGAAAACTCTTCGTTGCGCTAGCTAAAAAAATCCACCTAATCCAATTTTAAATAGGACGCTAAGTTATAAGATTTGTGAATTTTACTTTATATGAAGTAGAAACATCCAATGTTCCTTTTACAACAAGAAAAAAAACGCTATAAGAAAGCTATTTCAAGGAATTATTAATTAATTTACATTAGTTGCTGCACAAAAACTAACTACTTTTTACTTCATATTGCTTCATATTACTTCTAGCCAACCAGTAGATGCAATTAATCAGAAGTTATAAATATTTGGATTCATTTTTAATTATTTAAATGGCCCTTTAACAGTTTTACGAGCAAAACGTTTGGATAAAATAAAACTATAAAAATAGAGTCGACTCGCTTGCTCCATTGTGGAGTTAAAATAGTACTTGTTGTCGGAAATCGAAGGAAAGAGACGGATATGGACGATATATGATAACGGAGTTTGTTATAATAACGGCTCGACTGGCGCCAGATGCCTCTTTGGCTAACTTCAACTATAAAGGAAACTTTTTTAATTGACGAGTTTCTCCGTCGAATATATAGGTGTTTGCCAAATTTTTATCAGGACCGAATTGTCGATTTACGAGAAAAAATTTATAACAGATGCACATTTAAATCGTAAAAGTAACTTTAAACAAAATGCCAGCAAAGTGTATTACCGGAAACTTACATTTCCGAAAACTTTACAAAGTTATACCTAATGCACGCAGGGAAAGAATTAATTTTTTTCTGTTCGTTTCGAGATAAATTTCCGGAATCGCAATTCATTTTCTTATTACCGAGCCATTCGAAACGGGTTTCGAGAAATCGCAAGTGAAGAACGCGAAGACGACTTTCCGCTAACAACTCGAGACTCCTCTGCTCTCTCCGTGTTAAATTAATTTTTAATCAAGATTTATTCTGGACGGTCGTCATTAAGACAACGAACTAATAAGAATTTCGCCCGAGAGATCCCACTCGAACTTTTTCCGCTTTCAAACATCTCGAGAATTTTTAATTTACGATGCTCTTTATTTCTAGCAGAAGAAAAAAATAACATCAAAATCAGTTTCTCTAATGCGGACAGGAGCAGCTTGTTATGCTCCTTCGTTTTATTCCCTTTTGTAATTGGTTTATAGGTTTTTGTAATTTAATTTTGATGCCTTAATGCTTCCCGGGAAATTACTTTACTATTTCATGTGCTTTTAGCAACCATTTTATGTTTTATTATTCTTTTGAAATTACTCTAATATACATGCTGCATTATTGCACTTAAAAGAAACCATTTATAACTTCAGTTATTCAAAGAATATTTTGTCCTTGAATCATTTTTGAAAAGCCCCTTTGTTGTGCTCGAGGAATGACCTATAATAGTGCATAACAAGTGCACTGCTTAGGTAAATTCCGGGTAAATTCCGAAATAGAATTTCCCTCCTCGCTAGGAATTCCACAAGAGACAAGCAGCAAGACCCGAAATCCGAATAAACCGGCGTTCTGGGTGCACGAATAAAAATTCTAACGATTGGCGTGCTCCTTAAAGCAGTACCGGTTCCGGAGAAGCAATGCATCTTATCGCTCGGCAAAAGGAAAGACGCTTTTCAATTTGAATTACTCATTGGAAATGGAGAAAATTTCAATAGGAACACCGAAACTCAATTACGCCTTTGAACAAACGTTAACGATGCGGATGCCGACGAATCGCTCAGCAGCGACTCGTCGCGGTTTCTTAAGGACCAAATTAATAATCATCAATTAATATATTACATGTTCTTGAGGAGAAAATTTTATTTATTTATGAGTTATCTCAATAGGTACCTACTTGAATTATTTCATGAGTGGAGTGAGAGCTATTTGAGGTTGTTCATTAGTTTGGAATAAACCACGCAAGGAAAATCGGCGATTTCCAGTTGAAACTTGCTAGAAAAATCAATATATAAGGGCACAGAGGCACATCGAGAAAAGTCTTCGACAAACAATGGGCCGAGAATCGAGAATGTCGGCGAATCGCGATAAAGCGTTTCCAGAGATCATAAAATATAACGGAATAATCTTGTAAGAGGACTAGAGAAATATTACTTGCTTCCCGTGACGGTTAATGTTATTTGTTGAGACCGCTTTTCGCACACTTGGCACCGAAAATACAACGGAAATATATCCATAAAGTTATACGGTGTTCGTCTAAAAAAGGTAAAAATAGCGATAACGGTTGTTTCCACTTATTGATAAAATATTAAAACTGATATCGGTTCGATTTCCGTTTAAAATAGAACCGATTTCTTTATTTCAATGGACTCCTATCACTTAATTTCTGACGTTCTAACATTAACAAGTCTATTTGAAATTTATGAATTTAATTTGTTTCATAAATAAAACAGAAAATAAGGTCATTATAATTCGATGACTTGTACTTCGAAAATTGGCAATCAATTAGAACGCTTTGAACCGCTTGCCAGATAATAAAGAAAACCTCGTTTCTAGTCATTTTATCAAAAAGGATTTTCTCAATTAGCGCAGTCAGAATTTCTAAAACCGACTTCAGCGTCGCGAGTCGACTCTTCGAAGTATCTAACAATAAGGCTCAAACAAAAACCCTCTTATTTTAACTACAAATACGAAAATCCGGACAATTAATTAACTCTACAATCGCACCTTCTTAAAGCGGCGCTGCCGCCATTGTTAATGGACCGACTAGGCTTTTGTGGGCCCACATACGCCTCGATTATTCCCCCTTTATACATAAGGGGCTTCGAAATGTCAGTGGCGGCTGCATAAAAGGTTAGTTTAATTCAACATCATTAATAAGCTTTTCGTAATGACATTTTTGCGAAATTTCCGTCCAATTAAGTGCTACTCTATCTTCTATTTAATAGCTTTTAGTTTTAAACTTATTGCTCTAGTAAATCCTATACTTTGAGCTCCTCTTTATAATACATGCACAAAAGTATACTTCTAGTTTATTTCAACAGCAATCATCCGAATCCAAACAAACATTTAGGAAACATGGATTTCGGCATCTTGTTTTTAAGTAAGTTATACAACAATGGAAAAGGATCGTACAAGGACGAGGCTGTACGGGAACCACGCCTCCGGAAAAGCACAATGCCCATCATAATTAATATCAAACAATAACGCTGAACTTTTGTGTAAAGGTCCTTCGCTAACAAAACATGAAACGATTGTTACAGTTTCTTTTATTTTTTCGCGAACATAAAACTCATCGTCTTTTTATCGCGATTTTCACTCGCAATTTCATCCCTGCAGTTCAATTTTTTTCGATTATTATGTTTGCGAAAACGCACCCGTATATAATCATTGAAATGAATAAATTGAGCGTGAACGACGTTGCGAAAAAAAAAATCCGCCGATTACGATTCCATTTCCGATGCTAATTCCGTTCGGTTTATGTAGGTCGGGCAGATACGATGGAAATCACTAACAAAATGCGATTGTTACATAAATAACGTTCGCAAGGAACGGGTTAACTGAAAATCATGCCATGACAAGTAGATAAATTGATGGTATGTGCACCGGTTTAATTTGCAAAATGCACGGGGACGGTCCAAATCCGTGCGTCATTCATAAACTTTTATTTGCGAGGAAAGTTCGTACGCTTTAAAACTTTCGGAAACAATTTATTAGAATATAGTAACGATAAGTCCCCGATTTTCTAATACGTTCCAATTTGTTAAGGAATCCAGATAAAAAAAATAAAACCATTAACGTTATACATACAAATTTTCGATATATGCATCCCTATATTACTCAAAAAAAATTCATAAAAATATCTGGAGTAGCTAATAAGAAAAATATGATAGAAAAGAAATTTTAACACCAGCTGTAGCTCGAAAACTAAGAGGTTTGGGACATAAATTGATATAAACTTTTCTTCTTAAAATCATCCAAATATTCACATCTTGCAGTATCGCGATTCAATTAATTAACACCCTATATTTGAGTACACCAAATAGCCTACTACATCCTGATATCCTCATGTTCGACTAAATACCCATCGTGTATGTACACAATTCCGCATTTTCGAAAACAAAAAACCCAAAAATTACTCGCTTCATCGGGGATGAACGGGGCTTAACGAAAAAACTAACGGCGCTATTGCGGCAGCAAATACCCGGCGAAATCACGTCGTGACCTCGTTAGAGGCGGACAGCACGTATATGCCCGTCACATCTGTTTAAATTTTATTAAAACTTTCAACTTTTCGCGGCGTCAAATCGCATATACGTCTAGGCGGTGTTACACGTACGCTTCCGAATAAATTGTTAATATAAACTATGTCAGGTATTCGAGGAATGAATAATGTTTGCCGTTGCTTTTGACGAGCGGATTACTCTTCGTTTTTCACCAGCTCGAACGAAGCTTTTTTCTTATTAAGCGTATGTACAAATGATACGCAGGAATAAATTATAAACGACAAGCTAAAGAAAACATGTACTGTTCTTGTATTTATAATAGAAATTGCGAACATGGCGCGTCTATTTAGCTCTTTAGCGTCAAAGGTGGTGGAACGTATGGGCTCATATTTCATCATGCATTACATTACAAACGAGCAATTACAGTCAGCTTTTTGATACTCGCCACAGGTGGGTTATGCGGTAACACCCACACATGCGGGTTTTTAATTGTTGCTACTAGAATTTGAGTCTACTAATTGTTAACGAATTTACTCTTTATTTCTGGTAACCAATTTGCAAATTCATGTAAAACCAGCTCTTAAAAGATCCATTTTATCGTGCCGTAAATTTCTCGAATAAAACGAGTAATAGTTGCGTTTAAAAAAATCATCCTTAAACGATTACGGCGAATCTCGTAAAGAAAATCGTGAAGTTTCATTTTTTTTTAGTACAGGCACACGTTCCGTCCCGCATGTAAACTGCTGATGTAGTTCGGCACTTGTTTCCGATTGCAATTGAAAAAGCAACGTCGCACCTGGCCCCCTATGATCCCGGGCGCTCTTGATGCTCGTTCTCGAAAAATTGACTGTCATAAAACGCGGCGTTGGCGAAACGTGAACGATTTGGGAATTGCATTAAAACGTATTAACGAAAAGGGGCATAAAATTTAGAATGACTGCGACGGCCGTAAACAGAGAATTAAAAAATTCGAGTTAGTGTCTGGCGGGAATTTTTATATTTCGTGCTCGACACGAGTTTAAATCACTCCGGAGCCGTCGTTACGAGTATTAGCACAATTCAATTAACTAATGAATATTTAAAAAAGCGAACCTAGTTTTAATTAAAACAAACCGTTCCGTAATCGTAAAAAGGTTTAGTGCGTTTTCGTTTAATGAAACTATACAAACCGAAAACACCTACTCGATACCACCTAACCCAAAATTATGCATCGATTTACTTGTGGAAATTTTCGTTGAATATTACAACGTGAAAAGCCATTTCCTACTACTTAACTTGTACCCATACATCTTTTCAAGTTTCGACTTTATCAGTATTGAACGACAGAAGTGAAAACACGAACGGCGGGCGCAGTGAAAAATATCAAAAGTTATTAGCCCGAACTCTTCCACTTTAAAAGTGAGCTAATACTAGTCGAAGCTTTTTAAATTCGCTGCCGAACGAACTGACAGTATAATTGATCGACTCTAGTGCTACTACACAAAAGCTCAAGTTAACAGGATAAACATATACATACGCGCTCTTATCGGCTGGCACGCTAATAATTATCAATCAACATGTCGTTTAATCCGGCTTTTTGCCTTGTTCAAAAGAGCGCAAATTTTACGGTTATTTTATCAAACGAAACATTACTCCGCAACCGGACAAAACCGAACAGCTCGTAATGCTGGAAAGTACATTTGGCCAGGTAATTATGGTTGGGTTTATAAAAAATTTCGTTTAAAGCGCGCCTAAAAAATTTTTGACTGTACGACCTCGCATATATTGCTCTATCCGAAATATGAATTATTAGAGTTAATAAGATTAATAATTTTTTCACTAATGAATCGTTCATTGTGCGAAAAGGAAATTTATTCAATCATATTAAATATTTATTAGGATATTTAACGATTGCAGGTTCCCATTTGTTTCAGTGTTATAATCGAACATTTAGTTTTAATAAATATTTATCCGGCAACGCTAATGAACGTAATAAAACGCATTTATTAATAATAAATTCCGTGAAAAATTAAAACTAAGCTGTTGCAATATTTGAATTAACATCGTTACCATTAGTGTAAAACAGGATGTTGCTGCTTCAAAATAATAAAACGCCATACAATCAAACAGAACGTTTAATTGTTGTTAAACATTATTGGATTAATTGCGACGAATGATTTCATGTAGCTCAATAAATAAATTGAAATATATTACGAACAATAAAAAAAATAATTCCAAACATTCGAAACAAGATATGTAATATGAATCCTTTAAAATTACGTTAGTTTAATCATGGGATTTTTTTGTAGCCCCTTTTAAAAATGAAACCAAAACATGCCCCATAAAACTCCCTAAGAACGGTTACAAGTTCTAAAATTACTTTTCCAGATTAAAATGGCTGCGTCCAACTAGGTCCTGGCCATATAACGTGAGACCCACACAATGCAGGAAATTGAAACTGTGAGATTTTAATTAGATATGAAAACATACTGTACGCCGTTATTGTTCGAGTTGCGCTAACGACGCCATAATTCAACCGGCTCAAATCGAACTTGCCGCACGGCAATTAAAACATTTTCATTATCATTTATATTGGAAACACAAGTTTTTATCTCTTTTCGCGACTTCGGTTCGCGTCGAATCGTCGCACTACCTTCCGTTGTCGCGACATCCAAACTTATAAATCATTCGCCAGGAACAAAAGGTTTTGCATTCCCATTCAATGGACGCGAAAGAGTAATGAATAGGTAAAAAAAAACCGGTTCGCTGTTGAGGGAAATTAAAGGTACGGGCATTTTTATAATGAGAGAATGTTTGTTTATGTAACGAGACGAGTAGGTAATAAATCTATAAATTTCATATAGGCTATTTTACATCAATAATTAATGTAATTAAATTTGAGGTTTCGTTTAGTAGGTATCTGAAGACCTATAAATTTACTACCTTTAATTGCTGCAATTACTTGATTGAATAGGTGTAGATTGTTCATAAAGAAAGAAAAAGTAAGTTTATGATTAAATAATCAAATAAATCAATTTGCAATAAGAAATTCAAAAATATAATCAATCATAATCAGTCCAAAAATCAAAAACTGATCTGTCACAAGATTACCAAAGCTCCTTGATAACGAAAAATTAATTCATCCGTTGCCTCTACAAAGCATCTGTATAGATTTATTAGATATGGAATTATCAAGTAAATATTCATATCACAAATTCAGCGATGACACTTTCAATTGAATTCAAATTCAATGGAATATTGTTGTGTTTCCTTTCACATCGGCGAATTAGTCGTGTATAGGCTAAATTAATAGACGAATCTCGTTTAGGTTCATCAAGGGATTATATACTATTAAACATTGATAATATTAACGAGAAACGACGACTGGTAAACTTAAAAAAACGATTCATTTTGAAGATAGAGAAAAAAAGAAAAGTGTGTAGAACCAAATAAAGCCTGTGAGAGATGAGTGTATGGGATGAGAGTGACAAATGAGCCCTCTTTGTTGTCGATAAATTTTTGGGGATAAAAATATTATGGTATCAATTCCGCTAACTTTATATGTGAAATAACAATTTGATATAAGGGGATGCTTCAAATGGGTTCGTGTGGATTGTAGTGTACACTGTAATTTTAAATTTTGGTGGAGTTTTTTGAGTGCCACCAAAATTCATAATATGTTGAACGTGCCAATTTTGAAAATTGTTGTATTACTATTTTTTAATTTCTCCATAAATATAGCTAAACACAGTCTAGAAATTATGAAAAAAAAACTCCTTCAAAATCCCTAATTAAATTAGCTTCGAGATTAGCGTCTGGAAATTTTCATCCGGCGAAAAAAAAGGATCAAAAATAAAACTTTTAATATATCAAACTCGGTAAACCAGAAGAAGCTAATTACAGTAAAATTTAGTGTTACGATGCCGTTTTTAATAACCGAGACTTGCAAAATAAAGCCGCATTAAAATTGCACTTTATATCATCTGGATGATAAAAAACAAATTAAATACTAACAGGAGCCGTTTTAAATGGTTAATCTTCGCAACGAGCGATCTCGCCGGTTATGGGCAATTTCGGTAACTTTTTGATGGACGCATATTCTAAAAATTTTTACAACGGCTCGAAAAATCAAAAAAAAAATCTAATTACCCAGCACACAAACATTTGATGGCTCGTCACCTGATTACTTTATTTATTAATTCAAAACAAGCATCAAACAACAACTAAATTAAATTAGAATAAAAATTCTTTCGCGAAAGTTTACCCAACCGTTCGCGAGTTACGTTCAAACGTTTCATATATGCGATACAAGACATAAACGTACACAAAAGGGAGGCGATATATCCGCCGAAGACATATCTCGCTGCTACAATAAAATTTAATTTCACGAAAGATATTGCATAGTTTGGCGGTTCGGGCGTACAGCCACCCTTTAGGAGCGCCGCGACGAGTGTGATTCTTTAATAACACGAACGAAGAAGCGGAGGAACATAATAAAATTCTCTGTATCCATTAGGAATATTATGAGGCACGGATTATCTGAGAGTTGCCTAAAAAACATTACAGTTTCTGCTATACTATAAATAGAACTCGCTTGAAATCTCGCAAATGCACGTTTTTTAATTATACAGTCGGTGCAATGGTTTGTATGTCATCTATTCATCATATTTGTTTCGTTTTTTAGAGCAACGACAAACTTCTTTAGACCAAATGAGCGCAAACATTTGACCACAAGAGATAGATTTAGCCCTTCAAACTAGATAATAGAAAATTCGAATCGTTTTAAAACTCTTACAGCGAGTAACCCGAATACAACATCGTCGACTTACCTGCAAACTGGGATGACACTGCAGATCGAGCAGCATCTTCACGAGACCGATGTGCCCTTTGTTGACGCCTATATGCAAAGCGGTTTGCCTGCGTTTATTCCGCGCGTTCAAATCGGCCCCGGCGTGGGCCAGCAGCTGCACCACGGCGGGTTCGTCGCCGAAAGCGGCGTGGTGCACGGCCCGATCGCCGTCTTTATCTTCGATTTCCACGTCCGCGTTATATCTCAGCAGCACCGAGATGACTTCCAGGTGCCCGTTCTGGCTGGCCGCTTGCAGGGCCGTGTGGCCGGCGAATACCCCGTTTACATCGGGTCCTAGAAGAAATTAACGCATTTAATATCTCTATTATCTTACGAATAATAAAGCTGTAAGCAAAATTGTACTCGATATGGTCTGTGGATGCAACAAAGACAACTTCCGCTACTCTCATATAAAGGAAAACGAAAGAGTGATGTAGTAGGATTGGAATTTTCTCACTCTAACCAGTGTAATGATAACAATCCTTCTTTGTTCAACTCATAGTATAGACCATGAGTCCACCACATTGTCCACTGTTCTTATACTACAGAATAATAACACCTTCGCGTGGAGACATTTAACCAATTCTTCAGAAAATAACATTACCTACTCCTGCTCCGGCAGTGTTACTTTGTTTCAGTACTTCCTCGCATTTTTGGACGTCTCCGTTAGCCGCGGATTTTACAAGTTCCTCGTTGACATCGCCGGAGACGTGGGTTTCGAACAGTTTCTTGAGCAGCGCGCTGAGACGTTCTCCGGACGAGGTGCCGTCGATTCCGCCGTTTTTGCTCGCCAGTTTGGTGACAGCGAGAGGATTGTAGGTCCAAGTCGTATTGCACACTTCCACTTTCAGATCGTTGTCGTTGTAAATCTGTTGAACGTGGCCCACTTTTCCTAGCGTCTGAAAAAAAACGTAACGTTTCTCTTAGTAATAGTATTATTTCGGTTTCTGGGGACTTACAGCGGCCATCCCATCGGCCCAATCGCCGTGGCCTCTTTGCAACATTTTTACTTTCTCGATATCGGAACATATTTGGACCTCGTCTCCGACGGCGAACTGTTGTTGGGGCGCTTCGTTATATCCACTGGCGTTCGTCGGGGTCGCCACTTTCGTTAGAACGGCAGGATTCAAAGTCCATCTACAAGCACCAAGTGAATAATGGATGCAACTTGTTTTAGTATGTTTTACACACCTATTTCCGCTACTGTACGCGACAACGATATCGTGATCTTCGTCGATTCCTACCACGGTACCGAAACTGTTTAAACATTCAAACATAACGTCGATCCAGCCCCCGTGGCCGTGTTGCAACGACTGAACTATTTCTAATTCTAAATTCACGTGGACCTAAAACAAACAATTAGCAACGAAACCTCTTCTAATCTTAAGTAGATAAACGACCTGATCTCCGATTTTGAAACCGTGCGGTGAATTTCTTCCCGGTCCGTGTTCGCCGAGACAAGGTAAGTGATCTCTGTAGACATTTTGCCCTTTCGCATCGTTAACAACTTTCAAATCCGCCATTCCTTCGAAACCCACTCGGTACAAATTTTTCGATCCGTTATCCCAAACGATGTAAGCTGCAGACCTCGGACTGGCAGCAGACCAATCCTGAATTTCTTGAACCTTAAAATACAATCATGTAATTATGTGAGTAGAAATGTGGAGTAGAAACAAACCTTTCCGCGTCGTCCGTTGCCCCCGTCTTGATCCTCCCACTGCCAGTCGACGCCTCGAACCACCCGTGCCCCGGGAAATATACCACGAATGGCGATTTTCTTCGTTTTCCGGCGCGTTTCCAAGTACACGCGTTCGCTGCCGGGCGTCGTGATGCGATAGAACCGATGCCTCAATTGGTGCTTGTCCCCGTGGTAGCAGATGGAACAGAGATCGTAGTTGCCGCATTCGGCGCATTTCCAACGGATCCCGAATATTGGCTGTTGTCTGCATGTGTCGCACATCGTGCCTTCGTGCTTGACGCCCGTGGGGGCGCTGTCTAGAATTCTCAAATCGTACTGGCCCGAGCAACGGTAATTGGCGGCTGTTCCGTTGTCCCAGACTACTACGACTTCATCGGGGGATTCGAAATTTCTCACTGTTCCGACGTGCCCTTCGCCTCCGTCCTAAAATCAATTAAAATTAGTAATAAAAATCAAGTGAATGAGGTGAGTAAGTAGGTTATTAATCCAAAGAAATGTTGTTAATTATTTGATTTTTACTTAGGATTGTAAACATTTTTTATTATTTATGATTTAGAGTTATTATTACTTGTTTTTGGGTATAAATTGCTATTAAAGCTGGATAATATGTTAGCAATAAATTAATAAGATCCTATATTAGAAGTAACTGGTTTATAGACTTGAAAATTAATAAACAAATGTAATAAACAGTATAAAAAATAAGTGTGTTGTGTAAATAAAGAAATATAAAATGAGCAGAATACCTAACGGAATAGTCTAAAATAATAATTACACAACAATTGCAAATATGAATAGTCCATTCTAAGTTTAGTTCACATACTTAAAAATGCATTCTACAACATATGACTGATTATGAATCCAACCGTGGCATTTACAATTTTCCAAAATTATTAGAAATAGCCATGTACTGTAGCGCAAATGATGTTATTCGATAATAATAAGTTTATTTTGAAAAATAATAATACTGGAGGATTCTAACCTGTTTTCCCCATTTCCAGTCTGGCCCGCGAATGACCCGTGCACCAACACCTTCCATTACTCGCGGATTTCGCGGTACACCTGATGTAGTCCCAACAGCATTTGCTATTTCCATTTTAAAAGGAAAATGTAATAATAAAAATAATTTTGCCACTGGAAAACACTAAACAGATTACCAACGCACGACACCACTGAACAATAGAAAAATAGAGAATTAAATGACGTTTGACACTTTCGCTTTAGTATAAGAAGAAATCTTCTTTTTTAGTAATATACTTACACTGAGTAAGCCTACATTTACGTATCATTATAATAAAATGATTACAAAAACACATATCAAAAAATATTAGTTTAATTGCATTGACTAATCGACTTTAAAACAGGCATTTAAAAATTTATATAAACTATTTCTTGAGTTAATAATCCAATTAAAGTATCTTAAATTTAAAATACCGTTGTCGGAGTTTTAAGCAGAGTTTTGTTTATTTGTGACTTCGTGACAACCTGAGATTGACAAGAGATGACATGACCGATGATTGTTTTACAGTTATATTCAGTAAAAAATGTTTTACATTTCAAAATTTTGTCGGATATGTGTTCAACCAGAAAAAAACTTGATAGACCTTAACACAGAAGATTTCGATAAAATTAAATTGAGCGAAAAATTGGAGACTTGCACGAAAATGGTAAATGCAATAAAACTTTCAAAATATGATGACTTATTGATTTTCTGTGTAGGTTGTTACCAAAGAGAGTATTTCTTCCGAAATTTGCGTAGACTGTCTTTCGAAACTTCGTACTTCCTACCATTTCCTTAACATGTGCAAGAAATCAACAAAAAAACTTTATGGTTATTACAAGACACTCCTATCTAAGGATGGTAAAGAAGAAGACTTGAATCAGTTTATTAACACAGAATTGCACGTTGAAGTTACTCCAATAAGGACCGCAAACAAAGAATCTTGGAGCGACAATTACACGCCTAGTGTACGAGAAAAGCGTAAAAGAATTACCAAGGAACAACGTTGTTCTTTGTTAAAACGTTTACTTACGAATCCGGAACAATGTAAAAAAGAACGTAAAACCACCACAAACGATACCTTCGTTGGAGGTTTAAAGGACATAATTGATTTTACCAAAAATTACGAATTTGGTGAAGTTCTAGATAAGAACTCGTATTACGATCCAACTGCCCTAGATAAACTAAAAGTATTCTCTGTTAATTTTTTTAAAAGAGACTTTTCCGATTTCAATAATACAATATTATACATTATAGAAAATAAGGATAATTTATTAGAATACGGAGATAGTGAAGAGGAAGAATTTTTCAACGAAGATCCCGAACTGAAAGAATCGAATAAAAATATAGTAAAAGTCGAGGAAGTTATCATAGAGCCAGATATTAAAATCAAAACCGAATTCGAATATGACGAAGGGACATCTTTAGACAATAGTTATTACGATGTAGACGATCTTCCGTGCAAAACAGAAATTAAAGAAGAGCTCGAATGCAGCGATGAACCGAGTAATAATTCCAGTACAAATTACGATTACCCAATTACTCCCCCGGCAATAAGTGAAAAAGTTAATTCAATAGCCTCGTTAAACAATTTTGTTGGCAATTACCAGCACAAAAGGACGTTCTCCCCGAGCAATGTGAGATGCAGGACCAGAGAGAGTCCTTACATTAATCCTCGATTACAGCAACAGTTTTTATACAGGAGTTTTATGTGCGACAAGTGCAGCAGGTATTTTAAAAGTCCTGGATATCTGAAGGCTCATTACTCGAAAATTCATTTGTTTGAAAATACAGAATAATTTATTTTTTGTATATTTTCGTATTGTCTAATTATTCTGTTTTGATGTAAATAATTTGCTATTGCCAAAATGTGTTAAACAAATTTATGGAAAATTAAGATTTTTAGTTATTTTTTTAGCCAGTGTTTTGTTTCTGGACTGGCCTACTCTTATTATAAATTTAATTATTAAAAGAAATTGACATTCTTTAGAAATCAAATTTTATATTCTGTTAATTGTTTATGTTAATTATGTATTTTTTAATTAATTATACTTTACATAAATTAACATTTAAATGTAATCGTTAGTAAAAGTTATGAACTTTTTTGAAAAAATGTTTTATTTATTGTTGGAATTTTTTTAATATTCAATATAAGAAACCTGAAGTTTATTAGATTATACTTTTCCACAGTTTTCCTCTCATATTCGCATATTTTTTATTTTTACATCAGAATCTTTGCAGATATGGATTGTTTGGTGGTTGTATTAACAATATGTAAAAAACATCCCTCATTTCCAAAATTATTCAAATAAGGAGAAGAATAAGTTAGGTTAACATTAACTGAATAAGTGAACATTGAGACAATTTTTTCTCGATTTTAAATCTTTGAACAGAAATAATAAAGGAATAATCGAATAATTATAATTACAATAAATATGGGTAGCCAAGAACACGAAAATTGCAACGGTTACGATTATTGCAAAAGCTACAAAGGACTTCACATACTAAAAGCACACGACCAAATTAAAGAGCTGCAAACGATTTTAAGGGACCGGTAACTCAATATAAATTATACCTATTTAACTCTGTATAATACCCTGAATTTTTAGAAACACAACAAGAAGCGACTTTAAATTCTTCGCCGATAGACTCATTAGATTAGTAATAGAAGACAGCTTGAATCAATTACCATTCACCAACTGCGATGTAATAACTCCAACAGGAGAGACTTACGTGGGTTTGAAATACAAGTCTGGTAACTGCGGAGTGTCTATAGTGAGGTCTGGGGAGGCCATGGAGCAAGGCTTGCGGGATTGCTGTAGGAGCATTCGCATTGGGAAAATTTTAGTAGAATCAGATGTAGACACCCATGAGGCTAAAGTGGTTTATGCTAGGTTTCCAGAAGATATTTCACAAAGACATGTTAGTATATTCAATGAAAATGTTTATAAAATTAATCGATATCTGCATTTCTTTCAGGTACTTCTGATGTATCCGATAATGGCTACAGGAAATACTGTGAGTAAAGCTGTTAATGTTCTGAAAGAACATGGAGTTGAAGAAGAATGTATAGTATTAAGTAATTTATTTTGTACCCCTCAAGCTGTTCAAACTGTTTTGGACTTGTATCCAAAGGTTTGTATTTTTACCTTAAATTCAAGAGAATATTCATAGTCTCATATTTTTTTCAGATGAAGATATCTACTTCGGAAGTCCATCATGTAGCGCCAAATCATTTTGGCCAAAAATATTTTGGAACAGATTAGAATTGATTCGGTAACAATCAGGGTAATCAGCCACCTTAAATTTGTGTTTGGAGCATGGACAAAAACCCCATTTAATGAAGACGAATCGCATTGAAAAAATAGAATATACTGCGCTACATTTTATGGATGCATTTCATAAAAATTTGCTTTACTTTGATTATTTTATTTGCATCTTTAACATTCTTTGTACCATTTGTTTTTATAATTAAGAACTTTTGCAAACGCAATTTGCCATTATCTATTGCTTAGATAATTTTCTTTGTTACTATTTTTATAAGAATATTTTAAAATATAACTATTTGAAATTCCTTTGACTTTTTTAAATCATTATCGTCTTTAAGTAAAAGAAAGATTACTTTAAAAATATATTTTCGCTTTAGGATAGTATAATTGTTTCATACAAGTTAATACATTTGCGAATAGTATGGGTAATATCATAACATGTATAAATTTAAAGCACGTTTAATCAGTTGAATACTATGCTGTGTAAAATTGATCTCTGGTTTTTCTCCTCAAAGTTGTGTAAAATTTCTTCTATTTCGTTGTCAAGATCGTCCGCTTTAGCCATCTGAAGAATAAAATACATGAAATCGAATACAATCAAATTTAAATGCAAAAAAGTAATACCATAATACACAAATCACTAATTAAAAATGCCCCTATAGTTGCTTCTTCTAGGTTATCTTGAATATCAATATTTATCACATGCACTATAGAATTATCCAAAGGTGGCTTATTTTCCATAAATTCTAGAACTGCATCGTAGACTCGCTCTTCGCAAGTAATTAATATATCAAATTTTACATTAGTCTCTTGAAACTTTTCAGGGTGTGTTTTTATTCTTTTATTCCTCTCGAGAGTGTGAAGTAACCCGTTTTGTGTATATCTATGCTGTAATTAAGGTAAAATAAATACTTGAAAAATTCCTTAGTTTCTAAGTTCGAAAAAGGATACAAAGATTTATCTTTTTGTAGTAAATCCGTGTAAATATCTTCATATGATGTACCAAAATCGTAGATATTTGGTTTATCAAAGGAAGACCCTGGAATTTTAACTTTATCCCCAGTCCCGTAGGATTTCACATCGAATCCTTTTTTAGCTAAAAAGGCATGAGCTTCCATACTTCGATTCATATTGCTGGAGCATATTACGGCTATCTTCAAATCACTAACCAAAGACATTGTAAAAATTATTGTCTACAAAAATTGGAACAGAATCAGAATTTCATAAACATTACTGTAAAATTTTATAAGAGGATGGGATTTTTGCTTTTTAGTGTAAAACGCAAAAATATCGGTGGATTTATTATAATAAAATCCTAATTCTTATTACAAGTTCAAGTCGTGTGGGTGTTGGATCTTAATTATTTTATGAATATTTTCCAAAAATAACTGTAAGAAATTGACAACTGACTCGTAAAAGAATTTGACAAGGATGACAGTAAGTTGAGAATGACATGTATGACAGGTTTATATTTATAAAAAATGAGGAATAAAAGTACGATCAGAAAAATTAGTTATTTATACTTAAAGAACTCCTTAATAATTAATAACCAAAAACTTGTTAATGCATTCATTTATTAATAAATTGCTCGTAAAAATTAAAAATACATGCAGAGAACGATAAACTATTCGTTTGCATTGTTCCTGCCTTAATAAAAGCGGAACGTACTCACTGTCAATTGTCAATAACGTCAATTGTGGAATAGTTCCCGCTTGTTCTGTGTGGTGGTGGAAGCGACGTTTCGCTTGCGACTTGCGTTTATGAATTTTCTTCTCAATTTAAAACAAGATGGACGTTGTTGTAACGTTGTTAAATGTACTATTATTTCATTAAATATCGACTGTAAACAGCTAATTTTGTGTCAAGTAGTATATGGAGCGGAAGGTGCAATACGTAAATATGTGAAATTATTTGTGGAATTGGCAAGAAACGTAATCGTCGAAGGAAAAGATCAATAAACAAACAAGCGTAATTGATTAAAGTAACATACCTCGCCTATCTAAAGGAACCTGTTTGAATAACTTTTATGTTGTAGGTACTGTATTCACAATAATTATTATTAGTTGAAGTGAACTGTGTAAATAAAAGTTAATTTTAAGAGGTTTTTTTGTATTGCATGTGGACATTTAAATCGAACCTGTCATATCAGAGGAATTATTGTTAATTATACGAATAAAGCTTTTTCATGTGTTTTGATTTATTTTAAGCCTTAATTTAAAAGGTGTCATAGCGACAGTTACGTTTCTATCAATTCTTTTGTATTAAAGTTCATTATTATCTTATAAACAATGATATGATGGGGTGGCTGAACTGTTAAAAGTTATAAAAAGGAAATGTTTTAGGAATTCTCGAAAATGGCAAACAGTGTCGTTAACGTGAGTGATATAAAGGACGAAGAAGCCGATGATGGTTTACTTTTGCTAGTCGGTGAAGATGGTACAGTAACACCAGATCAGGATACCGTTGAAAATTATTTAAGTGAGTACATAGGACATTCTCTAATAAGTAAAACATTTGTGACTACAAAATGTAAATTTATGTTCATTTAAATGTAATTACATACTTGTTTGCTAAACTAAAGAAGCAATTTTAAACTCTAAAGAGATTGTTCAAAAACTTAATCTTAATTGTTGTTTGTTCCGCTTTAAAATTAATGTCGTAGCATTTTTTGTGTATCGCCTACAGTAAAAGATTTAATTTTCCAATTTTCAGAATGTTTCAAATGTATTTTGAAATGTTTCCTTATTAAATATTTAACCCCCAATTTGACAGTTAAGTAATGTTGACAAATAATTTTAGGACAAAGAAACGGGCCTACAAATTTGCAAATCATGAAATTCAATAGATCTGAAAAGCAAGGCATCGATATCACTGTTGATAATGTAACTTTCATACCAGATGCTGTAAATGAAGGTTAGTGCACTGATGAAGTTAAATATTTAATAAATTAATTTTAATTCTTAACATATTGTATGGAAAGAAAGATTTTATGGATGTCAATGGGAATTATACAATTCAGTTTGTTTAATATGTTGATCACATGCCAAGTTATTGAAGAAATAACAAAGCAAAAGATGCATATTAAAATGATTTAATCTCTTTTTTCATTCAGTATGTATAATGTTAAGAATTACTTAAATTTTAACCTGATACACATAATAAAACTTATTGTTTAAAGTACGATATACTTGTAATTGTAATTTACTTATTTACAATACCTAAGTATATATTCAACACAGTTGTAATGAATTATTTCATAACATTTGAGCATAAATTTAACCACATGATATCCAATGAATATGCACTGTATAATTGATCATTTTCTATATTTTTAGAAATAATTAGATGTGACATGGATGAGGTAGCTAGGAATTTATATAATTTTCGTTTAGATCATGATTATACGCCGTTAACTTCGCCAAAAAGAATTTTTACTGAAGACGAAGATGAGTTAGTCAAGACTTTAAGTATATTAGACGGCTCAAATGCGGCTGAACACGTTTTATCCGGTATGGAACTCTCAGAGCCTCCTCCGTTAATAATGGCGAACACGGCAAAGTCGAAACCCAAGGTTCGGATAATTCAGAGTATAACTTTAACTCCGAACAATTTAACAAGCACAAGTACTACATCTGTACCGAAAACGAAACCCGAATTAGTACCTTCGGTCCAGAATGAAGTTAAATCTTCGATCGGAGAAGTAGAATCGGAAATGCCGGCTTTAGAGCCTATGTTGGATGACTTTTCGAGCGATTCTAGTAAATTAAAAACGAAGACCGTAAGAACTAAAATTCCAGCTAAATCGCTAAAACCTAAATCCGATAATGAGAAAGAACCCGAAGAAGATAGTCAAGATGAGGATTATTTAGACGATAATAAGGATGTATCGATGGATGATGATACAGACGATTCAGATTTTGTCGCAGACGACGGGGAAACCAAGCAAAATATCGCCTCGAGGAGGCGCTCTCGTGTAAGATCACAATCTAAATTCAACAAGACAATAAAAACCCCTAAGGGTAAACGTCGAGAAACAAAATCCGCCATATCTCCGGATAATAAAGAAGAAAAATATCAGGAGAAGAGCGATGCAACAAAATCCGAAGAAAAGCTATCAGACAATAAGAAACCCGAAGAATCAGACTCTAAAACTCCAGAAAAGAAGCCCGTTAAAAAGGAAAAGAAACCTCCAAAGCCCATACCGAATGACTTTGCTCTGTTTTCTACGCCCGATATAATCAGAAGGGTGGGTGGCAAAGAGCCAACTACCCCGATCACTCCGGAACCCGTTCCTAATAAACCCGCGAAAATCGGCCTGCAACAACCGAGAAAATCCGTCGATCAGCTGCAGTCTTTAAATAAAAGCAGGAAAAGCACGGAAGACGCGGAAAAAGAGAAATACAAAGAAAAAGACAAGCCGATGGAGTGTAGGAACGAAAGAAGAATAAGCAGCGGCGATTACAAGTTCAAAAGGTTAAGTGTAGACGAAAAAATTAAATCCAAGGATGTAAAATCTGAACGAAGGATATCTGACGCGAAGAAACCGGACAAACCTAAAGAATCTACAGATTTATCAAGCGACGATTTCAGAAATAGTATCCTAAACGATGACACTAAACCATTCCCAATGGATGCAACTTCATTAAACAACATTGAAACAGCCCTGGACGCCTCTGGATTGGATTTGGATCCTGCATTGTTGGAAAATTTGAACAACGATGAAATTTCCGAGGACATTCTGTATCAAGTTGCCCAGTCGTTGGTTTCTAATCCAGAAATACAAAATGCCATTGACAAAGGTATTAACGATGGGGTTCTGGATCCGATGACAGTTGACAATGTGGTATCCAGTCCCAGTATAATTCTAGCTGTAAGTTTTTATTCATATATCTCGTATAATTTATTTAATTCATATTTTATTTCACCTTTTATTAGCCTACTGATGATGGCTCTAGTCCAGGAAGTAAACAAATTGTTAGGCCAGACGGTAGAGTTGTTATAATACCTCCGATTGAAAGGCCTACGACTAGAAGTAGGAATAAGAAAACCGAAGAGACAAAACCTATCTCCAAGTAAGTACTTTTTAAATATTTTTATTCAGTAGAATTTTCATATTTTACTCAAACAATGTTAATTACATTAATGAGTAACAATTGTGCCATTTGGATAGAACAATAGTTTATTTAATGGTTGTTATTTCGTTATCTTCGGTTACAAAGTTGAACAAAAAAAACGTTAACTTATCAGTATATGCATTTTATTGTATTACATAAACATGATTTATGTATTAACAGCGTAAGAATCCGTTTATTTGAAAACTATAGATAATATAATACTTGCAGCTTTATTATTTTGTACCTCAACTTTTCTGCATTTAATTTGAATTCTCTCTCATCGGAATTTCATATAATTATCATAAAAAGCAAACGAGTAATTCATTCAAATTGCTTCCTTATGACTGTTAATCAATTTAATTATTCCTGAATTCTACTGATTAACCATTTGAAATTTCCAGGCCCGTATGCAAACCTTTAGACGAGGAACACGTGTCCGGTAATGAACTGGATAGCTCAAACGAAGAAGAGGAGGAGGAGGAAGAAGAGGAATCCGAAGATGATCCGAATAAACTTTGGTGCATTTGCAATCAACCTCACAATAACAGATTCATGATTTGTTGCGATACTTGCGAGGAATGGTACCACGGAAAATGCGTCAATATATCTAAAAGTATGGGCCAGCAAATGGAATCCGAAGGTAAAGAATGGATATGCCTCTTCTGCAAGGTACGTTATTAGCGATGAATATGCATGTACCTGTATATCAGTATATCTGGGATTGTTATTGTAAGAATGGCAACGTTGTATAAAATGTATACTGATTTATTTGAAATAAAGGATGACAGTTAAATGTAACATTTGAAACGTAATACGAAAACACTTAAATTCGTGCAATATTTTAGGATCCCAATTTGCAACGACCACAAGCAGCGGCAAGGCGAATTCGCAAGGCTTCGAGAAATTCCAGAACTTCGACGGACAGTTCGGGAAGTTTAGCCAAAAAAGCGGAGTCTTCCGTAGGCGCAATACCTTGCGTCGTTTGCCAGAAACCATCCAGGAAGAATTCCATTTATTGCAGCGAGGAATGCATTTTAATGCACGCTCAAGGAGTAGAAAGGGTAAGTTAAACAGTTATTACGATATAGATATATGGATTTTTTATGTGCATTTTCGAATTTTTTATTAGGTTGTTGTTTTTGAACGATCTACTGGGAAAATGTTGACTGGAAATAAAGCGCCCAGCGCATCGAATTTAAGCCAATGGCTCAAAGAACATCCCGGTTACGAGGTAGTCAGATCTGGCGGGAAAGTTGTAACAGCGAAAGTAAGTTGCGCATTTTATATTTTGTGTTTCGTAATAAACATGTACAGAAAATTATTTGTTTTATTTTTAAAATAAAAGTACATAAGCTACCGTCTTAACAATATTAAGTTGATACCCCGTTGTACTCGTATTATAAAAAATTGTTAATAACCCGTAAAGCCGAATTACATTTAAATTGTGCATTGTTTCGCAGGCTGGCAACCTAACGCAAACTAAATTGAAGTTGGTTAAAAACGCCAACAATCACGGCGTCTCTCTAGCTGTTCAAAAGAAAGGTGGCGTCAATGTCGGCATCATCCGGCACTCTCCTAAGCAACAGCAACACCAGCAAGTGAAGTCTGTGTTGAAAGCGTCGATAATAGGGACAAAGCAACCGATGACCAAGCCCCAACCGAACAAAGAATCTCCCAAGCCGAAGTTCACGCTGGATCCCGAGAAGGCTTCGCCTCCGGGCACTTCCAAGTTGCCCAGAACGCTGCAGACCACGTTGAACAAAGCGTTGAAACCCAACGTGGACAAGTTGCTGAAGAGCCCGCCGTTGAACAAAGAAAAGTTTCTCATGAGCAAAGAGAAAGCCTTGAATGTTACTCCTAAAGAGAAGCCAATAGTCAGAACGCCGAAACCCAAGAAGGTAGTACATAGTTTATCGAATTTTTCGATTTAATATTTTTTGTATTTCTAGGTGGACAGGGACGAAACGACTCCACAAAAACCGCAAGAAAATATCAGAGAAAACGTACAAAAGACCGTATTTGAGCAACTATTGAACCGCCTCAAAGGCGTAGAAGATCTAAAATTAACGGAAGATGAAGTGAAATCTATGTCTATAGAAATCGAATCTCAGTTGTATAAATGTTTCGGTGACACCGGCCAGAAATACAGGAACAAATACAGAAGTTTAATTTTCAACATCAAAGACGTTAAAAACCAAACGTTGTGGAGAAGAATTTGCGAAAAAACAATAAATCCTTACGAATTGGTACGATTTGCGCTATTCCTAATTAGTTTATTAGTTTAATTTGTTCATTTACACAGGTCAGGCTATCTACCGACGACATGGCTAATCAGGAATTGGCCCAATGGCGAGAAAAGGAAGCCAAACATCAATTAGACATGATCAAAAAATCCGAACTGGAACTTCTCAATTGCAACAGGCAATACGTTTTAAAAACGCACAAAGGTATTCAATCGTTCACCATTCGTTTTATTCGTTTAAAATCGTATTCTTTTAGGCGAACAAGTCGTCGAAGATGCCATCACCAGTAAAATGGACAACATGGAAGTAATCAAAAGCTTAACGGAAGGCTCCGCACTGGATACAGGCGATTCCAGAAGAGACAACTCCAAGGAACGCGACAAGAAAAGCTCGAAACACGGCCACAAAGACAGGGACAAAAAGAATAACAAAGACAAAGATCACCGAAGTCACAGGTCGTCAAGCAAAGAACGGTAATTTAAAAATATAGTTCATTTGCGCCAGGTGATAGGCAACCCAACGTAGTCACCTGTATATTTTTTCCAAAGAGTTTCATTTCATACAATCTTCTAAATTTCTTTGTTGCAGTGATAAGGAGCGAAGTAGAAGACGGTCGAGAAGCCGAGACCGAAAACGCGGCGACAGAAAGAAACGATCGTATTCGAAGGAAACCGACAGAAGCAGAAATCGAAAATCGTCTCACAAATCGTCGCGCAACAAGAAAGATCTCATTTCGACTACGGACGTACTAAACAAGAAGGCTAAAGAAATACTCGAGCAACTCGTCGATAAAAATATCGTAGCTCCTTTGGAAGAGGAGCGATTGTGGAAGCACGTACTGCAAGAGGATATCGTTCCGAGTAACGGTAAGTCGAACAATTTCTGTTCGTAATATTTTATTCATGCGATATTCGATGTAACAGCTGCTGAAAGTGATAGCGATCACGAGCCTACTTCAACTGTAACCATTCCTACACCTCCGAGGATTCCCGAGAGCGAA
Organism: Phyllotreta striolata; assembly: GCA_918026865.1. Lineage (NCBI taxonomy): Eukaryota > Metazoa > Arthropoda > Insecta > Coleoptera > Chrysomelidae > Phyllotreta > Phyllotreta striolata. The sequence continues at coordinate 15,224,089 of OU900094.1, read as the reverse complement.
GAAGAAAAGACTGGTGAGTTAGAGTTGAATTAATCCTATTTAATGGATTTATATGATAATGTTTTCTAGTTCCTACGACTCCTGAAAAAGAAAAGGAACCGAGCAGTTTCACAAAAAGCACATCTCCCCCGCCTACAATTAAACCAGCGGAAATATGGAGAGGTGTTATTAATATGATAGACGTTGCTGAGATATCTATCACAGCACACGAAGTTTCTGGTAATTATTTGTGAATATTTTATAGTTTATTAACAATTAATTTTTGTTAATTGTAGGCGATTGTTCTGGATTGAACAAAGAACTTTCACCCAATTTGGATATAGTAGGTAGAATATCGCCCGATACCGTTTGGGACTACATCGGCAAAATGAAGTGCTCGAACAGCAAAGGAATCTCGCTGATTCGATTAAACGCCACAAACATGGAGGAAAAAATGCCCTATTTAGCCTTGTACAGTTACTTGAGCAGCAGGGACAGATTGGGCGTCGTGAAGAGTTTGAACAAAGCCGTCAAAGACTTCTATATCTATCCGCTGGCGCCGCAAAAACCCATTCCCCAAGTTCTGCTACCGTTGAATGGACCAGGTAAAACAATAATATCCTCCTAGAAACACGTTAACTCTGCATAAACTTTTGCAGGATTCGAAGAATCGAGGCCGGCTCTTCTGCTGGGCATTATCGTGCGAGATAAGAGAAAAAGACCGTACGGTGAAGCGGTACCGGCTGTTAGCAGTAAAAAGAGCCGGATCGAGACTCCACCTTTACCCGTCGTGCCGCCGCCAGTCGTACCGCCTCCGCCGCCCTCGAGATCTTACACGCCGCCGCCCGTTAAAGATCCGCGCTTGCCTAAAATCCCTGCCTTGATTATGCCGCCCGCTTTGAGAGAAACCACGCCGCCGGCCGTTTCGGAAGGAGGTACTTATTCAGTTTTCTCGCTTATAACTTGCGTGTTATTATCGGTAATACTTTTTTAGACGAGCCTTATAGTCCGGGAGACTCTTCGGATAACTCGCCCATCTCCGAGGTGCCTCTGTTGAACGCGGCGACTGCACCGCCTCTTCTGCAACCATCGATTTTGGATACACCTACATCTACTTTCACCGCTATACCTGGTGCGTTTTGAACTCGTTAATGCAATTTACAGGGTTTATATCGAGCTGTTTTTAGGCCTTACGGGTAGCTTGCCTTCGAGTACCCTCGAAGTACAGAGGCAGATTGAGGAGTTGAATAAGAAGATCGAGATGCAGATGTCTGAAATTAATAGCATGACCCAAAACATTGTCAGCGCTTCGACGGAGATTGGTACGACAGCCCTGGCGAATATCGCCCTACCGACTAATCTCCAGCAAATTCTAGATAGCATCAAATCGATAGGAGACGTGAGTTAACTTCCACGCTATTTATTTAGTTTCTTATTGTCGTGGTAATCGTTCCAGACTACTGATACGCCACCAGTTCCGAAGAACGACTCGCAAACGGATCTTACTATTCCTCTGTTGATACCGAAACGGAATAATCGAGCAGCGAGCAGTACACCTAACCAGGTGCAGAACAGCGTGCCGGGGGATACGATACCTTTGAAGTTGCCGAACAAGCCGTTGATAAAACCCCATTTGGTGAATTCCCCTCTGATTGGTTCGCCTTTGGTCGAAGAAAAACCCAGTGTGCTTAGTTCGCTTACGGAGGAGGAGTTGATTAAGAAGGCGGCGGAGATGCTGGGCGAGCAGGACGTGACGGACGATAAGGAGGAAAGGGTGAATGTGTCGGGACCCAGTGCTAAAAGGGCTAAAATAAGTCTACCGGGGGTTCCGGGCCTGGAAGACGAGGAGACGTAGAATTAGGAATTAGCATTTAGTTATTATTTTTTTTTTAATTTGAGCAGCCTCGGAGTTCAGCGTTTTTTTGTAAATTCAGCCGTTACAGTTACTTAATCGATTTTAGGTTTACTTTTAAGTGGTTATATCAAGATTTACGGAAAATGCAGCATTTTGAATTTGAACTTAGAGAACCAAATGCACGTGTACAAAAAAATTCCTTTGGCTTGATGTGGAATGTAAAGAAAACTAACTGTACAATTTTAGGATTTAATTAACTTAGAGTTTAGTACTTTTTATTATGTATATAAAAGATAGAAAGTGGTTTTTCTATAATTACAATTAATTGTATCAATTATGTTACACCAGTTATAATAAAACAAAACTGCATGTTCATTTAAATAATCTACTTCAATTTATTTGTCTTTATAATTAAATTGTTATATTACAAATTAGAAGGATTAAAATGTGTTTATACATTTGATTTGTTTTTTAAATGCAAACATTAAATCAATGTTGGTCCAGATGAGCGTAAACCCTTCTCAACTTTTCTTTCTTACCCTTATTTTTATGCTTATTATGCTGCTTCCACGGTTTCTCCGCCATATTTTGAGCATCAGATGAACTGCTAAACATCAATAATAAAAAATGGTAGTAACACAAATTTGTTTTTGTGCTTACCTGCGATTAAAATCCGACGGAATTCCTCTAATTCCTTTAGTATGAGCCCCTTGTTTAGCTGTATTGAAAAACACCTTATCGATATCATCGGTAGTAGCATGTAAGGTCTAAAAACAAACAAACAATTCATTCCTGTAATTACTACATCGAGAAATCGAACTTACTCTTATTGCTCTTGCAGTTCTCGGGGGCAAAATGGTACTTTCTATTTTCAAATTTTGCCTCTCCGGCCATACATGGTACTCTGTTTGTTCAACATTCGGCGGAGCATGGCAATACAACAGCTTTCCATTCATGTAATCTTTCAAAACATATCGAGCAGCTCTCGGGTTATCAGGTTGGCCATTTGCCGTCATGAAACCTCGATTGTCTAAAAACATACAAGGTGTCCAAAAAAAATCTATTAAATAAAAGATTTACGCATTTACAAGCATACGCGTTCAGTAACTCTTCAGCCGTGGGATCTCTGCTAGCATCCTCCCCTTCGATTGGTTTCGGTATCATTATATGGTATTTATCTTCTATAACATGACGAGGAATCTGACTGGTTAGTAAATTTGTGGGTGGAACGTGGTCTCTCATTTGGTCTATTGGAAGTATACCGTTGAGAATCATCTCGGCTTTGGAGAAGACGAAACTAGGCATTACTAAACCAGGACAATCGCACAGAAGGATGTCTTTATCTGAAATGGAGGAATTTTAAATTTACTTGCTGTTTTTAGTAGTTGTGAAATATTACTAACCCAAATAGTGCGTTTGGAAATGCTTGGTTTTACCAGGTGTTGCAGATACGGATACTTTTTTGCTCCTCAGCAAGGAATTAATAGTTGAACTTTTTCCTACATTCGGATAACCTACTAAACCAATTGTTGTCACCCCATCAGTTACCTTTAAAAATAATATATTATTTGAAAATTACTATTTAATTTCTTAACACTCAATACCTTCTTTCCTTTGTGAATGGTCTTAAGTAAATCAATAAATTCTTCTCGATTTAATAATTTACTAGAATTAAACGATTTGCGTTCATTTAAATTAGTTTTTTCCACAAGTTTTTCGATTTTATCAATAATCTTATTTAATGTTTGCGCATTTTCTTCAACAGCGTTTTCTAGATTCGTTACACTTTCTTGAAGTACTTCAATATCTGTTGATTTTGTTTCGTTGTTATCAGGAATTTCCTCTTTGCTGGAAATCGACTCATCTTCTTCCTCTTCAGGCACATCATCGAGAGAAGCCAAGTAAGCTGAATAAAAAACTACACTGACTCCTATACTTTCGAAATAATCAGCCCAATGTTGCCTCTGCTTCTCAGTTAAAAAATCAGCCTTATTTATAAGTATTAAATTCAGTTTATCACTCGATACTTCCTTTGCGTACAGCTCTAAATCTTCGCATCTGAATAACAGCGGATTCCTGGCATCGACGATTTGTACTATTACATCACTTCGTTCGATTACCCGCCAAAGTTGCCTCCAGAACTCCAAATTCTTTTCGTAAGGAGTCAAAAGTATGGATTCCTCGTCCTGCAATTGAGCTAAGGATCTCCTCCACTCCAAAAACGCTTCTTTCTCGTTCCTGTCCAGCTCGTCAGGAGATGTCTCCGCGTTCCAAGGAGGCCTACAAAAAGAGTATACAGAATATACAGAATTTGGGATTATTTGTCTAAAAATGATACCTTCGAGGAATTTTGAGATTGGATTTGTTTTTAGTGTGCGCTTGTTTAGCAGCTTCCAATTCGTCTTTAGTGAGTAATCCTACGTTAGAACGGGGATTTACAAACTTTATATTTAGTTTTTCAGCCTGAAAATCGGTGCCAGCCAGTTCGGCTGTGGACAGAAATTCCTGAAACGAGGACTCTTCGGTAACCGATTGCAAATTCAAGCGACCCCAATCGTAACCGTCTTGGATTTCTGTAGTGTGTAACTGAAATTAAATGATGCTTAATGTTGTTTCTCTACAAATATTTAATTGTGTTTACCATGGAGTTATTTGCGACCATTTTCTTTCCTTTATTGCTCCCAAATCTGTTTTTTATTAGACTTCGTCCGAGACCGGATGACATGGAGGATTTATCTTTTTTTCCCATTTTGTTACAATTTGTATTTTCTTAAATTAAATTAGGAAAATGCGTGTAACAGGTAGATTAAAAATTGTATTCCAAAAAAACATAACCTTACTTTAGCTTGTGTCATGTGGGAATGTGACAGATGATGACAGTGACATTTAAAAAATTCTTGACTGGATATAATTTTTGTGGTCTGGGACTATACGGTTTTCGGTTACAATTTCAATAGAACAGCTAATAACTATACAGGATGTCCCAAAATGTTAATGTTATTTAATGATTCCAAATTTCATAGGCACTCCATTTCTATGTCTAAATAATGTATAATTAATATTTTTGATTAAAAGAGGTGTTTACTGTTCCGAATTTTTCTCCCAAAAAAAATTATCCTGAAAATTTTTGACCAATTCTCTTAATCTATGGCTCTTGTTGTGAACAAAAAAATAAACGAATCCAGCAATAAACCTGCATAAAAACAAGAAACGAATATAAAACATTCGTCGGTGATGACCCGGTATAGTGAAATAGAAAATTACATTTTCCTTTGTGCACGCCATTCCCGGATTCCTCAAAGAATTCGTTATACATAATGGATACATACGCAAAAACAAATCGCCGAATATTCCGAAATAAGGAAAATTTTCGACGTTACGTAGGCGTGAGTTTCCCCGCATGCGCCCGACCCTTCGGCACAACAAGAAAACAGCGACAGCATCCATCTAGAACGAAGGACCGTTTTCCTCTCAGTTTGGCGAGTTCTTCGCGGTGCCGAGTCGTTGTATTCGCGATATCGCATTCAAGATAGTGCAGACAGAAAATCAATAAAACACTAGCTCAAATTTTGTTGTTATCAATTATTGAGGTGGTTTTCGACGGGGGTGATCGGTTGGCCAGCTTCGCTCGGCCTGGGACACGCTTCCAGATTTACGGCTGGGGTTGACATTTACATAGAGGAGACCCACCCTAAAGGTAATTTAAGATGGAGTTTAATTTTATTGGAAAAATATGTTGCGGTTCTGATCGGGTTGATGGTAGGTGGGTTGGTTTGGAAATTCTTTAGGATTATTCTGTTGCGAAATGATTGATTTTATCTGATTAATACCACTGTTAGCGCTTGTTTGGAAAATATGGTGACAATATGAACACAAATTATATTTGGTTTGATGAAGTTTTATTGCAAAAACCAAGTTTATTTTATCTGGAGGAGTTGATTTGGGATCATTTTTAAGCTCCAGACTTTTGGGCTACAAATTCGGCTAAGAAAAATCATTTATGAAAAACACTTAATATGATAAGAGGCTTGAATGAAGAAATTATTAGTACCTATAACAGTATCCTGTTACTCAATGATATTACTCAAATGATTTTCCATCAATTTTTATTGTTGGTTTTAATTTAATGGAGCGAACACGTATGGAAAATCGTATATGAACAATAACAATGTGTGTATCTTATTTAGGTACCTACCTACCAAAAACTATAGTAACTATTTGAGCCTCAAACTCTGCATAAGAACAATTTATTTTTATTGTTCAGAAAAGTCTATTTTGACATATTTTTTTCAGAATTTCAACTTTAACTCATTTTAAAAGACGAGAAATGCCTGGATATAAGAGAAGAGACTGAAGTGAGGGGTGAAATACCTCTGCTTCAAATTCAACCAAAAGAAAATAATGGTGGAGTTATACTTCAACCTATTCGATATTCGAATATTTTTGGTTGTCATCATTCTCGTTGCATATGGTAAGTTGTACTGTAATAAGTTTAATATTTAAGTACAATTTCTACAAAAAAGAATTTTTTCCTTTTGACAATACTGAAAGTACTTACTTTCAACTTTGAAAAATAATTTACCAATATTAATATTTTCCAATTTTTGGTGAATTCCATTAAAAAAGTCGCAATTCCTCCACCAAAATTTCGAGTCCTTCCAATTTTTTTGATTATTTTCATTTAATATTGTCAAATTTACCTAAGTTTCTACTTTATTACATATCGATATCCTATCTTAATAATAGGTATATATATTATCTTGAAACTTACCTATCCCAACAGTACGTAATCCCTACATTAAATTATCCAGCATTTCAAACTGCAGAAAATTGTTTCCTATAGGTACCAAAAAGAAAACTCTAAAAATCGATATGAATACGAATAAACAAAATTTACCTAATTTGTTTTCTTATCAAGAACAAAGCCTTTAATATTATGCGCCTCAACGTTTTCCAAATCCACTTGTTATTCTCACACTCTTCAATTCGTGATTTACAATTATTACGTTATTTCACCGATTTTCCTGTATACATATAGACAGATATATTATTTCATATTTCCAACGCCTTATCTCGCTGCATAGATCCTTAAATTTATTTCTGATTTGTATTTTATTCCTCGACGGAATTACCGTAAGCATGGCAACAGTGTCGGTATACGTGGGATGCGTAGTTGTATTGATTGGTGGCTGGCTCTCCGGAGCTGGTTATATTCCGGCAGTCTCTTGAATGAACTCATTCATAGATTTAACATTATTAGCCGTTTGTAAGCCATTTCCATAACGCCAGATATCCAATTGAATAGTTATTTTCGTTCGAATTAATTACGAAATAGGAGCTATTTTCGAACGCAAACTTATGTTGTATCACATTTTGCATTAGGAACGAAACGAACGCTCGCCTACCTACGTGGATGATAATTTCAATTGCTTGCATTGTCTGAGAAACCCGCGGAGGCGAATAATTCAATCTTACCTTAGCAACGTAAAATACATTAATTAATATGAAGATTCATACGAACATTTTTAAAATTTCGGTGGATGCGTTCTTCCATCGCTTCCGAAGAACCAAATTTTCCAAATTGTTGTACATTTATTAGGCAAATGCAATGGAAACAATTCGTTGAGCATACCGTCTCCTACCTACACCGCCCACAAAGGTGCAGCGAGGCAGATGTACGGATCGGGTTCCTTGAGACCTCCCGGACCTCCGGGACCTCCAGGACCTCCTGCAGGCCAAAAATCCGTCATCTACGCCACCGGGCAACGGCACAAAGGAGTACGCACCACTTTGTCCCCGCAAATCGAAAATCCGCCGGAGTATGTGTACGTGCCGTACCCGTTGTTCCCCATACCCCTCAAAGCCGACGAATTCCTACCCATGATCAAAGGCAAGTCCACTCCGCAGACATCCTATGCTACCTGGTGCTACATTTTTCTATCGATTTAGGCTATCCCGGCGCTCAGAATTTCCACATTTTGCGCCGGGGAGACCAGCCCTCCAACAGGGGCGCTGGTGGCAGGTACGGCGGTAGACTGGAGTACCCCAACGGTAGACCGGTGCACGGCTTGGCGAATTACCACTACCCGAACGATTTCGGATTCCTGCTCGGAAAGGACAACTTCGGCAGATCGACGTATTTCGATAGGAAGAATTTCGTGCAGCACAACGACGAAGACGACGAATACGTCGATGGTTATGCGACATCGAAGCCGCAAGATGAATCCGACGGGCTTGGAAACCAATTAGGCACTCACCCGAGGACGCCTTCCTGCCAAAAGAAGTGCAAGAAGGACGAGTTTCTGTGTCATAGGACGTGTGTTTGTATTCACGAAGAATTAAGGTAAAATTTGTTGTTTGGCACTTACGCGCAGTTCATCGTTAAACTTCTTGCTAGATGTGATGGGAAAAGCGACTGTGATGGTAACGAAGACGAAGTAAATTGCGAAACTATTGAGCACCACGTAAAGTGCGATGAAACTAAGGATTATTTATTATGCCCTAAAACTAAGATATGCATTTCAAAAGACTGGCTTTGTGATGGCGATGACGATTGTGGCGATTTTTCTGATGAGACTCATTGCGGTTCGTTAAAACTCCAACCCCTTTTAAACACCTCCCACTCATTAAAATACATTTTTAGGCTTTATAATGAATTGTACAAACGATCAATTTCAATGCGAAAACGGTTTATGCATTCCACAAACTTGGGTATGCGATAACGACAACGACTGCAGGGACTTCTCCGACGAAGTAAATTGTACTATTTCAGGGTGAGTGTATACTACAAATACGTTGCATTTCCTGACCTTTACTCCTCGGTTGTTTTCGTTTTCCAGTTGTGCAGAACATGAATTCGAATGCTCGGATTCCACGTGCATTTCTATGGCTTGGAAATGCGACAAACAAGTCGACTGTTCAGACGAATCCGACGAAAGTGACTGTGGTCAGTACCTCTCACATAAATTATAAATATCATACTAAAATAAAAATTACGCATTTTAGATATTATCCCGCCGTATTGTAACGAAGAGGAATTTCAATGTAACAGTAGAAAATGCATTAAAAAACAATTCAAATGCGACGGTGATAATGACTGCGTTGATTGGAGCGATGAAGACGATTGTCCCAGCATACCCGGAAATTGCGCATCCGGGGAATTTAAGTAAACACAATTATTCAAATCAATTACACCGAATCAATAACGCCTGTGTTTTACAAATTACAGGTGCAAAAGCGGTAAATGCATTCCAGCAAGATACGAATGCGACAAGGAGCAAGACTGCGAAGATAACGAAGATGAAGACGAAGCGCATTGCAACTATAACGTCACTAAAACTTGTGCCCCTGACGAATTCACCTGCGATAATGGCGCTTGCATACTAGTAAATAATCCCTTTAATAACCCCATCCATAATTGTTGACTTTTAAATATTTCTTGTAGCAAACTTGGGTGTGCGATGGATTGGATGACTGTTCGCAAGGAGAAGACGAAGATGACACCAAATGCGAAATAGTTTGCAACGAATTCAAATTCCCCTGCAGCGGATTGGACCCGAACGACAACAAAACCGAGTCCTGCATTAATGTGAAGCACAGATGCGACGGCCAGAAGGACTGTCCGAAAGGAGAAGACGAGATGCATTGTCCTTCTAAAAGGGAATGCGAAAGGCACACCAAATGCCAGCAATTATGCATTACGACTGCTGACGGTAAACAAGGATGTTCCTGTTTAAACGGCTACCAAGTTTCCAGTGATGGATACAGGTAAAATTGGTGGTTAAAAAAGTTGTGGTTATTATTTTTTTTAATGTGGTTTCAGTTGTGACGATATCAATGAGTGTTTGTATGCAACTGATCCTGTATGCTCACAAACATGCACTAATACTGTAGGAAGTTTCAAATGCGATTGTATGACGGGATACGTTTTGAGACCGGATTTAAGAACTTGTAAAGCAATGGGAGCTCCACCGACTTTAATCTTCGCTAATAGAGTTGATATAAGAGAGGTGAAATTATTAGAAAATTTATTAAAGAGGAAATTGTAAAAGTGAATTGCATTTTAGGTTTCATTGAGCAACTCTAAATATACTGCTCTACTTAGGGGTCTGCACAACGCAATATCCCTCGACTTTCATTACGAAAAAGGATACATATTTTGGACCGACGTCTCGATGTCGGTGATAAGAAGAGCTTTCATAAATGGAACTGGAATAATAGGTTTGACATATCTTGGACCATCCTTTATTAAAATATTAAATGTTTGTTTCCAGATATTGTCAAATCAGGATTGGAGTCTCCGGGTGGTATCGCCCTCGACTGGATACACGACTTGATATTCTGGACCGATTCCGGCACTCGACGAATCGAAGTAGCTTCGTTGGACGGCGAGCAAAGATCCATCATCGCCGCGAGCGAAGTCGATAAACCTCGAGCGATCGCCGTGCATCCCGGAGAAGGAATCGTCTTCTGGACCAACTGGGGCCCGAACCCGAAAATAGAGCGCTGCGAAATGGAAGGCATCAACAGAAAGAGCATCATCACCGAATCGGTCTTCTGGCCCAACGGTCTAACCATCGACTACACCGCCAACCAGATATACTGGGCTGACGCGAAACACAACGTAATAGAAACCTCCAATTTCGACGGATCCAGCAGAAGGAAAGTCCTGAGCAAAGGTTTACCGCACCCGTTCGCTCTCACGATCTTCGAGGACGCCTTGTTCTGGACCGACTGGCACACGAAATCCATTACCACCGCCAATAAAATCACTGGGGCTGGTTTGCGCCTGCTGCACACCCAGCTCTACTTCCCGATGGACATTCACGTCTACCACCCGCAGCGACAGCCCAAATACAGGAACCACTGCGGCGACAACAACGGCGGTTGCGCTCACATGTGCTTGCCCAACAGGAATTCCTTCACTTGCGTGTGCAAGCTGGGCCAGAAGTTGAGAGCCGACCAAAAGTCCTGCCAGAAGCCGGACACGTTCTTGCTGTTTGCGAGGAAGAAAGATCTGCGGATGAAGTATATGGACGGGAGCTACCAGCACCAGTACGAAATGGTAAGAAATTCTTATCGAAGTAGCGATGAGGCTACTCAAGATGTCATTTTCGTAGGTTATTCCGATCGATGGGATAAAATCGGCGGTTGCAGTCTCTTGGGACTCCAAAAAGGATTTTATTTACTGGTCCGACGTTGAAAAGGGCTCGATTAATCGCGCTTTTTGGAATGGAACATTCCAAGAAGTCATTATTCATCAAAACATAAGTAATTATACCCATTACCTACTCATTTTAACACATCTACATAAAAATCAATTATAGTGTCTCCTGCTGGAATATCATATGATTGGGCCACCGACAAAATCTACTGGACCGATGGCATAACAGATAGAATCGAAGTTGCTCAGTCTGACGGAAAGATGCGCTCGCTGTTAATTTGGGAGGATTTGGACAAACCTCGAGATATCGTCGTCGATCCTGAAGGTAACTAATTGATCATTTTCAAGAGTTAAATACGAGATAAAAATTATTCTCCCCTTTAGGTGGTTTGATGTTTTGGTCTCAATGGGGCGAACGAGCCAAAATCGAACGTGCTAACATGGACGGCACGAATAGGCTCATCATTGCTAACACAAACCTGACTTATCCGAACGGTCTGGCCGTAGACCATCTTTCCAATAAGATTTATTGGGTTGATGGAGGCATCGGAAGGATAGAATTCGCCACTCTGGACGGTTCTAACAGAAAAGTTTTATTGGGTACGTTTCGCCAATAACTTATTTGGTATGCAACAAAAATTGGTAAATTTATAGGAGAAGGCAGCGTGAAGCACCCCTTCGGATTGGACATATTCGGAAACTACGTTTATTGGACGGACTGGAAAACCCAGAGCATCGAACGTGCCAATAAATTCACGGGGCAAAATCGCACGGTACTTACCACCAATATGAACGATCTCATGGACGTGAGGGTCTTCCACAGAAACAGAAAATACTTCAAGCATTCTTGCAGTATGAACAACGGAGGTTGTTCCCATCTTTGCTTGTTGAAAGCCAAAGGCCACTCTTGCGGTTGTCCCACAGGAATCACATTAGGAGTAAGTTCTTGAAATTAGAGGCAATCAAGTGCAGCTCACGGATTTGTTGTTTTAGAAGGACGGTAAAACGTGCGAAAAGGGTCCTGTTAATTACCTGATATTCGCCCATAGAATGGACATTCGTCAAATATCCTTGGACGTGCCCTACATGGCGGATGTTGTGCTACCTTTTCCGAAGCTGAAAATGGCTTCATCAGTCGACGTTGATCGAAAAACCGGAGAGATCTATTGGACAGACACAGCGGAAGATGTCATACAAAAATCTACACCGGATGGAAAATCGATGGAAGTCATTATTATGCATGAATTGGAAACGCCGGAAGGAATTGCCATCGATTCAACAGGAAGAAAGGTATTATGATTTCTAGTTTAATAAGCTTTTACTAGCTTCATTTTTTGTAGATGTATTGGACTGACGTAAAACGAAACAGCATCGAAGTAGCTGAATTAGACGGCAGGCACAGAAAAATCCTCTTCCACCGCAATATAAACAACCCTAGAGCAATTACATTACATTACCACCACGGTCTAATGTTCTGGTCGGATTGGGGAGACGAGGGCAAAATCGAGGTGGCTTCCATGGATGGAACAGGAAGGTAAACCTACTTATTACATACAACTGACAGCAAATTTAAACTAATAAAAACCCACCGACTGCAGGAAAGTACTGGTATCCAAAGATTTGCAGTGGCCCAACGGTTTGGCGATCGACCGGCCGGAGAATCGACTGTATTGGAACGACGCCAAGCTCGGCACCATCGAATCCAGCAACCTCAACGGCAAAGACAGACGGAAGATCCTGAGCGACGTCTCCCACCCGTACGGCCTCGTCGTAGTGGGAAACCACATCTACTGGACCGACTGGGAGGAGCGGGCGCTCAACAGAGCCGACAAAATCACCGGCAAAGACAAAACCATCATTCGCGGCAAACTGGACGGGCTGATGGACGTCCGATCGGTGCAAAGCGACAACACCGCCGAGAACGCCTGCGGCACGGACAACGGCGGTTGTTCGCATTTGTGCCTTCGAAATTCGGCGTCCTTCACCTGCGCTTGTCCCACGGGCCTGAGCAAATCCAAAACGAACGACAAGCATTGCGAGCTCATACCAGAAACGTTCCTGCTGATCGCCACTCGATACGCTTTGAACCAAGTGAGTTTGGATACTGACGATGCCTGGGACGTTACTCTTCCGGTGAACGAGATCGAGAACGCGATCGATGTGGATTTCCATTGGGAGAAGAAGCTGTACTATTACACCGACATCGAGAAGAACGTGATAGCCAGCGTGTCCATGTACAATTTGTCCGATGTGAAGACCATAATCAGCGAAAATTTGTCCAGTCCCGATGGATTGGCCGTCGATTGGGTGGGCAACAACATCTACTGGACAAACACCGGTAATAGAGTCATCGAAGTGGCTAGATTGGATGGATCGCATCGAAAAACGCTCATCGACAAATACTTGACCGATCCCAGGTCTATAGCGGTGTTTCCCAAAAAGGGTTTCCTCTTTTGGAGCGACTGGGGAATACCAAAAATAGAAAGGTCGCATTTGGACGGCTCCAACAGAAGACCGTTGATAACCAGCAAGATTAAATTTCCCATCGGGCTCAGCATCGATTACGACAAGAGGAGGATTTACTGGATCGATGCTAAAATGAACGAGGAGAAAATCGAAACTACCGATCTGCATGGAAACAACAGAGTTATGCTCAATATCCAATCTACTCATCCGTTTTCATTGACAGTTGTAAGTTGATAAAATGGCGCAGTAATTGCGTGTAATAACGTGAGTTGATTTCCAGCACGAGGAATACTTATACTGGACTGATTGGGTGAAGAAAACAGTGAAACGCGCCGAAAAGAACACCGGCCAGGACGCGGTGATCCTCAGACCCCAATTAGACTCCGCCATGGGAATCACCATGGTGTCGGGTAAAAGACAGCAAGGATGGAATCCTTGTTCTATGGATAACGGTGGTTGTACTCACCTATGCTTATTTAGGCACAAGAATTACACCTGCGCATGTCCAGACAAGCACGATCCCACTTGTAAAACAGGTACTTAGATTATTCCTCTACCAGTACCCTTTTTTATAAATTTGGCTTTAAACAGAACCGAAGCAAGTAATATCATCGAAATGCCCCAACAAAGGTAACAGCAACTGCGACGAAGAGGAGGACCTCGACGACTACGACTATTACTTCCATCGCATCGATACGCCCAAAATCGACAACGACTATTCGTTCCCGTCGATGGGCAATTCCAAGTACTACATTATGACGCTGGCGCCGATGCTCTTCCTGATACTGCTGTGCATCACGCTGGTGGTGATCCTGCTGGTGAAGAAGGGCAAGAAGAAATACACCTACGGCGCGAGCCGGAGCTTCTCCAATCCGAATTACTACTCGCCCAACGGCGATTCCAACGCCGTTCCGAATAACGGAAAGTTCATCTGGAAGCGGCTCAAATACGACAAGACTCAGGTTTGTACAGAAACTAGCTAATTTTCTCCATGTAATGTGCGCCGATATTTGCACTTTCTGAAGGTTTAGAGGTATTTTTTTCTGATTAAATCGCGTGTATTAGGAGAGGGTATACGAGGAAACGGTGGGAGCGGGCAGCACGGAGATCTCCAGCCTGATTCCCACGATTCTGACGCCGTGCAGTTCGAATTGCGAAACCGTGACGCCGGACGTGGAGCGATCCCCGTCGATAACGCCGTTGCACAAGGTCGACGTGAACGAAACAGTTTCTTAAATATCTTAGTGTAATTTGCGAAAGTCACCTCTACAACTGAAAATTACCTACCTATGCGAGCGTATGTAGATACAAAAAGTCAAATTAAGGTGACTGACAATAAAATTGTAATAATAATTAAGGAACTATTTTCCGATGTAAAGGGTTTGTACTAATCGTAACGTGGACATCCGCGCACGACAGACGAATTAAATCAGAGCAGTCGAAGCTGAAAGGAGGAAATTTGTTGTGGAAGAAACTGTAACGTATACATGATCTATGTGTACCTGTCGTTTACGGTTATCCAACAGGAATACTACCAGTAAAGGATATTTATGTTTACATATTTTATTCTTAAAAAATTCGCGTGTACTGTACTAGCTCTGGTAATACATATAAAAAAATGTTGTAAACTAAGAAAAACCATAAATCTATAACTGATTAAAAAAATACTTTGCTATTATTACATTGCACTATTTCATATTTTTCTAATTACTTTAGATGTAGTGACATATCAACAAGATTGTTCGACAGTCCTTGATTGTTAACAAAAATTATATTATACTACTGTACAATTCGTTAAAATGTGTAATAACAGAGAAATATGAGAGTAACTCAAACTCTGCTCTATTTTTTAATAAAGGGTTAACTTGTAAGTGTGGAAAAAACAATTAGTTAAAACGGAAGGATCGAATGAAAATCTAATAGTAAATTGGAATGGAACCAACTGTAATGTTAACAAATAACCATTAAATCGATAATACATTAAATTATTATTGAAAGTTTTTGTCAACAATTACGAAAAAGAAAGTTTTTTTTTGAACAGGGAAGGTTTATGGTTTTTTTTCGAATAATTTGGAAGATTAATTTAGCCCCAGAACAAGTTCAATGGTTATTATAAAGTAAACTGTTGTTAATTATCCAATTACCGTTAATATTAGTGTATTTAATAAATGTTAACTACATATCTCGTTGACAAAATAATTGTTTATGCATATTCAAAATTATAACTAACATATGGAAATGTTTTATATGTAATTCCATATCACGTTTCCTATGAATATTTCCGTGAAAAATAACTGTTCAAATGTTTCGAGAATATTTGTTTTTAGGTAATTTACCTGCTCATGGATGTAAGTTGTATGATACTTAAAGATATTTTTTATAAAAGAAGTCAAAAAAATAAGACTGAATGATAGATGAGGATGAACACAGAAAAATGTAGTTAAATATGTTGTTTATTACAAAATATTTAGGTACTATGTTAAAGCGTTTGGATCATAAGTTATAAAGAATCTTGTATATATTTGCCAGAAATATATCCGCTAAAAAATCCAAGGATCGAATATAATATATTAACTAAATAAATATTTATATTGTTAATTGCTAAACAATTTTAATTGTTGTTATATATTTTATTAAAAGGTATAAATGTTTATAAGACGTGCTTGAAAAGTTTGTAGGCATATGGAATTTATTCAACTCGTATACTTTTATACAAAAATAGAAAATATATTTTTTTAGTAATTATTTTATATGAATATGTTTCTAATATTAATTAGTAGATACGACTATAATAGTTCTTTTTAGGATAAAGTGGGTTTTTTAGCGGATATTTCACAAGTACTTTCTTCTAATGGCTCAAGAAGATAATACTCGGTGCGATTGATTAAAACTTACATAAAATTTAACATTTTTTACACGTCATTTGCTATTACAAAAAACGTACTCCGTATGCTTAGACTGGATAATAAAACTCTTCGAAAAACCTTTAAAATCAATCAACAATTTTTAGAAATTTTAATTTACTTGAAAGATTATACTGATTGCGATTACCGATAATGTATAAGTAGCTAAGTATGATCAATTTTAATTTATTATTCATCACTTAATGTTGCCTAGATTATTTTTAATAAAACTGTAGATTTGTAATATTTACGAACAGTTTTATTATGCTTTTAAACTAAGCGTACAAACTTCCTTTTTGAAAAAGCTCTATTTTAATTTTTCTAATATTTACTACACAATTAAATTATTAAATCAATTAATTTTTGTTTTATGCGGAACTAACATTGTTGCCTACTTCATTGTACTAAAAATTATTGTAAGTCGCTCGGTAAACTAATTTTGAATATTCTAGTCTTCTGTAGTCAATTAATTAAAGGTATAATACCTTATGGTACTACCGAAAATACCTATTTTCTTTTTTCCAAGCACTGTTTTGATATTAGAATTTACATAATTACAAATTTTATAGATAATAATCGAAATTATATCAATACAATTAAATTTTATTATTCGAATTATTGTCTCTATAAATTTAACACATTCGCTTATATTATGCACCTCACTTTTCCAATATTTTACCTCACATTCCAATATTTTACAATTAATTGGCTACAGATCCAAGATGTAAGTATCATTAGATGAGCGAGAGTAAAATTATTTGATTATAAAATATAATTTTATAAAATTTTAAACTAACAATAAGAAAAATTCTTTAGTATACTCTATTATAATAAATGTTTTTCAGAATGTTACGATATATTTATAGATATTTATGTTAATATATGGACAACAATCATGTACTCTGTAATATCATGAGTCTTGTCAGAAGCCTCCGGCTAGAAACATGATAATAAAATTTAAATGTTTAACCTGTTGTTTCATTTTATTAGATTAGATGAGAGTCTTACATCTATATAATTGGAAAAGAATATTACATAAATTGGAGCACTTATTGAAATTAAACGTAAGTGAACTTGAATTACAGAGCCCCAAATATGGTTTTAATATTATTAGATCTATAACACAAATGATTTATTATCGAGTACCTACAACATTTTATAACTTTAGGTTTTCATAACTTTGTACACGAATCTAACGAAATGTTCGTGAATAAATATTTTAATTTCTACTTGAAGTGCGGGCACTATTTATTATTGTTTCCTAATAACGTTGATAATGTTGATTTAAAGTTTACTGTGGTAATTTTCTTACTATATGTATCGATAATTTCTTGTGAAATTAAATCTATAATTCAAACGAATTTTGTAGACGATTCTTTCAATACATTTGCAGTTTTTATAGCAATGAGTGACAAGATTTTTTCGATTTTGTCCTTTTACAGTTTTGTATTTGATAAAAAACATTGGCGTGCTCTTCTTGTTGGTTTCAGAACACTGCACGATAAAACTGCCAGGGAAACAAACAAATTTAACATAACAATGTTAATCATAAAACTGTTATTTACATTGTTAGCAGCATTTTACGGAGTCTTCTTAATAATCACTGAAACCGCTAAAAATAATTCATCTTCAAAAATAATAACGATTTGTAGTGCTATCTATTATATTTTAGTCCACGTACAGAAACTGCTAGTAATGTTGATGGTGATGGAAATCTCCAATATCATGTCCAGCGTTAATCAATTTATACACAATTCTATCGAACGCGCTTTTATTAAACCATTAGATGCCCTTTTAGCCGACATAAACGCCATAAAATTTAAGTGCAAGCATGTATTTATGGTTTCCGAAAACTTCAATAATATTTTTGGAAAGTTAATACTAGTGGTCTTGTCTATGACATGGTTTAATATACTTCACCTATTAAGCGATTGGGTCAGCGTATTTAAAGAAGGAAGTTTCGAAGACAAATTATATTACATGGCAAACGTACTTCCTTACTTGCTATTAACATGTGTAAGTATTGCGATAAATGTTTGATGATATAAAAATTAGGATGGGTATTTTAGGCATTCCCGTTCTGCATGATTCTCTCGTGCGAAAAAATAGAAAAAAACGGTGAAGAACTCGTTCAATTGTGCTACACCTTGCAGAGAAATATCAACGATCCTAAGAAGTTGCAGCAATTAACATTGCTCTCGGAATTCGTGAAGGAATTGTCACCCAGAGTATCAGCAGCTGATTTTTTTCACTTAAACAAGCGATTTGTACCAATTACCTTGTCCACTGTAACCTCGTATCTTATTATAATAATCCAGTTTCACGATTCAAAAGTAAAACAATGAATTGATGCGTAAATAAATATATAAATTGGCTAGTTTACGAATGGTAAAATCGGAACGTCTTTTAGATAATCCTCCGTTTTAGGCTTGATAGCTCTTGATTTTCTTCTGTTTTTGTGAAATATCGCTTTTGTAATGATGAAATAAATCAAATCAACTCCTGAAACAAAATTAAATCCAGCTAGGTATCCTAGGATGCCTCCTAAAAATGCTGAAAAAAGATTAAAGCAGTAGAATTTTTTTAACAATATTATCAAGTGTAGATCTGAATTAAAGTTTACCTAGCAAAGTATCTGAAGTGTATATAATGTGTCTTCTATTTTTCACTGCGTTAAGTCCATTAAAAAAAATTCTCACGACGCTATGAGTTGTTATTTTTACTCCTCCACTGGAAATTGAGCAAATAAACAAATAATTTTCGTATATTTATGAACTGATTAGGTATGTACTTACAATAAGTAAGGTACATAAGTGGCATATGTGCTGTTTAACAAAGTAGTTGATGTTCTGTGCGAATAATAAGTGCTCTCGCAGTCACGCAGACAGCCAAGTCTTCCATTCATAAAAGAAAACCCATTATCCTCCAGTGACAAGTTTATTTGAAGAAACGCACTTCGTAGCCTCACTGTTAGATAACAATGAATTAATCATTTATTTAATTTAATTTTCTAATACTTGCTTTCTATTTTCGATAGACACGGCACATCTATAAGATTGCAAACTCTAAGATCTGGACTATCTAAAAATTACTTTGTACATATTAGTAGTTACATTGATTAATTGAGATAACTCACCGATTTGCCTGAAATAGAAAAATGGCGTGCAATTGCAAATTCGCTTGGTCAAATTCATTCTGGCTTCCACCAGACAATTGGCGAATGTGTACCGCGTGAAATAATGTAGTTTTCTCTCGTCGGGAAACAGGCACTGTCTAATTTTCACGGGAATTTTCCGGACTTCTTCGGATGAGTGCGTACTTTGCGCGAAAATGCTTAACACGTTTAGAACGCTGGCCGGGCTAAAAGAGTTCCTAGAGTTCCTATCGGGAAAGGAATAGGGATCGTGAATTTGTATCTAAAATTACCAAGATATTAATTTTTTTGTGTTATTGAGAAATTAATTTGAATATTGGATAATTTGTGAACAAACCCGGTGTCCTAGCGTAGGAACCGAAGAGGCGTAATAATCATCGATATCATTATCTATGAGCAAAATTAATCCTGAGTGGTATCCGCAACTTGAAGTCCTGAAAGGTGCGTTTGGTTCTTTATCCGAAATGAATCTACAAACAAACAAATTTTTACACTACATCTGAAATTCAAATAATGAACAAATACCCAGTCGAAGGAGTTGCATTCGCGAATACGAAATTATTGAAGCTGCAACAATACCCTTGCGTGGTTCTAACTTGCTTGATTATATTCGAGCATTTTTTGGTCAATCCGCTCCAAATGCACTTTATCGTTATGTCATCGCAGGAGTTTCCTAGTCGCCTTAGTACAGAATGAGCGGTGTAATTGTGGTGATCGAGAATTCGTTGCAAATTAAATAGTTCTTCGGCGATTTCGTCGTTAACGTTTAAGGTATCGATTAAGTAATACAAATATCGTAATTGTTTCTTTAATGTTTCTGCGTTCAAAGATTCGTTATGTTTCGCTCTGAAATAAGTAGTTAATGAATTATAAAATCTAATAAGTTTGATATCATTGGAGCTATTCATTGAAAGGGCGAACCTTTTATACTTACAAGTGTCTTGCAAATGCATTTGCCTTCTTTTTAGAAATCTTGTTATTCTCGCAAATAGTTATAGCGGGAAAATCGTAATTCCATATGGGATTTTGGGTGGTTTCGGTTACCAATATTAAAGGATTCTGTTCGTCATTGTATAAAACTGTTGCTATTAACACTATCGAAGTCATCATTGCGATGAAACAGATAAAAATCCAAAAACACCTACAGAGCAATGTATTTTATTTTAACATTTTAATCAATTTGTACTAACCTTTCTAGGAGAGTGCGTTTTGGTAAAACAGTAAATTTAAAGCCGTGCATGGAAGTAATTAAACAAAATTGTTTGATGTGCTCTTTTAGTGAATGATTTTTTGGTTCTTTTTCGAATTCAACATTTTTTGGAAATGTAAGTGTGCGTTTCTTCATTTTTACGAATTATTACCACGATACGCTATGATATAAAGCAAAACTTCAAATGATTAGGATTCATGTACTTCATGAGCTTTATAAAATATATAATTTATGATAGTTAACGTTGAAACATAAAGCACCGGATATCCTCAAACTTCCAAATAAACCTGCTATTTAAAAAGTACCTACGTAAAACAAAAATAATAATAATAATAATAAATATTTTTTTTTCTATTTAGTATATTTCTATAATTTTACAATTTGAATGAATAGTGACTATTTAGATTTGTGAATGACACCACAAAAGAAAAGTGCAATAAGTTGCGCACTGCAGGCAAGCAACGAAATATTTTTGCATCAATGTAATCTTCGTTCATTGGATAATTTCGAAACTTTGTTTGAATTCCTCTTAAATAAAGTGGTAATAGGTCGAATTGTAAAAAAATAAATTAGTTCCAACACGGAAATAAAACTGAATCCCGTGAAGAGTCCAAGTAATCCTCCGGAAAATGCTGAAAATATTTATCAATTAGTGTTATTTATGAAACCTGCAAATGTTTTACCTAAAGAAGCATCCCAATTGATTCGAACATCCCTTCTATTAGTCGTTCCAACAAGATCATTAAAAAATATTCGAACTACTGAATGCTGATTTGTAATATTAACACCAGCACTGCAACAAAAGATTTCCTTAAATTCTATATCTTACAGGCATTCAATATAAATTACTAAAGAGTTGCGTGATTCATCGAATAGCTTCTGCCGAGAACCGCCACTGTATTTTCAATTTTATATTGCACTAACTCACAGTCCGGCAAACAATTACATTCCTTTCGATTGGTTTCACTATCCCTAGGCTCAGATTTATGTATTTTTTCTGAAACAAAAATAATTTAATCAATCGCATTAAGTACATTTTCTACTTCTGCTCCTACTAAAGTTTCTGGCTAAGCAGGGCACATCCCGAAGATTACACGTCCTTCCTAATTGATGGTTGACTGCAATAACAAAAAATATCAGCTATTTTTTAAATAAAACTACAATTCACTCACCTTCGTGTATCGGTATGAAATAAAACGGAACGCAATTGCATAACTTTAAAGTCAAATTCATTCGGCATTCTACCATGCAATTGTGAAACGAATACCTGTTAAAATAGTACATTTTTTTCTCGAAATGAAAGTAGCAAGTTCTCCTCTCGACTGGTAAATTGGTTACTCTAGGCGAACAATAAGTTTTTGTAGGGTCAATCGACACGAAATTAATCATTTTATTTTGAATAAGAGTAAATCTCGAATTCCAGTCTGGATAATCGTATGGACTGTGTATCATCGCCTAAAATAATACATAGCTCTTCAGCTAATATTTAAATAACGTAGTAAATAGGGTTACTTATAGAAGGAAAATACATATTACTTGTAATCCTCTGGTTGGAATAATAGAAGTTATATAATCTCTTGGTTCGTTAACCATTAGTAATTCCAATCCCGTTTGGTATCCACAAGCTGATACTCTACTGGGCTCGCTCGAAGCTCTATTAGCGTTATATCTAAAATATTTCCCACAATATTTCGTTAACTTACGTGTATAAAATAAACCACTAACCCTTCGAATAAACTATTTCTTGTGGCATAGTAATTAAAACTGCAACACAACCCATTAGTAGTTCTTGTTACTTCAAAAATACTTTTGCATTTTTTCTGCTCTCCTTTCCATTTGCATACTTTTAACATATTGCATCCGGAGTACATCGTGGATACTATCGAATCGACGGAAATGTTTTTTTTATCCAGTAAATCTTGAAGTTCTAATAAGTCCGGTAGTTGTTCGATTTTGTAAAATTTGTAGGCGAAAAGGTACATTAGAAATTTCATGTTACTGATAAATTTATCGTCCGGCGAGCTTTTCCTATTGAAGAATAATTTAATTGCACATTATTTTCATAAAATATATTTTTGAAAACTTACAGTTTTTTTGCCAAACGGACAGCATCTTGTTTCGAAATCAAATTAATATCGCAAATAGTGGCACTCGGGTAATAATAATGCCACACTGCTTGGTGGACTGAATCTGTCACAGTCACCACTGGATCTTTTTGAAAATGCACCCAAGCTAATGAGAGTAAAGCTACAGCAGTAGTAATGGAAATTAAGCAAACAGCAGCCCAAATAAATCTACAATTTCATCAATGTCGAATTACATCGTTATATTATTTTCAGCTTTTATTACTACTCACCTTTCTAGATAAATCCTTTTTGGTAAAGCCATAAACCTATAGCCATGAAGTCCAGTGCTCAGGCAAAAATTCTTAAGATCCTTTAAAAACATCTTGAAACCAATGAGTCGAAATCAACAAAAAATTATATTTTATATCGATCCTTTGTGTCAATTTCCTGACTGAGTGCTAATTAAGTGCCCAATTTATTAAAATGACTGGCTACTTGGAATATATTATAAACGTATGGTGTATAGAAAATGTGTGGCAGAAAATATACTTGATAAGTCGAAAGTTGGATTACTTTTCACGCCTAAGTATTAGAAACTTCTTTCATATCGACTAATTCAGTCAATTTTATTTACCTAACTCATGAATTATAAATGAATTTACACGGATTCGAGGAACACGCTATGCATGTTACAATACTTAGCGGCAGTATATGGTAGATTAAACGTATTGGAGTAATTTATTGAAACAATGAAAGCAAACATAATGACAATATTTTTATGTACCTACGTTCGATTAATAACAGCACAAGCTGCAAAAGTATCGAATTGTTTACGAAAGTACTCCAAATACTTCTTCTTTCTTAAACTATTTCTTAAGGAAAACGAGACAAAATGACGAAGGTATGAAATAAATAGTAAAACAACAGTTATAAAATTTAATATATACAAATAAACTTATAAAAAATGATCAACACGTATCTAAAACAAAAATAATTGTACCTATTACATGCCTAAATAAATAAGTATATCACATTAAAAAAAGGAACGATTTGTATTATTTAACAGCTGTTTAAGTAGTTGTAACTCTGTAACAAAGGAAATTAATAATTAGTATGTAACATTAGTTGAAGAAAAGAAACTTTACCTGTTCGGCTATTTTACTTAAATTCTCAGCCATCGATTTTCCAGTTTGTTTTACTAGGCTGTAAAATATGCCTTCAGGATTCTGTAAAAGTATGTGGGGATGGTTAAATTCAACGGCAGATCCCGCATCCATTACCAAAACCTTATCGGAATCCATCACCGTGTGTAATCTAAAAATTTATATTTCAGTAGTAAATTTTTATCGATGTTTTTGTTACAAACAAAGTTACCTGTGAGCTATTGTAAGGACTGTGCAATTGGCAAATTTGCTTCTAATTGTAGATTGAATTAGCGCATCCGTTTTCGGATCAACGTTAGCGGTTGCCTCATCTAATACTAAAATCTTGTTCTGTTTTATTATGGCTCGAGCTAAGCAAATTAGTTGTCTTTGACCAAGACTGAAATTTGATCCACCTTCGCTTATTTTGCTGTCTAAACCCATCTCCATTTCGGATACCACTTCTGTGAAATACAGCAAAAAACTTCATTAAAACTGCTAAATTGAGAAATATTTTTTTCTATTACCTTTTAGTGCTACCTCATCTAAAGCCTTCCACAGATCCCAATCGGTATATTCACACAACGGATCCAAATTTGCTCGGAGTGTTCCGGAAAACAGCACCGGCTCCTGGGGTATGATGGCGATTTTCGATCGAATAGTCTTCAAAGGTATATCGGACGTGCAAATACCGTCGATCAAAATCTTTCCTTCTATGTTAGTCAGCCTGAACAAGGCGGATATCAGCGTGGACTTTCCAGCACCTGTTCTTCCCACAATACCCACTTTCTCCTTCGGTTTTATTTTAAACGTTAAATTATTCAGCACGTACGGGAGGTTGGTGGCGTATCGAAGGTACACCGATTGGAATTCGAGCAAGCCGTGTTCAGGCCAACGTTTCGGCGGTTCTTTTTTGTGATTGTGTATTTCTTGCGTTATATCTGTATACTCCAGGACTCTTTCAACAGAAGTCATCGAGTTATCCAGTTCGCTCCACTGACGCATACCCCATTGGAACATTCCTGTGAGACTGATCGCTTGAGTTATAGCTAAACCGACCATTCCTCCATATGCTGAAATATTATTAAAGAATGTTAGCCGTTTCAAAAGAGAAGCAAAGGAGAGAAATTACCATTTCCAAAAACATTGAAGCTGAAAGTGACTATACCGATGTAGACTACACAGAGCAGATCTAGCCAGAAACCAAAGGTACGATTACAACATAAAAACAAATAGTAAGCTGAACTGTGCAAATCTTGGTGTTTATCGAACTCCTGCTTTAGGATTGTTTGGGCTTCGAAGGCCCTCACTGTAGTTAGCCCTTGCAAGGAAGCGTGGATGTGCGAAAAAACTGGGCTTCGGGCTAAAAAATTAGAAAAAAAACTCACGTGAGAAATATGCGATGAGAACGTAATAGAAACCTTAATAGAAGCACTCATAGAAGTAAATATTTCGTTTACAATTAAATTACACTTACTTGTTGCCTCCATCCTTTTTAGATTTCTACTCGACGAGACATACACAATTTTGAATAAATAAAATATGGTGCCTATTATTAATGTAGGAAGTAAAAACCAGGTTTTTACGGTTGCTATCACAATAATATTAACGGCGAGAACGTTTAGAGCGATCTAAAAAGATTAAACTTTCAATCTCTAGTTTTAAGTTTCCAAATTTCAATGAGTCAATAGTAAATTTGTATTCATACAAATTGGGTGTAAAACTTACCTGAATAGTATCAACTAAGTAGTTCGGTAACATTTCATCAATGCAGCCAATGTCTTTGGAAAATCGGTTAAGTATCCGACCAGAGGGATGTGTATTAAAGAAAAACATTGTACCATTGCAAACTTTGTTGAACATAGTGTTATGAAGTCTTACGGACGCCTTAAGGCACATTTTATAAAACGTAATGGATCTGACAATAGTAAATACAATAACCGAAGCGATGATGACACTGTATATGTAAATGCAACGAGTCGAGGATGTCAGTATTGTCGATTCTATTGGGGATTGAATGTTGAACAGTTTTGGGTAGTTTTCCTCCATTTTAACGTCATCGGCGAGTGCTTCGAGGAGAAGACGATTAGTTTCGTTGTTTTTATACCGATTTTGCTCAAAGTCAACCCTGTAAAATTGTAATTTTTCATTTAAACATTTCAAAAAATGAAACAAAATTCTTACCATTCCTTAACGAAATAGTCCGATCCACTTGCAGTAAACTGCGTCAATACAAACAATATCATCAGGTAAATTCCATAACACCATCCGCCACCATATTTCAGGTACCTAAAGTAAACTTTAGATGAAGAAATTTGAACGTGCGCCTCTTCTTTGGCGACCATAGGCTCCTCTATGGAAGTACTATCAAAGGTACAATCTGATGATTCTTCATCAATTGTATCATCGCATTCCTCGTCTTCGACGTGGTGTTTGAGCAACTTCGCGAACTCACCGGGCGATTCGCTCATTTCCTTGTAATTTCCACTGGATACAATCGTGCCTCTTTCCATCAGGAAGATCCTATCGACGTTCTTCAAATACTGCAGCTGGTGCGTTACCAGCAGGGTGCATTTACTTCTCAGGTATCCGCTTATGCAATCTTCGAAAATCTGTTTGCCAACGTGGGTATCGACGGCGGAAAGCGGATCGTCCAGGATGTAAATGTCGGCTTCCTTGTAAATGGCCCTGGCGAGGTTGATCCTCGCTCGCTGGCCGCCGCTCAAAGTCACCCCTCGGTCACCCACCAAGCTTCTATCGCCCTGAGACAGCATGCTCAAATCCCTCTCCAACGCGCACACTTTGATCACCCGTTCGTACTTCTTGGCGTCCCAAGTTTCGCCGAACAAGATGTTCTGCTTGACGGTTCCGGTGAAGAGCCACGGTTCTTGGGAAGCGTACGATATTTTCCCCACGATGTCCTTCTTTCCTCGGCAAATAGGAAGTTCCTTCATGACGGTGTGCAACAGCGAGGTTTTCCCCGAGCCTACTGCACCTACTACAACCACCAATTGTTGCGGACCGACGTTGAAATTGATGTTATGCAACGTGTTGTCCTCTTGAGTGTCTATCCATTTGGCGCAGATGTTCTCCAGGTATATTCCCACTGACTTCTTCTTGGCGGAACTGTGGATAAGAGGGGTGCTGGTGTTGTGTTTTTTCGAAACGTAAGGATCTCTGTTTGCATCGGGGTAGACTTCATCGAATTGCAGGAACTCTTCGATTCTCGAGACGGACACCAACGCTTCGGCTGATTGACCGATAGCTTGAGGAAAATCGTTGCTTATAGATTGCTTCAAAATGTTGTAAAACGAGGAAATTACGTAAACGTAACCAGCGTTTAGTTTGTTTCCTTTATATGTGTAAACGATAATGCACAGGAACACTGCTGCTCGAGTGATGAATTTGTTGAAAGACATATGCAGGGCTCGAATGTATGACAGCAATCTTATTTGATTTATCTCAGAACTGTAATTTAAAAAGTATTTTAAAATTTATGTGAGGATTACTTCCAGTTATTACTTACTTCCTAACGTTCTCTACAAGCTGAGAAAACGCCTTTTCCCATGTATACATTTTAATGACTTGGATTCCGCATATAATTTCGCTCATCAAAAGCACCCTTTCGTCTGTTTTCACTGCCGTTTTTTGTCTGAAATTCGTTGTAAGTTTTCCCATAAACACTGCAATTTAATAATTCAACAATAATTTAATATAATAAAGCAGACTTTACGATAATGCAAACGCACTTACTTTGAAAAGGTATGAAGAGCAACAGGATTATAAAACCAGATAATCCAGTAAAACCTGAAACTTCGTATATGAGGTACATAATAACCAAACTTTCTAACGGTCCCACCCACAAATAATGGATATATCTAAAAATATTATCAAAACGATTCACGTCATTGGATAATAAATTAATCATTTGGCCGATGGTGGTGTTTACTAAAGCTTTTTTGCTCAATCTCAAACTTTTTCTGTAAATCAGCGAACAGCAGGCTATTCTTATTTTCATACCGAGATGCTGAAGCGACAGATGGTACCAATGACAAACTAGCACATACAAGAAAGAAGACAGTACTATGCACAGAGAGTAAAGGTAACCTTCTAATGAAGATATAGTAGTTTGATCTGGATTGTAGAATTCTATCAGTTTTCCCAACAAGAGCGGTTGAGACATTCTGCAATACGAAATAAATATTTTTAAGAGATGCACTTGCAATAAATTGTAATAATTCTTACTTTAAAATGAACTCTAAAACGAATGCCCAAAAGGCGTGAATTATCACATCTTTCTTGAATAGTTTCCATAATGGGCGCAACAAGCAAGGATGAGAGTGTTCTATTTTTTCTAGTTTCCACAGTGATTCCAGTTGATCACCTAAATGTTGGGATTCGTGCTCCTCGAAGGGCTTGTAAAGATCGTCTTGATTGAGTTCTTTATTCCATCCTTTATAAAATATTTTCAAACCCCAACTGAAACATAAAGCAAATTAAACATTGATAAAAGAACTATCGACATTCTAGTGATAATATTATAACAGATTAAAATAAATTTACTGCCGTTGCTAATGCTATAAAATTAAGTAGGTATTTATAAAGGTTGGGCTTACCAAAAAAATAAATTCGACAAGAAATTCGAGCTTAGCTGTGGATGTTTACCCTTATTCTTGAGCTCATCATGATTACCATCATCCATAGCTTGAAAAACGTACTATTTTATAAATAACTGTTGTTTCTTGTTCTGTAAAATAGATAACAATAATTGTAATCAATTAGGTTACAGACATATTGTAGAAAATATGGGAAAGCAACAAATTGAGACAATTTATTGCAAATTACTTCCACAAAATTAATCTACGAGTTTCTTGACACTAACTAACTACCTAAATAATAACGAAAAGAGTTGGTTGACTTTTTATCAATATTGTTCTTTCGTTCGTAAAAACATTCAGTTACTGTTCTCTATATGTTTAATAACATGCAAATTGTTTATTGTTTGCGTTCCATTAACGATACAGTTTAATTTAATTTATCTGTTACATTTCAAAAGAATAAAATTATCTTGGAACATGGAGATAAATACCCTAGAAATTGACCTATATTGGAAGCATAGTCATAATAGATAATGATTTACTAAGTTAATGATTTACGTATGAAAAATTAAAAAGTAAAGAATACTTCCGTTTATCATTTTTTTGTACTGATATAACTAGTTGTAAAATTGGTAGTTGCATTTTGTAGATTGTCAAAATTTTATACCTGTGAAAAAACAGGGTACATTAGATAAATAACAAGGTATATTTTAAAAAGATAATAATGTCTAATAATATAAAATATATAGCAATAAATAGCATTTTTATGTTACTATTGAAATGGCATTAAAACGGAATTATTTATCAATTTCTACGATAATTACTAATTTAAAATTAATTATTTTTACAGACAAGTACACCTGCCTAATTTTCGCTTTCTGTACCTTTATTTCGATTTTATTTAATATTTTAATAGAAATTAACATTGACCATTCATACCTATGTACATAGTATCAAACAAACCACAAGAAAATAGAATGTTAAATTAATAAACCAGATAAGTTAAAACACTCACAGAGGATTCACAAACATTTCGTAATTCCTGTATATTAACTAGATACTACTGTACCTAAATTAAATGATCAGAATCAGATGAGTCATATTGTTTTCCACTTTTTAATGGAATAATTTGAAAAGTAGGTATTCCAGTTTTGCAGCAGGTAAGTGGAAGAAAACTTCATTTCCGTATTTTCTTAACTCTTTGAATTTTTTGGAATATTAGATAACAAAATTACAATGTATCGGAATATCCAAATTTTTTCAAGAATTTTACCAACGTCGTTTATATGATAATACATGTTTTGTTTGTTAGAAATTCTTGAAACTGAGAGATTAAAAAATTTTATGAAGTTTCTATTCTTAGTTAAAGGTTAAATCAAAATCTAGTCATTGATAATTTACTGGCAAATATTTTGGTTAAAACCCCTTAGATACATATAAGAGATTTGTTATTATAAATGTATGAATCGAATTCGGTACTATTTGATTTTTTTAGTAGTGCAATTGAAATAAATTAATAAAATTTCCATTTCCTAATACCCAGAACTTACCCAGTTTATACGATTACTAAATGAATAAAAGAATAAATTATCATACCCGAACTTTTAAAAAATATACCTAACAATTATAAAACAGGTTCTAATAACCTACCGTACGCGACTAAACGTTTTTCATTTTCGTCAATAAATTAATATTTTAGTCTTAACATTTTTTCGGGTCGAAAAATTTAATTAGCTATTATTCCAAGAATTAAATCTAATAGCCGGTAACAAGTATAAAAATATCTCGTTAATTCATCACTTACAGGTATGTATAGCATGGTACCTGATACTTGCCTTATAATTTTTTCACACCCGATAATTAATGATAATAATCAATAACACTCTTTTTTATAATCTGTGTTCACTTCAACATCCGTGTGTTGACTGGCTGATCAAGTGTAGAACAATATTGGTTTTAACCAATATTTCAAAAAACGTTAGTATACACTCCCAACGGGTTAAGGTCGTTTCACTTTTTTGGACTTTTATCGTGCTGACTGTGGGTTTAAATTGCCTGTCTATTTTATATGTAATGAGAAATACACTAATAATGGCTTATTTTCATTAGTCCTTAAACAGTCCTTAGATGCAAAATGGAGAGCTAATGATTTATGGACATAGATTAGGCTTATGCTTTTCCTAAATAATTTGTTGGATATCAAAAACGTTGGAGAATCTTAAAAATGTGCGAAAGTGAATGCAAATGCATGAAAAATATTACAAATTTATATCACGTTACCTTATTTTATTAATTCTTTGCTACTAAATTCATTTATTCCTACAGATTTCGATTAACTTTGGAAATTATTAAACAACCTTCTTTAGCAACTTTTCTCACTTAATTCGCCAGTGATGACACATTACAAAATTACTCTAGGAAATATCAAATTTGCTTGATCCGTGAAATTAATGCTGCGAAATCCCACACTTTTCTGAAACGCAGATCGCGAGCACATAATATTATTATTCGACTCTAACGAGGTTATTTAATATTAGTAATGACAATTTATCATTTGTTTATTTAAATTGTGTCTTGTTAACGATGCATTATCTTCTAATACATAATAGACTAATTGATTACTATTCATATCTTACCTATTGAGCAAGCATCACTTTTTATACAACATTTAGAACACTAGAATTGCAGAACAAATGGAAGCTGTTTTAAATTTTTTGAATACACCTTGAATGTTTCTGGAATTTTACGAATTCTAGAAATATGTACGTAAATATCTAATCACTAAATTGTTAGCACATTAAGCAAGCAATAATACTCGTAAAATTTTGAAATAATAGAAAAATGACTGAACCGCTACCCGCATCGTTAGGTAAGCAACTCAACACATCCTAATCATAATATTAATAATTAGAATATTTGTGTTTAACAATCCTGAAAAATATGAGTACGTAAATTTAAGTAAAAAATATATGTATGGGGGCAACGTATTTTTTCAATTAATTTGTTTTTTGTGCTTATCCCATGTTATTTGTTAAGTTATTAATAAGGTTATAAATAAAGACCTGGTTTAATGGTGTAAATGACCAAGCGAGGTATAATACAATGAAATTTAAAAATGCATTTATTAAATCAACAATACCGGAATTGTGTTAATGATAGGAAAAGTATTTGAGATAATTTGATCTAAAAAAATTTCCAAACGAACGATTTATTGATAAATAACTTTATTATAATAAGAGTAAGTATAAAAATTGTCACAGTGTCTTCTTGTAATAATAAAAAAATTAACATACATTAAAATTAACTAATCACCACGTTAAATTAATTGATTTATTTTACTGTAATAAATATAATCCTTTCATAGTAGATTTAATCCATTGATTCCGATCCTGACAAATTGCAATATTTAATATGTGCAACTAGATTTACAAAATTAATCATACTACTTTCGTTATATTTTACAATTTACATGCAATTTTTTTCAATCATTATCCGCAATAAGTCACGCATAATTTCGACAAGCCTATTTTATTATAGGTAAAGAACGTACTTTTAAACGACCTCCTTATTTAACAAACTAATGTTTCTATCTATAAACAATAAATACATTCATTAATTTGGTAAGTATCGCAATATTTTTAATAAGAGCAAAAAATATGTTATTAACAAGAAGCGAAAGCTTTACTTGTGAAATGTCTCATTATTTTGTGACATTGAAGTGCATGTATGGTCGAACTAAGAAAACGATTGTTTGCATGATCCTACAAATCTTCATATTTGAGTTAAATTAATGAAAAATCCTATTTGCGCTGCAACTTATAAAATATAGAACAAACTGTAATTAGATCGATAAAATAGTTGACGAAATTGTATCATCTAATGTGGACTTAATACTCAGCCTAAAAGTCAAAAGTCAAAATAAACAAAAAATAGTTGGTTCCTTGTCAACATTTCGATGCAATTGCGTAGCCTAAGCCTTCGAATCACAATCAATTATATTCGTTTATTTCGCAAATGCAAACAAAAAAATATCAAAAATACTCCCCTGTATCGCTTCTAGTTAATAATTGTTTCTCAAAAAAAGTTTTAGGTGTACTAAAAGTGAAAGAATTTTAAATGTGGCAATTAGGTTAACCAATATTGATTGAACCCGCAATACATTGATTGCACGAACAATATCTACAAAAAACCGACGGTTACAAAATAAATTCAATTTATAATTACTGGCGCATTCAATATTCGCTCCGGCGACTTCATATAAGTAGGTAATCCTGAAAAAAATGAATAAAAGTAGTCAACTGTAATATTAATTCCTGAATTTTAAAAGTACAAAAATTACTTACATCTGGAGCTTCTGTGTAGTAGCATTGATGTGTTAACCAAGCGTTTTCGCAAGGAGAATTCCCTTCTAAAAATAATGCATTTATTGCAAACTTAAAGTAGGTTTATCATGTATGTTAGAGTGCTCCATGAAGTGCTATTTCAAATAAAAATTATTTTCAATGTGGAAAATTTGATGAATGAAGGTAATTAAAATGCAATGAATCGCGCAAATTATTTGAATATTTCGACGATTTAAAAAATTACTTACGTTTTGTACCGCACTTTTTAATAACTGGTGCAGCTTTATCGCGATATTCTTCTGGCAAAACAGCTATGGTTGCTTCTTCATCAATTGTACCATCGTCATCTATCTATAAATATTTCACGTAAGGTATTTTTTTGAGTAGGTACTGTTAGTGATATCATGATACTTACACAAGCCATCTGCGCCATTATACATTTTATGTAACATTTAAATTCTTCTTTGTTTGCAAAAATACCATTTCTAGCATTAAATATGTCGTCTGGAAACATAATTTTACCGTACAAATAGGATAATTAAGAATTTATGTAAATTACCTTCAATGGCTCCTGTTTCTTCAACACACGTATTGTGCAGCATATCTGCCAATTCCTGCATTTCTTCGCTGAGACCCTGCGATATAACAATTTTATCACAATCTTGTTCCAATAAAAGATATTTAAAATACTTACTTTAACTCGATTGCATAGAAAAAATAATCCGAAAAGATACAAAAATAAATCCATCATTAGTTTTCAACTAATTGAGAATGGAATTCTAGAATAACTGAGAAAATAATCCGAGTGCAATTTGATTTTATAATTAACCGCAGCGCTGTAATTAGCAACGATTTTAATAAGCAGTTTCTCTCGCTAGCTTATGACCAAAACAGTAATTTTTCACCAATAAAAGTTTTTTTTGTTTCCACTTACAACTTATCCCGGAGCGTAGATGTTTCTTCGTATAAGTTGTAATTGAGTGCCAGTTATCAACTCTCCAACATCTAAAAGTACTTAGGAGTTACAGGAGAGCGAGTTTTTAAATGCTTAATCCGATATCGTTTTAGAGAGGACAGTAAATGAAACATTATTTTAATTACACTATTTAATTGTTATAAATAAATTTTCAATGATGCCACATTAAAACACTAGTAATATATCGGTAGGAATTGTTCATTAACTAATGTAACTAAAAGATAACCTCGTCAGGAAACTGCTTTATGGTAAGAAGAATGCCTGAAAATGAAGCTGGTAAATTAAAAAATAACTGTTTATAATTGATATTTACCCTTTTGTCGGTGTCCCAGTAACATTTTAGTGTATTAAATATAGCATCGCAGATGTCAGATCCAGCTAAAACAACATTAAAATATTTAATGTCTACTTATACGAAAATTTCTTGTGTTTACCTTGAGTATCGCATTTTACTACTACAGGAGTAGCTACATCTTTCATTTCTTCGGGTAATATAGCCAAGGCTCCTTCAATATCCAGTTTTCCATCATCACCAATCTACAAAAATAAATTTGTACATCAAAAAACCTTACCTATTTATACCAATTGATAGTTTTGTTGAACTATTAGGATGCTGTTAAGTTTAGGAATGTGATTTTTGATTGATTTACATTTATTATTTGTACTTACAATGCCAACTTCGTCGAAAACACATTTCATGTAACATTTCAAAGCGTTGTCTTGGGGAAATTCACCAGCTTTTGCTTGATTTATAACATCTATAAATTAAATCAAAATTAAATGCATCTGATTATTTGGAATTTAATAGAGAGTTATTTTAGAATTGAAACAAATGGAAATAATTCCGTTATTTGGAATGTATCTATTACTCGAATCTGTTATAAATATTAATTATTACCAGTAGGTATTGCATGATATATGATATCGATTGGAATATGTGTAATTGTCTTTTTATTCATGAACTATTTAGGTAAATATAATAACAATTTCTATTAACTGTGTAACAAGCTAATACCCAATGAATAAAATAAAATTTTAGTAAATTGATTATTTGGAATAATTAAAAAATTCATTTTAATATGGGACTTACCCTCAGAAACTCCGGTTTGTCCTTGGCATTCAGCATGAAGGGAATTCATCAACTGTATTTGCTCTTCTGTTAAAGCCTGGAATAAACTAAACCTATTCAGCTTCTAATTGATGGAAATTGTGAGAAAATTTTCAAATTGAGAGTGGCAACTGCATTAAACTGTTTATGTTCAATCCCGATGCCAATTTATTTTGGATAATTAGCGTAACAGAGCTCGTATCAATAAAAATAAATTCGAAAATGTTTACAAATAATGTTTAAAATCGTTACCTTTATTCCCGTTGCCAAAACACATATCACAAATAACCTGAACATTTTGATGCTACTAATTGATAAACGATCGTTTAGCCTTTAAATAAATTACAATGTTCCGACTCCATATTTATATTATTTTCGATTTCATTGAAATTTGTATTAACATATAATTTTCGTTAAAATGGTAGATATTTAATAAAAAACAGGGACTGATTTAATTTATTTTACTTGTAACGACAATAATAGAAATTTGAATATTTTTCTGGAATTCCATCTCTCAATTAGGAATGTGTTTATATTTTTCTTAACAATTTCTTTATAAAATATATTTTTTGTATTGCTTTTATTCATCTGTAAAAGCCTAACAGAAATTTCCTCAAGGATTTTGAATTTAAAAATTAGAATATACGCATCAATGCATCCTTTTAATAACCATTAATTTAGGTATGAACAAACATGGTTTGTTTCGCCATCATTGCATGTCAGGTCGCTAATATTTAATTAATTCAAGAGTACTCTGTATTTTTGAAATTCCCCGTATTATTTTCGTAGTGTTTTATCAATGAAAATTGTTTATTTAAGCTCGTGAGCATTTTACGAAGTTGATTTTTGTTAAAGATGGACAGGGCAGGACAGGGTAGGTAAAAGACAGCGAAAATAAATTTATTATTGGATTCTTTAATATTTTGTAACATGTTCTTTTACATGTGGTTTAAAATTCACATTAAATCTAAACATTTATACATATACTAGTACATGCATACATTGATGTTTCAATAAATTATTAAAATATTTACAATATAAAGTTTATTAACTTTATAAATAATTTCTCTGCTAGTTTACTAGAGTATTTTCATAGTTAATTTAAATAATAAATAAATAAAAAATAAGTATATACAAAATTTAAAAGTTGCTACAATATAAAAATTACAACACCCTCTACTTTTCACATTCAAAACTCAAAAATGTCTGGAACTCACGAATTCACATGATGTAAGAATTTTCCTCCTACACCTGAAAAATAAAAACTTGCAATATCTACCGGTATTTTTGTTATTTCGGTTGCCACAGGTTTTTTATTACCATCGCTCGTCTACCCTTAAAGCTCGACTCTATTAATAGAGCCATAAAGTGTGTAAGAATTTACTGGAATCTAGGTTTCTCGGAAAATATTAAGAAGGTGTGCGGTGATAATTGTTGCGGAAATTCAAGGCGAGTACTGGCGATGTGGATGAAATCATAATGCGACTTTTGTCGTTAGCTTTTATTGCCATCGATTTTCTAAAAATAGGACTATTAAAGTCAAATAGACTGTTAAAATACCTGAAGACTTTATTTCTTCTAACCGTTGTATATTTGCTGCCAGTTTTATAGCGTTAACAAGCCAGTTAATGATTTATTTCGTACCCCAATGAATACATAAACACCTACATGTGAGTAGACATAGAAAATGCAGGAATCAATCAATAAAGGAACGCAGGACGTAATTTATGCCCATACCAAAACACTGAGAATGCGGCAATAGAATCAGCAAGCGACATTACGTATGATTAAAATTTAATAGCCTTGGATTCCTCACATTTAGCGCGGAATTGTTTGTCATAACACGAACATTACAGTTTTTTAGAGCCATTTGATGTTTGTTTGATGCTCGGAAAATGTAATACAAATGATAAAACGAAGATAATTTATTGCGTAATAGCCAATATGCCGAAACGTTGGATAAATTGCTATTTTGAATTCCGATTGTTTCTCGTTTATACTTTGCGTAAAACGCAAGCCTTAGAATTTGTATGACAATTCAGTTAATCTGGTATTTAGGAATAATTGATAATTTGAAATTCATCCAATTTTCTAAATGTTGCCAGCAAATATATTAGTGCCTAACCAGATGACAAGTTTTATAGGAAAAATCTTTTATCTACTCATTAGGAAGCAAAGCATTAGCTCTATGGTCCATATAATTTTATTCTATCATAACAATCAAAGAAGAACTCATAATAAAATCTATTATCTATATTAGAAAACACTCTTTTTTCTCCTCTCTTCATTTCAAACATAAATTAAGCTCGCATTATTAATTAACCAAATTTAATCGAACATTTCCGTACGGATCATTTCCCAGCCCCCATTGAACCGTAAAGAGCCATCGCAATAATCTCTCGGTTTAATACCATCATTGTCATCGACTTACCTATTTAGAGTTTAGTGGTCACAGTGGATTTTCTGTGAAGACTGCCGCCATTAACGAGGTAAACGCCGCCGCTATCTGCCGCCCCAGTATAGCGGTAACTGCTATATCTCGTGTCCCGGTGCCTCAAATTGTAGAAGCATCCTTTCAGCGCTTGCCGTACATCATGATTGGCGAAGCAGAATAGACATGCACAGCACAAGCCCTGCAATTTAATTGTTTGATACCAGTTATTAAAACCATAAGTGCCATATTAATAACATCATTGTCATATCAATAATAAACTAATTGGTAATTTAATTAGATGAAGGTTTTGTATTACCTGGAAAGGTACGATGATGAGCGTCAGCCACATGTAGGACCGGTACAGGGGATGCCCGGGCTCCGGTACTATTGGTAGCAAAATGTACTGAATTCCAAATAGAGGGATGAGAATTAGGGCGGCTCTGACGGCCCTACGGATTCCCACAGGTGCTGGGTTTGATGAGTTAGGGCGCATTATTGTTAGAATCACTCGAAGCACGTTTAATAAAAATGCTGCAAAAGGAAGAATGGAAATGTTTGAGTAATATCTACAACTAAATACTACGGTGCAGATTTGATGCGAAAACTTGTATTATTATACCATTATTGTGTTAAAACTTATATTAAAACTTGTGTTATTAGAGTAGATATTTATGAGGAAATAGAATAAGCCGGGAGTCTTGGAACTTTTAATTTAAACTGCTAAGTTTGCCTTATGCTCGGGTAAATTGGGAAGGGCTTATTTCCATTTTGCATGCAAGTTAGGGTAATTGATAATTAAAAATTTTAATTTATATTAAAGCATCCTTAATTAACCTTTCAGATGATAAAATTATTTTCTATTAGGTAGGTGCATAATAATAAATCGAATTACCTGTACATACTCCTAAAATTATTAATACAGGAATGCTTAAAAACCAGTGGCTAAAAGGTGATTCATCCATCCAACACCTAAAAAAAAGTAAAATTCCCTTGTATCGAAATTTTTTTTTGTTCTTCACATTTTCATTAAAAACACAAACGTATCACGTTTTTAGCTGGGGTTATACAAGAAAAATAAACTATTTCCAGGTCAAGTATTATACGAGTGTGTTGATTTTATACGATAACATGAAACAAGTTACTCTCTTCATGTTATTTTCCCATTTCGTTATAATAAATATTCATTACTGACTTTAAAATAATTCAAATGGTAATTTTATGCAAAACAATCACTTACTTATTCGTGTCTTTGGTGTAAAAATACCGAACCAAGTTATGCACGCCTACAATTAAAACTGGCAGGCCCCAACCCAGCCCGTAGAACCACTTTATGGTACGTTCCTCGCGAACGAAAACCACCACTAGGGCTAAATGCAAATGAAGACCCTCGCAGAACATCCACATGTAATTGGCGATCATAAAGTATTCTCGTATAACGTGGAGCAATTGACACCAAAGCTGAAATTAAACCTTTTATTAACATTAATGTACACCAAAGTTCGATACTTCGGTTCGAAAGAATTAGCACTATTAATATGAAGATGGCAATTTCGCTCGTTACAGAATTTCTTGAAAGTTTGTTAATAAAGTTCATCGATTGTTACCGAACTAAATGCTCCATCATTCAACATAGGTATCGTTTACCGAACTTACCGGATTCATTAAGGTAACTTCTAAGTAAGGTATAACTTCTTCGTACCATAATATCCATGTTATGTTATTCAAAACGAACGATATGAACAGCTGCGTGTGGATTCTGATCCTCGTGCACTTCAAAGATCTAAAAGACGATTGAAAATTGAAACACCCAACGAAATATTTTCACCGCGTAAATAGTGTCCAGAAGAAACATCTTCCATCTACATCAATCATACTTAACGGACATAATTTTTGACACTATTCAGAAAGCTTTTAATGAAACAACGATGTCGTTCGAGATCGATAAAAAAATTAAGTTTGGTCGTATTTAGCAACACCCACAATATTTTTATTAGAGATATTAATTTAATATATTTTGAAAGATCATTTCTAACAATAGCTCATTCTCATCAGATATAAGCAGCTTCATTTTACAATGAGTATATAATTAAAAAAACAAGATTGATAATAGTATCAAAAGCACTGCACACAAGACAATTAATACCTGCTTAAAATCAGGAAGTTCCTACCTTTGGCGAACCTGCGAAGCATTCTAATTTATACCACCATAATTCCAAAAACCACATTTTCGATTACAGTAATTAAACGCAGAAGCACCTAATTATCACAATGGCGATACCCCGATGAATATTAAAAGGGAAGCTGTTCCAATAAAATAATAATTAAGCCAAGTTTCTTTAGAATATGGAATAAATTAAAGGACGAGTTCTTTAAATTCCTCCGCTGTAAGTTCTAAAGAAGGCAGATCGATCGATCCGGCAAGTTCCCAGCCCAAAGTCTAAACCAATTAAAAATATTGTAATTGCCAGACCAGTAACAATTTTAATTGCTAATCGATTGCAATGATAAGATGAGAGATGAGGGTAAAAGTTTCTCAATTTAGCTTTGTTATGGAGATTGTAAAAGTCTGAGAATTATTTCTTGCCTTGGATAGTAAAATAGTTTGCTACTTTTTAATGAGCAATTTCTAATAAAGATGATATATGGAGAAATCAATGGATAACACGAGTATATGGATGAATGCTATGGATGAATCCCATTAAATTCGCACACAGTTGATAATGCTCAAGAACTGAAACGACCTCCGACTGGTAATTTAGTAATCAATACGGTTATTATTAATAAAGATCAATGGTTACTTTGAACTACCTAAAACGAGGAGATGCGATGAAATTTCCAGAGGGAGTAAACGTACGTGATAAATTGTTATTTTAAATGAAGTTGCGCTTCGCCGGCCTGTGAAATACAAGACCAAACTCTCATTCAAAATGCATCATAATAAAGTAGCAATCAATAATAGTTTGAAGATGAAATGTCCAATCGTGTTGAGGAAATCTAGAGTATGCAAATTATTACTAATGGGAAATGTCCAAATAAATGTATTTTACACTACGACAATCTCTCATTAATCTAAATTAGATGTCTAATCTCCTATCAGTATCTCCATTATATTCGTCTTTTGGGTGAATATCTTAAACATGACGAACATTCGCTCAATTGAATTGATGAAGGCCTTTGTTTTCGTTAATAAAGCATGCGAATTTATCGACAAATAGACAAATATGTTCTGGCGATATTAAGTGGATATATCGGGTATAAGAGA
This sequence comes from Phyllotreta striolata, assembly GCA_918026865.1. NCBI lineage: Eukaryota > Metazoa > Arthropoda > Insecta > Coleoptera > Chrysomelidae > Phyllotreta > Phyllotreta striolata. Next base: position 15,183,430 of record OU900094.1, on the reverse strand, counting down.
GGTTAAATGGTTCCTGAATCGTATCCAACAATAAATGAACTTGTCTGTTAGTAAGTAATTGTTTCCATTTGTTCCAAATGGATTTTATAATTGCTCCTTTTAACGTAATTGTGAATATAATCTGCGGAACGGAGATGGCGGAATAAGTGAATGTCGGAAGAGATTAGAATGCAATTATTAAATTGTGCTCGGCTTCTGCTCTCGAAATTATATTAGCAATTTTTAGTGGTTCTTCTTTCCTTTGCTGGAATTTCCTTTCGGATTAGCTTTAAGGAAATTATTCTTTTTATTTAAAAATGTGGTATAGATGTCGTAAAATCGGAGGTTTATAATTGTAATTATTCTCAGGCGCTTTTGATACCTATTGTACATTCTATTTCTTCTTAGAGAATAAGTAAGTATTTTTAGTGATCAAAAATAAATATACAAACAGACTCGCTCTTGTTACTTAGAGTGCTCTACTTGCAACTTATTGCACATTGTGAATTTTCTTTCTAGATATTCCCATCGGGTTACATCTTTTACACTCCTAAGACTTTCATACTCATTAATCTTTGTTATTGCTTGTCTATTCGATTTCTCGCAAGGAAGCGACGCGCTGTTCCTTGAAACAGGATGCATTAACATCGGATTCGGTTAACACAGAACATTTGAACGTCCTTTTATCAAAAGAATCTGGATTGAATTTCAAAGCAAACTGTTGTATTTATCATTTTCTTTTAGATACTCTCATATTAAATAGAGTGGGTATCGAGAAATCTAAATACGATATTTTTTACAAGAGCTTTGACGACATTGTAAACTAAAACTTTTGAAGTTCTGCGAGAAATTGATATGCCTATTATATGAATTTTCAGGGTTTGTAGTAACAAGTAAATAATTTATTTTATAATAATAAATCTTACCTGAAGGAGAAAAATATTATAAGAGAGATTACTAGGGCGGTCGTAGAGATTGCGTAACCGATTACTGTAAGTTCAATAATGAGTTGAAGGAACTAAAAAAAAAATACTAGAATTACTATCAATATTTGTACTTAATGGATATTAATACAGAATGTCCAGCGATGGAGATACAATATTTTTATATTTGAATGCTTAAAAATAAATATTTAACTATTTGAAACACACATTATAGTTAAAAATTTGATAGGACTCTATTCAATTTATCCTACTTCATTTGGGTGTTCCTTTTGACTGTTCTGCTAAATGTATTTTTTCTTATGATCGCAATGTAAACTGTTCTAACGAGTGTGTCATTATTTTCCGTTCTCTTTGTCGTCATGTAATTATTTCCATCCATTTAACTGTATAATATTTTCCAACCCCCATCGCAAGACATTAGGTTCACTTGTTTGATCCTGCTAAAAGGTCTCCTCGAATTGGATTAGGTAATGAAAATATTTGTTTACTTTTGCTATCGTTAGCATTTTGCGCAATCGTATAATTTTAAAGCGCGCATTTCATAAATTAAAATTAATAAAATTCGTTGCAAACACTTACACTATAGTCGTCCGGACTCATGATGAAGCACTTCGAATAGTCTACATAAGGAATTGACATGTTGTTCATATACCAACTTCCATTTTGTAGACATTCTTTGAACATGGATTCCGATTGATTAAATATACTTATAGCCGGGCAAGAATGGTTCGCTATTGTGCCCGGCGGAGTTTCCGCCCAGCAAATTTCTTTACCCGCCCAGAGGTACACCAATGTGTCGAACACCTCCGGACAATATCCTGGAAAAATAATTTGAAGAAAATAATTGATAGAAAATAGCTAGCGTTAAGAAAATTGATAGAGAATAGCTGAATCCATAGTTATTTGTTTTTGAGTCAGGTGCATAACTAAATTCTTCAATAATAGACTTTAAACATTGTTTTTAAATTAGTAAATTACATAAAATTAACATCTTGGAAATTTCCTTCATAAAGCTCCGAAACAGTCCATTTTCCTTTTTCCAATTATCTCATCGTCCGAACCGCTGGGTTAGCTAGTAATAAATCAAACTCCATTCATACACCTGTAACTCGGTTTCTTTTGCTTCAATTCATTAAAGCAAATTTTCTTATCAAATACTTTGCAGGAGACCTCATTTCGTACGACTTACTTTCGTTCTTTATAATTGAATGGCAAGGAAAGTTACCTTCATTATAAATAAATAAGGTAATCTCGACGGCCTCGATATTAAATTCCATTTCCAAAAAACGCCTGTAAGAATCTTGGCATCTCGGATTCCTTTTTTTATGTACCAGAAAGAGATTTCTAATTTGATTAAACGATTCGAGGCATGAAAGAGAATAAAACGAAATTAAAGCCGGAGGATTATTCTTGAGTAACACCGAGTCCGATAAAATAGAGGTGTAGTGAGTTTTAAAGAAAGCTCAGAGTAAGCTCTGTTAATGGTATTAACACAAAATATGTTAAAACGATTAAAAAAAGTGCACATAAAAATTAATTAGCATAAAATTAATTATTAGATATTAAAGAAGGTCGGCTCTAATTAATTATTTTTTTCTCGCGATTAAAACCAGTAGGTATGTTTGTTTTGGGATAAAACGCAAGTATCAGTAATTCAGAATTTTTATACGTTCCTTCCTTTATTAATAAGGGAGTGTGGCTTATGTATAGCAGTTAATATAGCTTGTAGGTAAAATATTTTGTTGAGCTTTCGCGGGTAGGGCTTTGTTTACCGTTCATAAAGCTTGCACGATGCCCACGCCTAAATTAAAAGAATCAACAGATTTGGGTAGCGTTCCTGAACTCAGACCGTCACAATTTCCTTTTGATGGTATCAAAGACTAAACGAAATTGCCCCTAATGATTCTGGCGCGTTGAATAAAATATTAAAATATAATCGAAAAACCTTCTAAAGGTGTTTATAAATATCTTGTAACATTGTGCTGGATTATCGTTGGTGACATAAAGGAGCCCTTGTGTTCCATAACATGAAAAATTACCAAAATGGCCCTTGGCTGTTGTAAATAGGACGGAAAATTTTGTTTGCTCACACTAAACTGTCGACTCGACGATTTTGAGCGGATAATTTGTAAAAAATGGCGTTCAATAACTCTGCAGAAGGACATAATAAAACCGATAAAAAATTCACCCGGTGAGTTTATAAAAAAATGGAATTGCGCAAAAGAGCTTATACAGAATTGTTTGAATATGGTGAATCCTATAGGCCTGAAATATGGGAAAACTTTTAATGGAATCTTGGTAAAGTTGTATAATAAATCTCGTTTAATTAGCTATATTTCTATTAAAGCACGAGTAGATACCGTAACCGATGTAAAAAAGTTAGTAATTATTTCATTATAATGGGAAATTAACCAATTAAAAGATCCCAAAAAGCCATTCATTTTTTTTTTGAAAATCACGAACTTCAGTATTTGCTCCATTGCGGTTGAAAATTAATCCGATCGCTTTAACTCGATCACGATCGAATGAGCTTTTAATTTGTCAAAATCTCATTTTTCCAACTGCATTAAAATATAAATGAAATAAACCCAAATCCCTCTGATAAATGAATTTCTGTCCGGATATCAATTAACAAAATTGTTTCCAACTGTTTGGGACGATCAAAGTCGGATTCATTAATTTTATAAATCCCTCATTCGTTCAAATTGTTTTTCCAAAAGTATTCGCTTTGTTTTAGTTGAATATACTTAAAAGAAAAACAAAGATACCTATCTATAAATGTATTCAGATAGGTTTTATAAGTACAATTAATTTCAATTAACGGAAAATCCTTAACGTGAAAATAAATCTTCGTATCTACATTTCAAATTTTCAATTTTTCAACATCACTCAAGAACCCGTAAACGCAATTACTTTTAAATCCTATATAAATATAAGGTGTTACTTTATTCACACTATAAATATTTACGAGCAAATAAGACACTCATTAATGAATCTAAATATTATTACAAACGTCTTCGTACTTGTATAATTTTTTTTGTTTACTCTGTAAAGAATGTAGGTATACATATTTTTATGATGCGTAATGTAGTTCAAATAAAAATAGTCGGGTTGCTAAGAGAAAGGCTAAACACAAGGGTTTCGCACTTTTGATCCTTATTTTAGCCATTTATCATAAGAGCCAACTGTAAAATCGTTAGTAGAAACGTAAACTCTGCTCTCGTAAATTAGTGGGAAGCATCATTATTATTTCGTTTTTCCCACAACTCATATAAAGTATAATTAAGTTAGGTGTAATAGTGATTTAACGAGGTGTAAAGCAGGCAAGTTTTTATTACATTTAGTTATACACCTGAGGAAAACTTCATCATTTGATGTTTATAAACAATAACAATAATTAGATTTTATGTGAAATTAACCTACCTGGGGTGGTATTTTTGTATTTTCCGCATTCCAAGTAGACTTTGCTTTGATTCAGTTGTGAAAGAGCCTCTTCGTCCAGTAAATTGAACATTCTGAAAAAAAAAACATTAACATTTAACTTCCAGATTTAAAGATTATACGTATTAAACTCGACACTTGATAAGAGTGTTGGGTACGTTAGATAAACTGCTCCACAAAAGTTAAGGAAGTTCGCAAATTTTGCGATTATTTTAAAAGTTACAGACTTTTTGATCACCAAATTTTCAAATATGCGAAATTAAATGTTTTCTCTCATATCTAAGAGGAATTTTTGCTCCTACCTCTACAACTTATACTAAATTTGGCGATCAAAAAACCTGAAACTTTTAAATTAATCGCAATATTTGTGAACTTCCTTAACTTTTGTGGAGTAGTCTATTTCAATAGTGTACATAAAAGAAGGCAGGTTAAATAAATATTTAAAATGGGTACAGGTAGCAAATATTGGCAAAAAGAAACTATCGAGAAATTCGCTTCTGAGCTCAAGCTTCCTTGTTCTTTGTTGCATGGAGAAGAATAAGTTCTCGCAAATCAGAAAACGTATCGTAAAATATGTAAATATTGCCACTTTTACAGGGCACCGTATGCGCTAGACTTATCTAACATATTGGATCTTACAGATGGAACATACATATTTCATTTTTTTTATATATTCTTGTTGTTTTCCTAAGTTTTAAAACTTACAATCCGGATGTTCTTTGTTTGCCGAATCAAAATTAAACCTAACTGTTAATTAGCTAAAATGGATAATTACTAATATGACTTATTGAATATTTTATGAGATAAGAGCAGGGTTTATAAGTTAAATTTCTTACAAAAATAAAGTAGTGCAAGATGTTTAGTTTCTGTTTTATTGAATTAGGAACATGACATGAAAATATAATTAAAAAAACATAAATTAAAACTTTTATTAGCGTGTGTGTTACCCAATCTCCGAACTGTAAACGACTATCTGAATATCTGTTATGAAAATATTGATATTATTTAAAGGTACTAAAGCTAAATTAAACATAAATTACATGTTTATTTTAAATAAAAAAATAAACTTAAGCGATATCGTTTCAAATATTTGCTCTGTCCAAGGGTGCCAAAAAATATACTACGTAAACTTCTTTTTAAATTACGCAGCTTTCACCAGTTCCCTAAAATTTTAAATAATTCGATAAAATTTATATTAGACTAGTGTGGGTGTCGAACTAAATAGGCCAAATCTTATATAAAAGCCGTATCGCTTGATTGATGAATGATTCAACCGTATTCCAGTAGGTTTTCCGCGTGACAGGTTTGTTGAATGTGTCCTTGCACTGCTATGATGAATGATGTTTGTTTTTGAACAATACCCTCACAAAAACGTCGAATTCTCACCTACAAAGAGTGCCCCGTATTTTAAATAAATTTATATTTTTAAAGGTATAAAATTTAATTGATTGACAAACCTAAGTAGAAGTAATAAAAGTCTCGTACTAAGCAAATGGTAATTAAAAATTTGCCTCGTTGATTTCGTTTGGCTTTTATCTAATTTCTTAGTAAAAAATATTTGTTTCCGTAACGACTTTAAAGAAGCTATTTTGAGGACGGCTCGTTTAGTTTATTATTTCATTACCACAATGTGCTATTAATATTTCCTATAAATTACTATTGTGTACAATAAAGCATTTTAGCCAATGAAGTTTGCTCTACTGTGAAATTAGGTCATTACCACTTTAACTTTTTTATTTACTGTAAGTTTTAGGTCGGTATAGGGTTTTTAAAAATAGAAAAGAAATAATAAATTATATAGGCAATTTTCCACCTTTTCAATTCAAACCGCCTCTTTCTTTTGGTGAAGAAAAATTAGGGCCTCCTATTTTTTCGTTTTCCGTTTTCCGTTGAGCTTTCAACGTATTCCAGGGGTTCGTTAAAAAAAGCTTCATCGAAAAAGCTAGAGCAGTATTAACCGAAAAGAACTCACATATAAGAGCCATAATTCATCATTAAATGCGTTTCTGCGGTGTTGTGTGTATTCGATCCTATTTTATGAACGACCGGGACTAACAACAAAAAATTGGAGCCCTTTGAAACAACCGGACTCTTGCTAAAATTGATTGTACAGAGTGTACAGAGTCTAAAAATATTTGTACCTAATTTTGATGATGATAAAATTTTTTAAATGTGAGTAAAGTAAACTATTGTAATAAATTGGACTGAAAATATATTAAAAGGTTTCTGTTTTACTTTCATTTCAACACTTCTACACATAAATTAAAAAGTGGACAGAATTTGGTATTTTTACTTCAACTTAGTGCATTACCAAAATATACCAAAGTGTTAATTGATGAACGAATTAACGCACTTGCCAAATTAAAATGAAATTATATCCAGTGAGAAAATGACATGATGGTAATATTAAAGCTTCTCAGTACACCCTCTATGTATATTTACGATTATAAACCGGTTCTTTCTAATTAGATAATTGCATTCCGCAGTCGTCAGAAATTATTCTGAGACAACGCAAATTGCAAATCAACATGGTTTAGGTGCAATCTGCATAATTGCATATGCATGAGACAATTAAACCTAATTAATTCCATGCAAGAAAAGTCAGCAGTTAGTCGTCTTCTGGCACAGAACTTGTAAAACCACCACATTTAAGTTAAGCATCCAGGAAAACTTTCAAGGGTTTTATAAATAAAAACTACAATACTAAATGAACTTGGGTAAATATTCAGAAGCTAGTTAATAAATCATTTTATTAGTTTTTTAGATGCCTTTAATACATTTTCCGAAGCAATTTTCTTTCGTTTTAATTAGCAATACAGTTGTCATACTCCCTTAATTCGACATGGAATTCAGACTATTCGACGCGTAATGACGAGAACTTGTATTCGAAGTTTAATTTTGACTGTGACTAAATGAGGAGAAATTAGATTGGAATAAGATTTAACACAAAGGCGATAATTTAATGGGTTGGTAAATTACGATTCAGAATAAATTAGAGATATTAATGAGTTTTTAAGACTTTGCTTGATCGTACTTTTGGAAGCATCGGCTTAATTTCGACTTTATCCAAATACATATTAAGTCAGTTTAAGTAGAAACCGAAATTGTCTACAACAAAATATCAAATTCGGAGATAGCAATGCACAGCAATTCAATGGAGAGATGGATATAAAACTAACCAAACCAACCATTGAAACTTTTATTACGCGGGGAATTCGATTTGGCGGTTACACATCGAATCATGGTACGCTTCTGCAGACACATTGAACTAATAATGAATTTATAATGAGAGCAAACATATTTGAGTTGCGGGATTAAACTGGGAATAAACGAAGGGATCCATAACAAAGTTTCATGCACCGAATAAAAACACTATACTTTTTCGTTATAATTATCTTTTGTGCGGTCTCGAGAGGAAAGATATTGACGTCGACTAGCACATTATAATATTGATCCGCACAAATAAAGTGTTAATTTACATGGTTAATAGTTGAAGTAGTTTTGGAGGCTGAAAGCACTTCTGATTGAATATAACCGAGGTACATACCCTTCTAATCTTCGGAAGTTTCAATCAATAAACACACCGTGAATATCCATTAAAATTAGTTGTATTAGAGCCTCTTTTGGTGTTCTAGGGTGGATGAGGAGTAGCCTCAAAGCGCCGGAGCCTCGAAAACTGCATGTTGAATAAAATGGCGAAGGCAAAATCGGATAAAACGGTTAATAATGGAGAAGACCAGGACATTTTAATTTTTGTTTTCAAAATAGTGTGTCCTAAAAAGGCGATTGATGAAATTTTTATTTTATTATGTGCCCAAATAAGAGAGTTGCAATTAAAAGTCACATTTAGCCATGTTGCCACATTGGTAACACATATTGGTATTAAATACACAAATAATAACCGTGAAAAATCTATAATTTGGCAACATTCTTGTCAACGTCAATATTATCGATGTTGAGTTATAATTTACAATAAAAATGTAACCAATAAACAAGCCGAACAGCGGAACATTGATAGATCAGTTTTAAGCCCCGATATCTATTATTACAGATTCCAGATCATTTTTTTAACTGGCACATTTATAAAAATATGGGCGGCAGATTCAAGGTAAATCCACACTTTTTCGCGAAGTCTATTCGATTTCATGCGTCTCCTTGTTCCATAATGTAAACAAATTGGATTATTTATGTTCAAGTATTTCGATTGAAATGGATTGGCAGGATATGTCGAATACCAACAGGAACGAATTTTTTCACAAAATACAAAGGAAACGCTTATCAACGCGTTTTCAGAGGTTGAATATTCTATTTAGCTGATTTCTGGAATCGCCAGAGAAACTTAAAAGCGTCAAGGATGCCAAATAAATGGTATTTATCATGGTTAGTATTAATGATTGTCTCGATAGAAGTTTTATAATTTTCGCTCTCTTTTTCTCTTCAAACAATAGCATTAGCTACCTACACATTTTTATTGCTTTATATTTTTTATTGGCTGGGTTTTTACGTCATTACGTTTGTACGTACTTTGAGAGCGCATTAATGAAAATGTATTTAATAAAAACCTAATATCAGCAATTATTAATGTGGAAAACAGTGGAATATTAATCCTGTAGGTAAATTATCATAAATTAGCTTAACCTATATTAATTCACAAAAGTATAAAAACGCATTAATAAATTATAAATGACTCGACTCTAATTTAATATTGAATTATAGATTATAGATAATAGGCAAATTCTCTATCAAAAGAAAACTAGTGTAATTCAATTTAATGATTAAGTATCTTAATTGTTTTTATTCACAGTCATAAAAGTAATTACATCTATTCCACTTCTATTTAGTTTTCTCATTTGTTCATGTTTGTTGATAATGCGTATATTTTTTATGCTAAACACTCTTTACTTAATCCCAGTCTACTAAATGTGTTCAGGTAAATTTGGGATAACTACATCTAAACATAACGATGATCGCATCAGGGCCCATACATTTTAGCGTGTATAAATAATTCTGCGACTTAGTATAAAGCGTGATATCTAACTAAACTTAACTCGGGAAGGGTATTAGTCCTCTGAATTATCATCACCTCAAATTCTAAATTATTCAACAATTACTACCAAGAAGTTTCAAACAATTCTAATTTAATTTATTTCATCGGCCATTTCCACTTCCCGTCCACTACACGCTCTATCGATTTATCCATCAACAATCCTTTTTTTTTTATTTCCCTAGCCCTATCTGTTCCCTTTGTTCTTGTTATTTTCGGTCTTGGATCTCATCGCTCCGTTCATTGCGGTTGATTTTTATGGCCTTATATTAGTTGAGTAACTGAGCCGAATTCCTATTCTTCCATACCGAGCGAGTGAAGTCGAAGGACCCATTTGTATCCAGCCTGCATCTTGAAGGTAAATATTTGCCATAGAAATTTCAGTGGTTAACAAATTACAAAAGCCGCTCAGACAAGGGAAACGGGCGTACACATGTTTAACCTACTTTAGGCACGAATTTTTAGGAAAACATAAGCTTTTCAGGGAGTGGAAATTTATTGAGACTATCATTTTATGTCTGCATTTATTATGCGTAAAATTTGTTTTTTTTTAAATAAATGACTGATGTATAAAATAGGAAGGAAATAACCGAAAGTGTGATTTATTTTTCTGAGTATAAAACAAATTGTACTTCGCAACAGACGAAATAAAATAGTGAGGTGTTCCATTGAAAAACGTGGCGTTTTGTGAAATATGTGTCGAATTCGAGTTCCAAATTGGATGGATAAAAACAAATAGAATGCGAATTTGGAGAGACAGTCTAGTTTATGGAACAAGTTTATTTGATTTGCTGCGAATTTGGGATAACTGTGTCTGCGTATGTGGATAAGAGCTTTGATCCTTAACGTTCAAGTTTATAGTTTAGGTATAAGTTGAAATTTGTTAGTTACTTTGTGATCATTATACATATTACTAGCTTATTACTAATATCCGAGTCTCTTCATGTTTCATTCAAAGTGCAACTTTGTAGAGAAAACGCTTTGCGTGCTTGTTTTACGGATTTTTATTTTATAGCAATGACTTTATACGATTTAAGTCTTTTTCTTCTTTTGGCAAAACGATGTAAAACCAAGGCTGTTATAACATGAGGGTAAAAAGAATTGCTACCGATAAAGATTATTGAATAACATACCTACAAAAATCCGGCATATTTATTCTGTAACAATGTAAATGTACTTGTAACTTGTAATGTTTTCTAGTATAAAAAATCCTATTATTAAATAAGTTTTCCCCTGTATTTTTAGTACCTTCCTAATTATCGGTTAATCATTCGATTGTTTAACAATTTAGAGAATTATGGATATGACGGAAATATTTAATTACCACTAGTTGAAAAAATACTTTATAACCGGCAGTAAATTCCGTTTTATCAATATTTGCTCCCTGTTATTTGCATGTTAATTAAACGGTGTGAATAATTCCCATTTTCTCTCTGTATATAACAACGTACCTAATTATTACTACTACCTACTTGTAATATTTTAGTTAAAACTATGCGTAGAAATAAACCTCAGAGGTGACAATTTCATAGCATCGAGGTAAAATATTTACAGGTAGTAAATCAATTGTAAATCTTGTGAATACATTTACTACAAGTTTCTAATTTTAAAACGTACCAGTGAAATCTTTGTATTTCTGCACATTTTCAAACAAAGATTTTTCTTCGCCTTTTTTTTCGAATCGATTATTTTAGAACTAAAATAAATAATTTCTTCCACGTATTCCACCAAAACAACTCGTTTAAGAAAGTGGAAACATGTAAAAATAAACTATTTTCCCCGGGATGACTTAAACAGCAAGCTGTTTCAAATAAACCGCGATATGAATGAATTTACATTGCTTTTGTGGCAAACTTTAAAATGAAAATATTTTTCAACCGTCCAAGGTTTGCCTGGTTTGAAATATAACAGACAAGTTACAGGTAAGAGTAGGTATATAAACTTTAAAAATTGGGATATTATGGGTCCAATAAAAACGTCTACATGATAAATTGCAAAATATAAACTGTATAAAATGGTAAACTAATTTAATTTATTCATTAACATTTATTGCTAATTAGGAATGTTTTCAAAATAAAGTAGTAAATTTATAAGGATTTTCATTAGATTTAAAGAAACGAAACGAAGCGAAGTTTAAGAAGTATGGAAATGAGGGAACTTTGGATAATAAATACACTCGTTGAAAATCCCCATAATTTAAAGTTATCTTAATACACAGATTTATTGAAATTAATGGTTCAAAATGAATCTAACTTAATTGTACACTGAAAAAATTTTGGTACATAATATCAATGAACACCATGTTTTCAACTTGTTTTCATTAGCTCAATAAAATAATACATTAATCCAATAAATTTTCATTCATTAGTTAATGAATTCATTTATTAACTCAATGTTTCTTGTAACATTAATTATTAATGTAAAATTTCATTAATTCAATAACAATTTTTATTAATTCAATGAAATTTAATCATTAATATAATAACCTAGTACATTAAAAGCGAATATTTCAGTTAATGTATTCGATACATTAAATCAAAGTAACTTGTACATTAATATAACGAATTGTTCATTCTTTTAATGAAATTTAATTATTGAACCAAAAACATTAATACATTCGTTCGATAAACCACATTCGTCATTTTTTATGTTGCCCGTACATTGATTCAACAAATTGAGTACATAAATCCTATGTTCGAGTTCATTGAGCCAATGAACGCATATACATCATTAGTTCGATAAAACACATTCGGCATTTTTAATGTTGCCCGTACATTGATTCAACAAATCTAATACATAAATTCTATGTTCGAGTTCATTGAGACAATGAATGCATATACATTGGTTCGATAAACCACATTCGCAATTTTTTATGTAGCCCGTACATTGATTCAACAAACTGGATACGTAAATTCTTGTCTCGAGTTCATTGAGTTAATGAACGCTTTTCATTAAGTCAATGAATATCAGTTTGGATTTTGGCAATACACACTAGAGTGCAAATCTATGCCGTTCTATTCTATTAGAAAAAAAGAAATAGATAGAGACGCTTTCGAAAATCGCGTTGACCGTTAATTACCCCTCTTTCTCTCCTGTTATTTCGTGTTGAATCGTTGAACTGGAAGTGTTCTGTTTAGTTAATTTCGTTTTCGTTTTGTATTATAAGAAGGAAGGAAGAAAATTCAAGCGCTGTTGTTTTAAGAGGTAAGCATTTTTTAATTCGGTACACTATAGGTTAATACTTATACATTTTATTTCTAGGATTTAATTTTAAACACAAACGTAAAGCCTAAGGGAGATATAAGTGCAACAACTTCAAGATTCATACAAAATGTGTGTAAGTTTTTATGGTTTTTACTACAACTCATTAAATTATTGGATATATTAAATTTTTAGGCCCCAAAGACATTTGTGAAACGTGCATAAGACTTCTGAAGTTTGAAAATTTATCATCGGAAGAGTTCGACGTATGCAGCATGTATTGGAACTTCGCTTGAGTGACATAAAAAACCCACAAAAATACAGATGATAAAATGAACTTATTACAAACGACCATCTGGATATAGCTTGGTGAGTACCTTCAATAGTATACCTACCTATACACCGTGCTTCATTCGCGATTGCAACATGAGCATTTCTATGAGTTGAACAAAGAAATATTAGTAAAATAACAGTTGTCAGAGTGAAAAGTTGCAATGACATAATATCATACGGTTTCTTTTTCCTTTACAAGTGTCTAATTGAAGTTATCTTTGTTGCACCCATAGCCTATGTTGCAATCTATATACTTACTGGATATGTAGATAGGAATTTACAGTCTACTATATTAACCCATAATTTTTTTTAGATCGATATGGATTTCGCCCCAGCGTATGATGCAAAGAATTTTATGGAATAATTCGAAAATAATTCTTCGAAGATTGACCAGTTTCTTCTAGCAATAATACAAAAAATGTAAATTCGTTAATTTAATAAATCAAATTCATTAATTCAATGTACTGCGTTCATTAATTCAAAAGCTAAAATTCCTTAATTCAATAAAAGAAATTCATTAAACCAAGATCCAAGTTTCATTGATTCTATGAAAGCATTTCATTGATTCTATGAAAGCATTTCATTGAATCAATGTACTACATTTATTAGAAAAAATCTAAAATTTGTTGAATCAGTGTACACCGTTCATTAAACCAATGTAAAATATTACATTGAATTAATGTACTTCTTTATTGGGTCAGCAACTTTAATTCATCGAAACAATGATTTTCATTTCATCATATCAACGAATTATACATCACTTAATGTACCTCTTCATCGCTTAATGAACAAACGTTCATTGATTTAATGAAATCGTTTATTGGACGACTTTTAATGTAAAAATTTCTTGGATTAATGTATTTTTTCATTATCTGCACGTACTTTTTTGGTTCAGTGTACGTTGAGCTAACCACATTTGTTTTGTGAATTTATTAATCAGCTGGAAGTTTTGATTTTAATGGTAAAATGTAAAAATTATTTTGTGTGTGTTTGCTAAAACCTAATATATTCTTAATAGATGCATATCCATAAATAATATATTTATGCATTGCAAACCAGCTAGTATTATATTTCATACATTACCAATCGATTATTCAATTAATATTTCGAAAGAAAATTATGTGCAATGTTATTCAAAGTATTTTATTTGATTTTATTAAAAATATTTATGATTTAATTGAAATATATTTCTTCGTTACAGCAATTTGGGCACATTTGAGCTAAGAGATGTAATTTTACCAAAATAATTAATAAAATTGTTCCTTTCTTTATGACTTTTATGTTTCATCTTTGCCCTTCATATATAAAATTTTATGTTTAGAAAGAATGAATCAAATAATCCGGGACCACAAAATTGATTTCGATTTCTCATATAATTTTATAATCATGGAACCAATAGCTTTACTCCAATTATTTTTAATATACCTACATATTTTTTATATTTCAGATTTTTTTGATAAAAAGTTATCCTAACCTTAAGAATTTGGTATAACTGAACCAAGACTTAATGCAAGAAGTAAATATTTGAAGAAGTTTCTCTAGCATGTTTACTTTTAAGTTTAGTTATGTACTATGAGAGGTATTATAAAGCTTTACGTTAAGGCATTGAACTTTAATAGTTTATAATGAAATTGATAAGTGAAATTAATTGATTAGTTCTATAATCCTAGAGAAAAGTCAAATATTGAATAGTTGACTAAAAACAATTGTGGCATTATATTATGGCATTGTCGCAAAATCCTCTTAATCGACGAAATTAATAATAAATGTGCCATTTTTATTTACAGCATATCATATTCCATTAATTCTAGAAGCACTATAAATGTTAATTTTGATGTTTAAATATTTTGCTCTTCACATCATTTTAGTTTGACTTTTTATCACAACACATATTTCAGTATGTTAATTAAACTGTCACCCATCATTTAGCATATTTAAATAATTTATAATCCTATGAAATAATTCCAAATTATTATGCACATACATATTTGCCGCTGCACATAAATATCGAACAATCCATTTAGACATGTCATTTTTCTATTAATTCGGACACTCTTAAACTCAGTAAAAAAAACTCACCTTATATTTCGATGTTCCACGACAACAACCTAGACTATTCTAATAGAGAAAAACAGCGAGCACTTTTACATTAAATTATATTCCCGCCGAGCGTCCCGACTTTACCGAAGTTTCTGCTAGATCAACAAACGGCGGAAAACTGTGAAGAGCAGCTCTGAAGAGGACCGCCAAATATCAGCGTCAGTCGTTCATTGGCACATACAGGAGCTGGAGTTTGAAAGTCCTGTGCCTGCCGCCGCTCCGCGCATCGCATTTTTGAGGCGAATAATAAAAATTCTACGAAAAAAATGGATCGGGTTAATGCATCAGGCGAACGAATGGTGTTTACTCTAAATGCGGATCAACTGAGAAAAAATCCTATCTCATCGTTGTTCTATCCAGATGGTTGGATTTTTTTATTTGGAAATATCCATGATACAGATACGTTCGAGGGCTTTAACGGAGAACGTAAGTAAAAAATTCGAGTTTGTGTCAGTGGAGTTGAAATAAATTTACAAGTTTTTAGTTCCCGGTGCTTTATTGGGATTAGCTATATAAATGAGGTCGTTAAAAAGCTTATTTAGCTGTCCTATAATTTTATCCGTCTTACAAATACAGTTAATTCTTGTCCCGAAGGAATATTTTTATGAAATAGCAAGGACAATTAATATAACAGGCGTTCGATCATTAAAAATATCTTAACGACAGAATTACTATTGTGAAAAACCCTGTATAAATCCCCAATTTCGCCGTATTAAGCATTGAAGCATTGCAAAATTGTATATCCTATCATCAGGTTACAAAAGTCTGAATTCAGTTAGAAAATGAAAAGGTGGAGATACGCTTTTTATTAACAAATGTACATACGAGCATTTCTCCTTTCAAATTTCTTTGCTATACTCGAGTGAACTTATTTTCTTCTAAAGGAGGATTGGAAGGAAGTTATTTTATCCTTCATAAAAAAATCAAACGATAAGTACCTACGCTTTTTGAAGGATTTTTCTTCATTACTATTTTATCATGTTTTTCGAATAATGTATTTTCTTTTCAAGCGACTCACTTTCATTTCTAATTCATGAAATTTTTACGCATTTTAAAATCTAAAAAAATTTGAAACAAATACCGGATAAAGAAATTCTAAATAGTTCCTGTTGGAATACTCGTATAATTCGAAAATATGTAGATATGGTATAGTAGAATCAATTAGGATATCCGGAAATTCTTAAAATATTTATATTGAAAAACTTACTTCATCCTTTCTTCGAAAACTTTATAAAGTTGCGTGTGTCAAAGGGAACACTCGTCTGTTTTTCTTTTTTCCAGCCATTCATCTTAACTTAAATAGTTTTTGAAGCTCAGAAAAGGCCAAGGATAGAGTTTTTGTTTGACAAACTCGCTTTATAGAGGTTCTGCTTGCACTGTGCCAAATCCTCGACTAAGTTTTTTTCTTTTCGATCGAACTTTTTGTTTAATAATGTAATAGAAATACAGGAAACTCCATGAGCTATGCCAACATTTGTAATTGCAATACTTAGCAAAAAAAAATATTAAAAAAAATCTACATACCACATAAATTAGGTATGGGGTTTAAACACTAACAATTTTGGTAACAATTTTATTATAAAAATTACAAAATATTTTTAACAGACACAATTGCATAAATATTAAGTCCTTATACTTCAAAATAATATTTTTCGATAATGTTTTCTTGGTAGTTGGTAATTTTTACAGTAATAATCATGAAACATTATAAATTAATGCCGTTAATTTTTAAATACATTTGACTAGCCTATATTAATAGATAAATACTGTCTTTCTTTGTAAACATTGAGTTGTTAAGGCATTGTAGTGATAGAATATTTTAAAATGATAAATATTAAATAGGTACCCTTTTATCACAGATACAAATTTGTAGGTATAAATAATATCACTCATTTGCATGAAGGATTTGAACAGTATGAACAAATTCAGAATTAAGAACATGAAGATTTTTCAAAAAATTTAATACCATAGGCATAATTTGTTTTATTAGAAAACAGTTATTTCAATAGCATGTTAAGAGAAATTACTAGCTAGCAAAAAGGAGTTTTTTAAGTACACAACTATTGTATATAATATAACGTTCATAACGTTTAATAAAACTCAACATTGCTCTTTGAAAAATACTGTTTGAGTTAAAATAGCAAGAACCACTAACGCTATATAAAAACAACCTATAATTGCCCCAGATATTTTAGACAGCCTAAATTTACCAATCAAAAGAATTGAGTACAAAACTACTACAGCAACAATTAAAGACATAATCGTGTATTCCAGAGAACCAGAATGAATTTGAATAGGAACTTTACCTTCTCTGATTAAATTTTTGAGCAGCCAAGGCAGACCTAGTGAATATAAAATATTCATTGTATTGGCCCCTAATGAATTGGATACACCGAATGCTCCTTCCCCTAAAAATATATTAAATTAGTAAGGCAACAAGCGGATTTAACTGGTTATATTTACCTCTCCTTGCTATGATGGTCATAGAGACTGTTTCGGGCAAACAACCTCCCACCGCCATGATGGTCATTCCCAATAACGCATCGGGGAGATGCGTAATTAGACCTAAAAATAAAATGTATAGTAAGCAAAATTTATTCTAACTTTAACCGACATATTGCTTGCTCAAAAATGTGCGTGAGTGTTATAGAATAATTAATTTCTTTTAAACAGTTACTCTTTGTCTTCTCGTTTCCATTGCAAAATTTCATATTACATTAGAGGAGACATCATTTTTTTAATTGCTTAGAGATTTTTTATTCAAATAACATTTAGATTTTGAAAGTAATAAATTAAATTAACTCTTACCAATTAAGCTAATCATCCATGAAATCACGTACGAATTGACTCCTATCCAAAATATGCACATTAAAAATGTAACCGGATAAAACCTCGGATAAACTATTGGATTTGGCACCGTGTACCGGAGAATTAGTTTCAGCGGCCAGGCGTAATAGAAGAAAATCTTTTGAAACATATTTCCTTCCGGTCTTCTGAATAAGGATTGTTGTGCCTCTGAAATTAGATAATATATTCAACATTTGCATCATAAATATTATTGTAAAAGGGTTTCTCTATATCTCTTGGATTTCAGAATCTCTCAATTATTTTGTAAAATTCAGAAAAGTTTATGGGTTTGAATTAGGATATCTATCATTTATTTTTCTTTTGCTCAAGGTTAAGGTTTGATAAAATTTTAGGTAGGTACATAAACTGATAAGTATTATACACTTAACGACGAAATGCGTAAATAGGGTATTGAACTTTATTACCTACGTAAGTGGACATCTTTCGATCTAATCGGTAATTCAATCTAATATCGGTAATATCTAAAGCCGATAATTATTTACATTAAACAACGTTATATATTTTTTTAATCAACTGCGAAATCTTTTGAGCAGGATGTCTTAAATGTCTTAACGAGTGCAATACTTATGTATAAATAATTTCAATTTCTTTTCGATTATATATCGAATTAGTTTGCAAGCTTACCCTTCTTGTCTTCTGATAGAACAGCTTCCAGAACTTTCTGATGTTCAACTTCGTATTCCGCCGTTTTATTTTCTTCAGAATACGTTCCATAAGCGGAGATATGCGAAGCCCTAGGTAGGTCCGGCTCCACCTCCTGAGGCTCCTTGCTGATTTCCTCTTGGGAGTCTTTGCCTTCCTCACTTTTAGCTAATTTTTTAACGAATTTTTTAACGAATCTCGCGATCTTCTTGTTGTTGAACATGATGATGAAGTAGCAGATGTACACCGATAACGAGATGAGGGTTTCGTACCAATATATCCGTCCGTCGTACGAAATGTAAATTAAAACACTAATTGCTATGAGGTAAATGAAGGCGTCTCGGCTAAGAGGATACCAATCCAAATGAAGTGGCTGAAATGCAAAGAAATGTGATTATTTTTATTGATATTTACGTTTTAACAACTACATTGAAACATGTTTAAAAGTATGCTAAAATTAATAATCTATCTATATTTAAAAGCAGTGTCTAACTAAGACTTACCCGTGCACTGGCTAATCCTCCGATTGCAGGAACACCTAAGGCGTTGAACATGGAAGAACCAACGATAGTACCGATTCCCAAGTCGGAATTTGTGACGAAAGTACCGATTGTATTGGTGAAAAATTCAGGAGTAGACGTAGCTATAGACATGAACGTTGCAGCAGCCACATCCTGGATAGAATAAAAATTAGTTCGATTGAAAAAAAGCTACAATTTTTCTATTTTAAGCCATGATTGGGACCACTACGTTCAATGAATGCGTAATTTTACAGAAAATTCATCGAGAAAATTGACTGCGAGGGGAATTTTTAGATTGAATTTTGAATATTTTCATGCTAAATTTCAGTCATGTTTTGGTTGGCTAATTAGCGGGACAGATATTTTGTACTTCTTGAAAATAAATTGGTAGTTTCGTTCTACTTCACTGTGCTTAGCGCTCGTAAAAGTAATTTCTAACGTGCTGAACTTACGGGGGTTAAATTTAGTCTTTCGCAAATCGTTTCAACACATGGCAGGAAGTAATCATTGCAAACGACAGCCAGCAACGTAAATCCGTATATCCCGATCAATACAATTAGGATTATGCCTCCATGAAGGATTTGGTCCTCGCTTAGGAAAAACGGAAAATCGTCGTCGTCGCCGTCTCCTGCACTGCAAGAGGAATTGTCCTCTCTAAAATTAAATTTAGGTATTTTAATTAAGATGTTACAAATTTATATCGGTACTTGAAATATTATATAAAATTCTAATTTTTCGAGTACCTAAGTAAATAGGAGATTAAGTTTGGATTAGATAAATCACATGACTACAATAAAACTCCTCACAAAAAAGTACTCTAATAATAGAAAATACTAGATTATAAAGCCTTTAAATGTAAGTCGTACTCAAACAAATAAAATAGTGCAAACAAAATTAAATCACTTACCCTTCGCGTAGTTTAGCAAATGGAACAAATGTTAATCGATTCCATTCTCTTATATACTTTTTCTGGACTCCACTGTTGTGATCATTTTCGCTTGCTTTATTGTCTATTGTCAAATTTGATTTGTCGCGTGAAGGATGAGCCACTGAAATAAAATGTGTTGAGTGAATCTGACAATAGTTCAAATGAAATCATTATTATTAGTCTAGTCAAACAAATATTTATGAGTTTTCACTTGCATAGCTAATATAAATTTAATTGATAGAGCATAAAATAATTTTTCCAAATCTCTGAACCCTCATAAGTTTGTATAATTATCTGATGTAATTAGATGTAATCAAACAATGTAGATTTTATGAGTTTTTTGATATATTTATCTAACAGTTCAGTCCTGATAGTGATAAATAGAAATATTGAAGCTAATCATTTTTAGGCGCTAATAGTCCTGCTAGAACACCCCGTACTTTCTCTGTCGAGTGATAATGTCGATAAACTTTTCGCAATAGCATCGTGTAAATCACTTTCGTAATATTTGTTTCTATTGTTAATCGCACAGATAATAAAATAATTGTTTATTTTTTATCGAGTTTGAGGGGAATTACTGTTTCAATAAAAAACAGAAATAACAATTTAAATTTTAAACAAAATTTTAAACAAAAAACTTTATTAAACATCTTTATACCCAAATCCCTTAAACTTTCATTACCTCCTTCTATAATACCTAATTGGCAAAAAGATAATTATATTCAAACGAACTGGATAGAAGGAATTAGTGGAGTAATGGAAAAAAGAAAACAACTCAAGTCTGGGCAAGGAGATTTTAGGATAAAAAAGGATAATAGGATAAAAAAATAAATTAAAATTCCAAGTTTGCTTAGATTTTCTTACCGACTAATGTAGCAGCATACGAGCATACCAAAATAAATAAACAGAGAGACGACCTCATCATCACAGCGATTAATCTGATTGACTGATACCTAACTGCACAGAAGATTTATTGAAAAGCATCACAAATTGTTATCGATAGATTCTAATCTATAAAAAAAATTCAAGTGGTTATTTATACAGAGGTAATTCAAAAAATGGAGTATTTACGTCATTAAAATAGTAGAAATTTCATCAATTAATATGAAAGGTACACAATTGTTGAGGGAGCTTTAGGTAAGTACATTTGATATATGGATATTTATACATAATATACTGCTCCACAAAAGTTAAGGAAGTTCACAAATATTGAGATTAATTTAAATGTTGCAGGTTTTTTGATCGTCAAATTTAGTATGAATTGTAGAGGAAGGGACAAAAAATCCACTCAGATACGAGAAAAAACATTTAATTTCGCATATTTGAAAATTTGATGATCAATAAGTCTGTAACTTTTAAAATAATCGCAAAATTTGCGAACTTCCTTAACTTTTGTGGAGCAGTTTATATACAGGTAAAGGTTATCAAAAAATTTACCGAATTTATTTCTAAAAATACTCCGATGGGTGGGTATTTAGCTAGGTTTAATTTTTTAAAAGAAACCCTATCCCGTCCCTGCAAAAATTATTGTGCTCTCTCTATATTAAATTAATTTCTTATCCATTCATATTCCAATCCATTAAAACGGTCCACATCAAAACACTATACATCACATAGAGATAAGATCCTGATAGATACATCCTCGTGTTTTTGCCACACTTAAAATTTCTGCACAATATTTGATACGAGATATTTTAATTAATACATTTCAATTCAATCAATTAGATAAAAAATATATAAAAAAAGTTAAACTGCCGTTTACAAAGAAAATTGATATGAAGTAGCTAATTACAAGCACAAAAGAAGGGTTAAATTTAAAACTCTTACCTTAAGCAGTTTATGAGAAACATTTCAAAACTGATATTCTTGTCTGACAAAATTAATTTAAAGGAAATGAATTAGGTAAAAGGTACTTTCCGAAATAGTAAACGGTTAAACAAACAGTCGTATTATTTTATACGACTTGAAATTATCTTATCGTATGTGATCCCCTGCATGTATTTCCATACAAACAAGCATATAAACCAGACATAACAATTATTTTGGGCACCTCAAAAATACCATAAAGGTAATCCTTAGTCGCAACCTTTAATCATTCTAACAATAAAGAAATTAAAACTAATATTATGATAAAAAGTCACTTTTGTTTTATTAGTAGAAGCTTATCGTTAGTCAAAACACAATTTTACATCATCTTTTAGTAGTATGGTAGTAGGTTTTATTATTAAAACATAATAGCCGGAAAAATTTATTGAAACTTCCATACGATGTGATAAGCATGTTATTTTATAATTTATATTATAATAATTGTAGAATATTTAAATAATTTACATTTGAATTTTAGTCTATATCCGATTCTCGCCCGTCGTCGGGCGCAGTAAAATCGACGCGACTGCTGATGTTCTGTTTGCGTGCAGCTAGACTGGGAAGGTACGGATTAAAGTTCCGCGTGATCCGCTTCGAGAAGCTGAAATCGCTGATGTCGCTGTCGTTCTCGTTGTCATCGATGGTGCTCTTCGAATTCGAATCGTCGATGCTGATTTGGCTGGCGTCCGACGGCGTCTCGTCTGTCTGCAAGGCACTTAAATTTACCGAGTTTTTCATCGAACTGAAATTTTCCAGGTTCTTCTCGAGTTGCTTCATTTTAATCTGGATGTTCTGCAAGTCGAGCTCCGGGTTGGATATGGATTGCACGTTGTTGGACCGTTTGTTGGAGTACTTCGATTGGATTTTCGTGGTGTCCGCATCGTCGCGTTCCGGCTCGTTGGCGTAATTGTTCATTCGCAGGTGATCGTCGCTCAGGATGAACCGTTCCTGCAGTCGTTCGTACGCCTCCTGCAGCAGCTTCAGTTTCTTCTCTAGAATTTCCTTGTCTCTCGTCACTTGCTGGAGTTGTTTCTTGAGGTTCTCGGCGTTGGTCGCGAGCTTCTCCATTTGGTCTAAAGAAAGTTTCTTGCATTTCTTGTTCGTCGTCATTTCTTTGTTGAGCATGTCCACTTTTTTTAAGAGAATGTCCCGATCCTCGACGAGCTCTTGGATTTCTTGCTTGGCGACTTTATTTTCATGTTGAGCGGTGGCGAGTTGTTTGGATAGCTCTTTCTTAGACTTTTGAAGTTTATCGATTCTTTTGGATAAATCAGATTGTTCCTTCATAGAGATATCCTCGAGGTTGACGATCTCCTCTTTCAATTTGTTTATTTCCGAGTTGGCGACGAAGGAAAATACATTTTGTTGTAGGGAAGGAGGACCGGCAAATACGACATCTTTACTCCTTTTATTAAGAAATTTTGTTTTATCCGAGAGGTTGGTACTTTTTGATGTGTTTAATATGTTGGGACTGCTCGCATGGCTTATGATTTGAGAAGTTTTGGGTAATGCTACTTGGGAAATGGAACCTTTAGGTTCGATTATTCTAGATCTGACTTTTATGGGGATTTTGGAGGTAATGAAGTTAGTGCGCGGGTAGCAGCAAGATACTAAAGCCAACGTGGAAATAATTTGATTATTCCTGCTAACGGAGAACGGTTTAATGCACATCCACCACAGCTTCCTTACCGTAATACAAAACAGTACAGAGCACAAAAACGTCGCCGAATTCCACAGCAAAAGGGAGAAACCGAAATTTTTGAGTACTACTAATAGTTGCTGGTCGAGGCTTTTGGGTTTGGCTTTTTCTTGGTACAACGTTCCGTAGATCAAGTTGTAATCATCGTCGCGCATGAAACCCCGCGGATTACCAAGCAAATCGAACGAGCACAGGAGAAACCAAAATATTAAACCGAATAATACTAAGGACTTCCAGTGTACGAACATTCTCTGCGGAAGTTTCACCCTGCATCGGTGTTTCGCTGGCATAGGACTTTGCGATTACAGTTTATCGGTAGGTAACAAAAACCGCTTTCGGATGGTGATTAACAAAAATTATTTTTGTTATTTCTTGACTTTGAAATTTAAAACGTAATGACTAAATTATTTGACATATGTAAAGCGGATCGTTTGCGCGTTCGGGGTTTGTATTTAGCGACGTTGACAAATTTAGGGAAAAGTTTTTAGAATTTGGTAAAGCAAAATTCATTAGAAATAGATTAATCTAACGCTTACCTTCGATACAAACGCACTGCCAATATCTAATTCTCCAATAAACACAAACTCTTATTTATCCCGCCATAAATTTCGATGTACTCGTATTGGTACGTAAATCCCTAATGCATCGATAAGAATTTTAAATTGACATTACGTTTTTATAGGCTTATGTAAGCAATAAATTAACATTAATAACACCAGAGTCGCTAAATAGTTGTAACAAGTCCATCGAGTTTTTCTCTGAACAGAAATTTTGAATGAAAGGATTTTCCTTAACGTGATTCGTTTACAAACACATCGGAGATCGGAAAAATATTGTATGGTATCAATACAAGTTTGTAGTAGGTACTTTTTTCATTTGGAACGTGTTCATTTTATTCCATTGTGGGATGTCCAGTATACCTTATTTATAATTCACAACATCAACTCCTATTCGGCTCGTCGATTTATTTTAGTAAATGAATCAGAGGAACGTTCTAATAAGTTCTAATTGAATCAATCAAATGGGTTTAATTTGGAATAACGTTGTTAACACATCGATTATGATTTTTTTATGAAAATTGTGGTTTGGTTTATGTTTCAACTAAATTGTACTAAGAATCTGGGAATAGTTAGGTAAGTTTTGTGGTATATTTTAAATTGTAAACCATTTATGTACCTACTATTGTGCACATACAATTAATAGGTTTGGAAATAAAACAGATATTTTAGAAACATATTTTATAAAATAGTATTCGCTTTGTACAATATATTAACTTGTATAAATTTTCCAATAACATCGACAATAATCGATAGTAAAACGTAGGTACTAAAAAAATCTTATAAATCACTTGTGAAAAGGGTTGTGAGAAGAAAAAAATCAGATCTTCAACAGGTATATTCGATGCATCACCGATCGCAAGTTGGTAAATTCACAGGAAAGAAAACATTCAGTTCCACTATTGTGGCTAATACCAAAAAACCCAGGTATGTCAACAAACAACTCGTTGCAACTTTCCAATCTAATCTGAAAAATACACAAACTGTTTAATATTAAATGCATTATATTACTTTCGGTAACTTACCGATACTTATTTAGAGCTATACTCAAGTAAAATAGAACCAAAGTGGTTAATAAAGCGCAAGCGCTGATATTAATTCCGGCTGATTGAATGTCCACCCAATTATTTCCGGGCTCCTTCGGATAAAGCCCAGCTTTTACCGCCCACGGTAATCCCAAACACAGTAGTATATCGAACGTATTCGAACCGAGAGAACTGCTGAGCCCCATGGTGGCATGACCTTAAATTTTTCATGTATTTACAATTCCACAATGTAACTTAACGTGATTTATTACCTTGTCTGGTTACGATTACACTAGATACGGCTTCAGGTACACTAGTTCCGGCAGCTAGAAATGTTAATCCCATAATGGAATCTGGTATATTTAATGTGTCGCCTGCGAAATATGTTATCTATAAATTCAAATAAATATAAAGTGGGGGGTAATATCGCTCACCTATTATTGTAATGATCCAAGAAACCAGATACGATGTAGATCCTATCCAAATAATACACATGATAAATGTAATGATGAATAATCTAGGATATTTCCTACAATCCGGTGTCGTTAAGTAGAGAACGAATGATATTGGCCATGTAATGACCCACCATAATTTTGATTTAGTGGTCCCTTCTGATGGCCATTCCCAAATTTTCGTCGATTCCTCTAAAAATATCAATCAGTTTCTCTGCCAAGAAAAAATTATAGTAACTTACCGAATTTTTGGCAATCTTCTAATGTTACTTCGGCGTCGAATATTTCCTCGATGCCGTGATATTTGCCGTTTTTTTGAAACAACAATGGGTAGGTTTCTCCCAAGACTTCGTTGTAGTATTTCCGGCGACGGAATTTAGCCACGCATTTATGCGCAAGTCTACTTAATTTGTCATTAAAGCACATTACTGCAAAAGCACCGTTACTGTAGAGCAATTTCGATTAGGGCGCGATTCTACTTACGCAAAATATATAGCGAATAAATTAAAATCAAAGCTACTGCTTCACCGACAAAAATTTTCCCATCTTCTAGTACCACAATGAGGCTTATTACGGCTACGCTGTACATCATGCTGTCGCGACTCAGTGACCACCAATCTACTTCCATGTACTAGAACAAGGACCCAAGTTTAAAATACCAATCTGCTCAAATTGAATTAGGATATTATTTTTATTATTCTTTTGTGAGCCATGTTTATAAGGAATCGGCATTTTTTAATATTCTGCTTTTTCCAATATGACTTCCATCACTATAATCCTTTAAACAGATTATTTTAGCCCTTAAAATGTAGTATAATTATAGAGATTTTTTAATCGAAACAAATTTCCCAGATTTTTGGATCAATCGTATGCTGTTGTAGAAAGAAGTGGGGTTTTATTTTAACGAAACTTCTTGCCGCATTTTCGGCTAAAATTTGCTCAAATTTGATATCGATGGATCCGAAGCAATAAAATCGAATACTCGAATTGTAAATGAAAAGCGTCATATTCTGCCAATTAACATCAATCGGGCGTTTGTCTGGCAACGACGTTTCATTTAATATATTAATTGCCTACTTCAACACGACAAAAAGGAAATTAGGTGTGTTTTAATGCAAATTATTTAAATCACATTTTAATGTGGATTATTTCACATAATTCTGAATATATCGTTATACGTGCTCTTGATCAAAATATCTACGGACGTGAATGTTTCATAATTAATTTGAGTACTTGATAACAATGTTGCTATGGTAGAACAATTGTTCATCTATGAATCATTCAAATTGTGTGTAAATGCGTATGCAGATAGCCCTAAATGAAGTGATCATGTTATAACTAGAAAATGTTATTATGAAACTGTTTCAACTACCGGTAATATCTAATCTTGAATGATTTTTTGTTAATCAAATTGATTAGATTACAGTTTATAAAACTATTTCTTTTTGGATCTAATGAGAGCAAGTTTCCAGTTATGTTTCCAGCTTTGTACTCTACAATTAATGCGTCTCAATACGTATAGTTCTATAAAAAAAATCGATAATACCCTGTTGTAATTGTGAATGCATTGATGAAAATGATAATTATCTTATCAACAGCTTTAATTACTTTGTTTTTTGTCAACTACTATAATTGTACTACTATTTATTTTTATATACGTAATTATGAAGATAATTTATATCTGCAAAGTTTAGCAACATTAAATTGAGTATTATTTTTTTTATAAAAAACATTACAGTGTATACTCACCACACGAGAAAAAAAGCCGCAACAAGCAGGCACAGCTAGGATATTAAATACTGCTGATCCAACCACAGCTCCAACTCCCAAATCCCCTTCAGTTACGAACGTACCAACGCTATTAATAAATAATTCCGGACTAGAACTGGCCATAGCCATGACGGTAGCTCCGGCTATGTCTTCCTTCATTTTCAACTCTACAATCGAAAGTCGCTAATCATTAATAGAAATCATTCGATCGCCGGTGATCCTGCAATGACTTACTATCACAGAATTTTTTAATGGCCGGGACGAAGTATTCGTCGCAAATCGTCGCCAGCATCACGAACAAATAGCACGCCAGCAATGCGTGTAAAATAATAAAACCATTTTGGCGCTGATCCCTTGTGAGCCCATCTGATGGAAATTCGTCGATGGCCGGCGGGGTGCAATTTTTCGTGGTGTTCGTGACGAGAGTTTCATCGTCGATGGCCAAAAGATGACGGGAGAAAGGATTTACTGAAAAATAAAATGGTTTTTATACGTAAATAGGTCCTCAGTAGCCTCTGTTCGATGGGAAAATAAAAAGCTTGGAGGTTACTGAGCATTAGCTATTTCTGTCGATCTGTATGTAAATTTCAAAATTTTACAAATAAGCACATGTTATTCAACTTGTTGCAGAGTTCAAAAATGTAATATCACGAATGTGTTATCTTAAACTTTGTTCTTGACAGTGACTATTAATTAATTAACATTAGAAGATTGTCGTGAATCACCAGTTCATAAAATGTTTGGGAAAATATTAGTGTAAATTACTCATTGATTGTCTCAGTCTAGTTTCAATATTTTCTTAAGAGTAAATCCATTTGTCTCTCAATTTCACAAATCATTCCTTTCCCCAAACTAAATTATTATCATGCAATCGTTTAATTATCAACACTGTAATTAAAATATTAACAGCTCATTTGATTATTGCTCAATTTTAAAACCGACATAGGTACTTTAAAATGTATAACTCTAAAATTATTATATCATCAACCTACCTGTTTGCTTTCGAATAAGTGGATTATTCCGCGAGAACTGGTTAATCAAAACATAAGTAAGAGTAACGGATAGCACAGTGAACACTCTGAAACCCAAGATAAAACCACTCTTTCTAGTCCTGAAGGGTATTCCCATTCTTTTACTAAAACAATGCCCGTCCGTTTGTCAAGAAAGCATGAAATCCGGTTTTATCGCGGCTCGATTCGCGGATTTATCTGTAATGTATGACGTTTGACCCGAAATTATTTTTAAACCGGCGTCACAAAGCTGCCTGTACTTTCGAAACTTGCACCAGACAAATGAGCTGGTCACTTGGATATCTTGGGAATAAATAATCCTCCTATCCCCCTTCCGATTTGTCTACCTATCAGTAATGGAAACGTTATAAAAACAACATTGGTTGGTTATCACACCAAATGGAGTTCATTTAATGTTATTGAAATGTTACTGAAGATTAAAGATTTTTGTTTGCTATCTTCTGTGTTTCCAAATAAAATCGAGTTACCTACTTATACAGTAACAAGTGATTTTATTCATGTATTTGTGGGCATTTAAAAAAATTAAAATACCCATTAATTGTTATTTCAAGTAAATTGCGTATGGTGAAAATTTTATTATTGAATAAAGTGCATTCTTTGATTGGTTTTGGTAACTTTAAATAAGTATTAATTGGTTTTGGAAGTATTCCTAACTTTACTATAGAAATTATTGTAGGAGCTACAGTTGACCTTATGATTATCTGATGTAATTAATAATAATTTTGAATATAAAATTGCGAAAATTTGATTTATCACACGTGCTTAAAATTGCGTACTTAATACAATTCATGTTTGCTTGCCCTTGGATCATCCAATTGCATAAAAAAGTTCTAATTCCAAAAACATTATAAAATATTAAATAATGTTCAGATAGTTAAAAAATAATTTACTTTCAAGAAATTGTAATATCAAAGAGTTATTACCTACTCTCACCAATTACGCTTATTTCTGTCGTAGCGCCGATAAAATTTTAAATAAACGGTTTATTTATTTTACATGCAGATAAGTAGCAAATTAATAATATTGACGATCAAACTGAATTACGAGTTGTGTCGAGTATTTACTGCAATAAAACAGTTTCGATTTAACCCTGAGTATTTTTCCATTTTAAAAGAAAAGATTTTTCTAAATTAAATGACCTGTGATGCAAGACTTATTGATTAAAAAGCCTCCTATAATTATAAATAATTTTATCGGGTCGTAATAAAATATTTCAGGAGCGGACGCATCGAGTTTCCTCTGCAAGGATTAGGAACTTAATTAAATGCGAATTTAATGAAGTGCTAAAATGTGTGTTGTGGAATTTCTTTAAACATTTTTATTTTCTATTTCTCCGACCTTTCGTTCGAGTTTTAATATTGAAGTTCGAATAGCCGAAAGAAAACGTGGGTTTTTCATTTTCAACGGACGTCAGCGAGTTTGTATAAAGGGTGGAAAATTGAATTTTGCCGAATTCAACAATTCGATCAAGTTTTACCTGATATACCTACATCTACGTACATTCTGCACATCGATCGAATTGTTTTTAGATGAATTCCCTCTGGGTGATATTTTTTATATTACTTTGTATATCGGTTTCTTGAGTTTCTTATTCGCAATGTGCATTGCATATTCAATGAATTATCGTAGGTATTGGAGGAATTTATTCGAATGAGATTGTTTGCACCGCATACGAAACTACGTAGAGTCAATTTTGGCATTGATTGATTGATTCGTTAGTCGAATATTTTAAGTAACTTATCTATTAAAGTCTGTATTTTATCTGAGTTTTTGTAATATTTATACAATACGTAAAATGCCAAATAAAAATTAAAGAAAAGTAATTTTTCTCTATTTATCTCTCATTTTTTGCTCGAACGATATTTTACGTAATCGATAACACATTTTATCTACCACATCTTAGATTCTTAACTGCCTAATCTTTATAAGGTAATAAACAAATGAATCTCCATAGTTATCTAAAGAGAAAAAATGCGTAGGTGCTTCAATTATAAGTTTGTTCCATAAAGAGTTTCATTAAATATTTTTAGTATTAACATGTCTATTTTAATCCTCGTATTGAAAACATTTATTTCTCATACATTATAACAATAAAATAACTCCTTTGAACAATAACCTACTGATTCTAACATAAAATCAAGATCACTGTGGTGAACATTGATTGTACAGTAGGTAGAGATTTAATAAAATAATCCATAAAATAGCTTATATTTTCTATTATAGTATTATGCTCCATGACCCTGAGTAGATATTGATACAATGTTTTGTTTTGTTTACTTAGTACTTTTCCTCTGGAGTGATACGAGCTCTTTGGCCTAAAAACTATGCTAAGATTGAGTAAACAATTCATTAAAAGCCTCAGATATTTAATTTACGCAGTACTTACCAGAAACTAACTATCTACTAACCAATGATAAATAATTTTTAGTATCTAATAATAAATTTTAAAATGTTTCTGTCTAATATTGTAAAGGTAAGTTATTTATTTACCATAAAAACACCAGGATGTAACGTGTCAGTCACGAGTTTTACTGGTACTTACAATGCATTAAAGAAGTTCATTAAGTACCTACTTTGAAGTGGGTGAAAATGATAATTTTTTAATTAAAATTAAGCAATTAGTTTAAATAATAAAAATAAAAGAGAATTAAGAAGGAAAATAAACATCGACTACAAACTTTATTTTTCAACAATATTCGAAAATTTACATTAAATCACTCAACTCTTTACAAAAATAGTTTTTGGTTTGAACACAATATTCACGAGAATTTGATAACTAAAAACAAAAAATTAATATGTAATTAATTATCTAGCATAATGAAAGTATATTATGCAATTAATACTTAATAATTAAAGTCGCAAGTCACACAAAACAACAAAATCGTCAATAATCAACTGCACTGTACAATATATTACAAAAAAATAAATACATTCAATAAATAATATCCTAGTTAAGAGTATTTTACATATTCACACAAATTACATTTACGCGCAAGGAAAAACTTAAAGACTATTTTTCAACATAATATTCACCTACTTTAAGAAATTGTTTCGAATTTAATTGCACAGTAAATACAATAAAAACGTTAATCAGATTTTAACGCAACAAATTAAAAATATCGTTTTTAAAACACTTCTAATCACTCAACAGAAATCCGATTGACGCAAATTGATTATTAATATTCAAATTTCTTTTAAAATTGAAACAATACTAAGTAACCATCATTTATCAATTTTGTAAGTAGATACATTCTCTGAGCATCAAGTAGGATTAAATATGATCAATTAGAAACAATATTAGTTAATCATATTCATTGAATATGGGTCCAAAAACCACTAATAAAATCTAAAGTTGATACTAAATCGTTTACTGCTAATTAAGCCAAATTATCAAAATTATCAATTATCTTAGGAATATAATAATTCATGCTGTGAACCTGCTATTATAAATAATAAGGTTTTTAATAGGAAATGTTGCTGAAATATTCCAAAATTTTGCTTATTGTTTAAAATAAAAAAATGGAATGTCAATTGAGTTAAAATATAAGAATTTTTGATAAAATACGACTACTTTACATATCTATTTGAACGGATAATTGGACGTTTATTTTTCACTAATGTGAAAACGTATAAAATCTAATTTTAGCTAAAATATCTAAATTATCTACATTTATTTGATAAAATCGAAATCTGAAATCCTGTACAAGCCGCTATCAAATCTGTAAAATATATTTTTTAACATTTAAATTTATTAGGTATGTGTAATTCTTTTTAAGAGCAGCACATCCTGCATTTATCAATTTATCAATATAAGAAATACTATTATATTTTCGTTTACATTTGCAGATAATTAATTTATTTATATCTAAAGTTTGTTATTCGTTCGATTTACTGAATTTCTCTTATTATGAGATCAACGAAAAATGTACAAGACTCCAAATTAATTAAAAAACTACAATACTTCTCTAGTGTATTGGCACATATTTTGGACTAACAGAGTATTAAAACAGCTTCAGCCGCCAAATGGATATTGGTCGTTGGAACACCGTCACCTGCCCTTGCTCCTTTCCACCGAAAATATACAGGTACACCTTAAGCGCAGGATCCACGCCCGGCCCAAACACCTCGTGCTTCGCATTCTCCACTTTATTCTCGGCCCTTCCGGCGCTGTGCGCTCTGCACTTCTCCCCGCCGCCCGACCGGCTCCGGCCCTTGTCTATGGCCAGCGACTGCGGCGGCGGCCTCTTCGTCCTGCTGGAGTGCCTGAACACCACCTTGGTGTTCCTGCTGAAGGTGCCGTTGTAGCTCTGCATCTCGAGCGCGTTGTCGTCGTCCGAGATGCAGTGCTCCTCCGTCGACAGGAGCTTCACGATGCCCTTCCTGTCCGGCTTGTTGTCGCTCATCGCCGCCCGAATGTCGGGCCCCATGTAGTTCGGGTTGCAGAATCCGAACGGGCCGCTCCTGTCGCGCTCCACGTTCCTGGCGTTCTCGTCCTGAGGCGTCCCTGGAACGCAAATATTCTACTATATCGCGTCTACTCCAACGCGCGAAGATTCTAGTAGCGTTTGATGAGGGAAAATAGATGAGTTTATACCTGTTTTGACGCTGTAACTGCTGGCGGAAGAGAGCCGGTTGACCGTCTCGATGCTGGCGTAATCCGAAGTGGACGAAACGTTTTCCCTGGACTTTTCCTCCAACGACTTTATCATCTCTTGGTACAACGGGTTATCCGCGTAGCCTATGTGAGAACTGTAGCTCTCGCCTTTCTTGATGGGCTTGAATCCGTCGTAGGCGGACTGTTCGTTGTTCGCTTGGACGCCGTTTAGTTTCTCCGACGGTTTGCTGGACTTTTTGCCCAGCAGGTCGTTCTCGTCTTCGCTATCTAAGTACACCAGTTTGCTGGCTTCTACGGGGGTTAATACTGGGGTCGGTAGGGTGAGCACGCTGAAATTTGGCACGGAGATCGGTTCTCTGGGGATTTTCGTGGCCGTGCTGTCGAACTCCACTCGCTTTTTGGCCACCGTTTCCTTCTGCTCCTCGTCCGCCGACGGGGAGGCGTCCGAGTTGTATTTCTTCTTTATCACGTACGCCGATTTCGATTTTATCATTGAACCTGTTCGAATAAAGTTTAAGCACAAATTGATTTAAAGGAATGTCAGTATCACCTCTACGTGGCGTGTCAATATCAGTATCGATGACTTCGATTTCCGTTTGAGGACTGGCGTGTTGCCTCAGCAGGCTCTCCGTGCTATCTCCAGCGCAGCCGGTGAGCACCGTGTAGCTGCATTTATTGCTCATGCGAGGAATGTTGAGCTGCGACAATTTCTGGATTTCTTGTAGGAAACTCCTGGAAGACCGGTTGGTTTCGGAGAATTGCTGCGCCAGGTCGCTGCCGTCCGTGTAGTTGTTCTGAGTCGCGTGGAAAACGAACGTTTGTTCGCAGGGCGCGACCTGCAATGCGATGCGTTTAATTCAGATCAAGGAGTTGCATCAAAGTGGATCAGAAACCGACCTTGTTGTTGGGAAGATAAGAGGAATGCCGATTGCTGCGATCCGCCGACGTGCACGTCCTTGTGCGTATCCTCAAGGACTTCGAATCGAAGGAAGTAGTGGAAGAACCGTTAAGGAGTAATTCGGAGATGATAATGGCTATGCTTTCCGAACGGGGCTGCGGCTTCGCGCTGGCGTTTATGGTAATTTTCTCCCAAGTTTCCAGCGCTGAAAACGAGGATTAGACGCAATTTAAACGGCAGAAATCGCAGATAAACATTCTTATTTTTCGAACTCCTCCAAGTTCTCGAAGTTAACCGAGTAGATCTGTTTAAGTTCGAGTCGATTTAAGGGAATGTTTAAATATTTAACCACCCGCCGGTACAAATTCCAGACTGGTTTATTATTCCATTACTGTTTTTTTTTTAAATGGGAACCGTAAATTTAGGCGCACGAGGGCGATGTGAGTAATCGTACATGAATACTTCATTTTGAATAACAGCTGCGTCAACATCAAGGGGAAACCAGCATTTATTCTGAATGGAAGCAATTTCAAATCGACGACTATATTAAAAAATCTTTAACAAGTAAGGTGCTTTGAGGATAAAAAAAATCAGTTCAGAGTGATTAATAGTTAACAGAAATAAGGAGGATAGAATGGAGAAGACTAACGATTTGAGATATGCGGATTTCAGCCCAAGATACGATTAGAAATGATTCATTAGAGCTCAAAACGGTTTTGAGTTGCTCAAAATGTGTAATAATTAAAAAGATGTATGAATTTTCGAACACCCTAATAAAGGAACAAAAATCAAACTGTCATTTGTCAGATTTTCTGATAAATATAAAATACAATTGCTTGGTTAAGGTTTTGTTTCTCATCAATCTGCCGCCCATATTTTTATAAATGTGCTATACTTGGCGCGTTTGGAAGACGGAGTAATAAAAATGTCAGGCGGTTCCAAAATATCCCTACCCCTGTACGGCAAAATCCTGTACAATGATCGATTCGATCGATAGAAATTTCGCACATCGCCTA
The DNA here is from genome assembly GCA_918026865.1 of Phyllotreta striolata. Classification (NCBI taxonomy): domain Eukaryota; kingdom Metazoa; phylum Arthropoda; class Insecta; order Coleoptera; family Chrysomelidae; genus Phyllotreta; species Phyllotreta striolata. The sequence continues at coordinate 15,148,500 of OU900094.1, read as the reverse complement.
CAATTACTCAAAACCATTCACAGAGTATCAACTTTTAGGCCGGCCAATGGGGAGTGAGTGATATCGGCGACTCGTTTACACCCCGGGTGGACTTCGGCTGATTAATGTGTTTATTACTCCGTCTTCCAAACGCGTCAAGTTTTTTTATAGTTATAAAAACCATCTGGAATCTAAAATAATAGATATTAGGGTTTAAAACTGATCTATGTTCGGTTGTTCCGCTTGTTTATTGTTTACATTTTTATTATGACACGATCAATAATATTGACGTTGACAAGAATGTTGCCAAATAAATTTTTCAGGACCATTATTTGTGTGATTAACACCATTGTTTGTTACAATGCATATAGATGAAGATGGTATTCTTTTATTATTATATCGAATTTTCCATTATGTAATAAGAAAATGAATATATCAGAAAATCCTTATCGTATATAAATATACAAAAAAACGCACATTTTGCGGAGTAAAGAAGGGTACCAAGGAATGTGGCAACATGGCTAAATATGACTTTTAATTGCAACCCTCGCTCTGATTGGCGCACACGTTATGACGTTTTTCAAACTTTAAAAATTCATTGCGTTTTTAAAACACACTAGTTTGAAAAAAAATAAATAAAAGTCATGGTCTTCTCCATTACGGTATAAAATGTTCGTTATAGCTACGATAAACGGGCTTCAAAGCATAAAAATATCTTACCGAAACTGAACTTCCACAGGTCGCTGCTGGCCTGGCCGTTCCTCTCGCCGCCGAAGACCAACATGTGGGAGGTGGGAAGCTTGGTGGCGGCGTGGCTGTGCAAAGGTCCCGGATTGATTTTGCACTTGACACAATGCCACGTCCGCGACGGCACGTCCCACTTCCAGAGATCGGAGCGCTCCTGCAGGTCGGTCATTCCCCCGTATATCCACATGGCGTCGCCTTGGAGGATCGCCGAATGCTTGTGGCGCGGCGGCGGCGTTTGGTCGGAGCCCCGGCCCGCCGTCGATATCAAATGCCACGAATCCGTCTCTGGAAATTCGCGATGATTGATTGATTCCGTGCCGGTTGTACGTTCAAATGATTGATCGTGCAAATAAATGCCATGATTTTGGTAAAAAGATATTTGTGGATATTCCAGAATTTCCCATATTTCAATAGAATAATATGCTCATATAATTTGTAATAGTTTTTAAAACGCCTTGTATAAGGATTCATCCCATTCGACACCACACAAACGGAAGCAATAACTCCAGTATAACGTCCACATCCCGTCGATATTCGATTAAAATGTGGACATTGTTTAGTTAATTACCTGCAGTGGTTTGTAAACGAATGTATTGGAAATTATAGTGCAATAGCAGGAGCGTTGCAGTATCTCTATTCATGTTCAAATTAAAGCGAGAGCTATAATGTCATGTGTGGAATGAAATCGATTTTCATTGTTAATTTGTAATTACAGAGAAAATTGAATTAAATAATTTTAATACGTACCGAAATGATACGCCCATAGTTCGTTGGTGGATCCTTTCAGGTCTTGGTATCCCCCGTATATCAGCATGGAGCCGTTGTAAACCAACGCCGTGTGACCTCTGCGTCCTTTGGGAGTGGAAACGCCTGAATAAAAAAAAATCACGAATTGCAAACGAGAATCTGGCATTGTTCCAACGTCGAGTTGCACGAATGCAAAAAAATGTAACTATCTAGTTGCATCAGTAATTGATTTGGATGAGTAAGAGTGGTTGAACAGTAACCTTTTTTCGCTTTTTTCTTCTTCCAACTGTTGAGTTTGATGTCGTAGACCCACAAAGGAGTTTCGGTTCCGTTCGAAAATCCGACTTCTCCGCCGAAAACGTAGATACTATCTCGATAAGCGATCGCTGTATGTTCTTGAAGACATGGTAATTTGTCTCCTACCGGTTTGACTTGATGCCATTTACCAGTCACTGGAACAAACATTTTTTTAAGAACTAAACCCTTCAATCAGCAACTTTCCTTTTCATCGCAATTCATTAGAATTCACCTCCATTTATCATCATTTGCTGAGATACAATTTTTTTATCCATCACAAATTCGTTAGTCGCTTAATTCAATTCAGTTTCACCCTCGAACTTTGCCCGTCAATTACGCTTATGCTACCTTCCACATATATCTTCATCTGGTCAATAATCCCCCAGATACTAATCTGTCGGATTACGTGAGTGTGTTGTACAAGTAGCCAGAGATTAACAAATTTCGCCTCGAAAGGGAAAGTTTCCCTAAACACGTTCGGAACAACGGTTAAGTGCATTGTCAATAAGATGAATGGCATTAACACGGATACCTAGTTGGAGGTTTAGATGAATGGGAAAATGGAATGCATCAAATTAATTTGTAATTTGTAATTTTTTATGGAGCAAATAAGAGCAATAAAAGGATCTCTAATAATCTATGTATATAACGAATGCCCTGTATAATTTATACTGTTTAATACCGGTCGCACACCCACAATATTGAGCCAAATCCCTCGCTCTGTTTCTGCAATAAATCATTCAGAACGTGACCATACGACGCAAGTCTAATTCCCCCAAACAAGTCGTGTATTGCGGGAAGATTTCCTTTCTGGTTTTCCGTAATTGGATATAATTCTTGACGCGTTGACAACCAGTGCATTAAATTGTCGAAGCAATGTATCACGATATTTCTTATACTAGTTGACACGGTTTAGAAGTCTAATTAAACGCGACAGTGTGGCGTTAAATTTAATTAACCGATTCACTTACCCAAATTGTACTTCCAGAAGTCCTTGGTGGGCAGATTTCCGTTCCTGCCGCCCAAAATGTAGACGAATTCGCCCACGAGCGTGGCGCTGTGCTTAGACCTAGCCGATGGCGCCGGGCTTTTGATGTTTTCGGGCGCTACGCTGCTCCACATTTCATACAAAAAAGGACCTCGATAACCGTCTGGAACAAACGCGATTATCGTTGAAAGGCGAGGATAAAATTCTACGACCCGCCGACTCCTTCAACTCGCCGTATTTCGAGAAAAAATGGAGCCGAGTCATTAGCAGGACGAGATGTTCCGGTTAATTGAAAATAGAAGAGCTGTAGATAATTTTTCACGGCACGAACTTAGCAATTCTAATGGGAATGAATTATTAAAAAGGAACCGAACAACGACAATTCATAATGTTTACGACGGCATGAGCAAAAAAGAGTTCGTGCAAAGCCCGGTGTAATGGTAAACTAATGTATTCGACACGCAACGCAACAGGAATATTTTATTTGATAAAATAAACAAACTGAATGTATTATTTTTGGTGCATTTCGAGTTGAACGGCATACAGTAATAATACAATATGTGTTTAAAGCATTTTATTTTCTGTGATATTTTTTATTATAACGGTGCAAAATCGTAAATAAGGGAGAGAGTGCCGCTCAGTTGATAACGTAAAAATCGACGCGACTATGTCTAATATTTAAGGGTCGGCAACCGAGTATAATCATTCTCCAGGGGCAGAAGTCGAAACTCCCCTAGGCATAGCCGAACATCTTTCCCTCCTTTTAGCCGAGAACTGGCCCATTAGGAAAAATGCGATGACATATAGTTGCGTGTGACGATGAGAATATCAAGAATTTATCGCCAACTGTACGCGATGTTTTGGGAATTGTTCACTCGAATGTATCGATATTGATGGGCTAATTGGCGTGACTGAAAACTGTTCTCGTTTAAGTTAATTTGTTTTAGATTATCGATAGTTTTTGCATCGCTCGCTTTTCGATTAGACTGGGGTAGTCTTCGGAAGGATGCTCTCGAAACTTACCCTTCCAATCGTGAATTTAATTTGCATAATAATCAGTTTCCTCTACTATATAAATAGTAATACGGTTTGGCTAACTAACCGACACAAAACAAACAAGAATTTACCTTCAAAACCATTATCTTTGTGTGTCAACGTTCGGTGCTAGAGCAGCGATATGAGCAGTATTATTTGTTTTGTTAAACACATTATTTATTCGAAAAATTTGATATTCTAGACTTTTGAATAAAAATGCGAACAACATAAGAATTTACTTTGTTTGTAGCATTTTTCCGATTTATTTCTATACTACATTCCTTTCGATTCTATAAGATTATGTAAATTATTACTCCTACTTATTCAAACATTTACATATTTGAGCATTAAATATCTACACAGGTGAACGAAATTCGTAGGTAGGTAAGTTTAAAACTATTTAAAAATGTATTTTGATTCTAATAAAATTACTCACACACTAAATATGTATTTTGAAATAGTTTAATTCAATTAACAAAATGAAATAAAACTACAATATCACTAGATTACAGTAGGCCTTTACCTGTTTAATATTATTCACTAAAGAGAATTAAAGCTTACTTGAATGAGGCAACAGCCCGCCTACACCTAATCTCTTCTATCGAATGCTAATCAGTGAACACGACAAATGCGATTTATTCAAATCGCGTACAATCACCGTCTCTTCCGAAACACCACCAGCACGAATTCCTCCAATCTACATCGCACAGACTTTCGACTTTCGACTTCCTCGAACGCGACCTTAACCAGTTTGTTTATTTTCGTAGCGACACCGCGAAGGCCCCATTACAACGAAACGCATGGCTCGAAACAGTATTATTGTTTTCCGGATGTCGCCCTGCACGGCGGCCGGCCGGAGGGGCGCCTGCGCCGCGACGTCGCCGTCGGAAGGAAAGCTCGCGATAAAGCTCGGGACAAAATGATATTGATTGGAGTTTTCCCGGCAGGAAGGCGAACCGGCTCGTCAAGCGCCGCACACGCTGGTTTGTTCGTTGATGGGGCACGATTCGGCCGGCTTTAGTCGCGGGTTTCGGTTAATTGACCTCTGCTTATTGTACTACCTTGATCTGTAATAGCCTGCGTAATGAATTAATTTCATTAATTTATTGGTAGGATGTTAATGGTACATGTACCACTTATGAATGAATTACTTAGCGTTGGATTAATATAGCGTGAACCGACGATACGTTTCTCGTATTATAAAAAAATTAATATTGTTTTGAGTTACTGAATTTTAAGTTATTCTGACTTGTTTGTTGATACGTTTTTAATAATGTTTGTTTATAAACTTGAAGAGTTCAAACTGTATATTGTTGACCCATAATAAATATCTAATCTCGTTTTATTATTCAATTTTTGTGAATTTAATAAAGTAACAATTAATAAATATGCTGACACCAAGTAACTAGGGTTCACTTACCACTTGTGCAATATTACATATGTTGCATAATTTGTATCAATTTGTATTACATATTAACTCTATAGACACACCGCATTACTTGATTTTTTTATGTAAAAAAACTATAATTAAACAGGGTAAAAAAGGAAAAATAAAAATAAATTGCAAACCTACTAGTGTATTAACTAATTGAAAATTGCATAAAAGTTACAATTGAAACTTTAGAAATGTAGAGACGTTGATTCACTTCTCATTATTCACATTGTATATGAGTGTTATAAAAGAATATGTCGCCCGCATAATCTACAAAGAAAATATTAATTTACCCTCTAAATTCTCTCGATACCTCTCTACTGGATTAATAAACTTACAGATATAAATGTTTCGAGGGACATTATGCCGAAACTTCCGATTTCCAAGGTGCAAGGCTTGTTACATCGTTGCATTAGTAAAAGAAGAGATTTCTTAACAACTTCAGGTTGTTCGTACCAACAACTATTGTAAATCGAAACAGAAATTCTGGAACTCTAAAGAAATTTGTACTAAAATCAGGAGTTTCATCAAATTTACATTTCGGGGTTTTTAATTTTTATCGTTTCAATTAATTAATTAATTGTCTCAAAAGTAATTATTGACATAAAAATGTTTCAATTGACCTTATCAGAAATTGAACACATTTAAAGTATTAATTGAATAAAAGCAATTAACAAAAATATCAGGAATTTTATCTTACGTTTTTATTGTAGGTACTTACCTCGACAATAATTTCGTTTGCACACCAATAATATATCAGTAATCTCATCACCATGCTCAAAGCGAATTGAAAGCCTAACAAGAAATTAATCAGTGTTACTTTGGTCTAAAAATAATCTTTTTAATAATTGAAATTGAAAGTTACAACAAATTCCATTACCGTGAGTACTTGTAGAACAATGGATGCTAATTGAAAAGAACTCTGCAAGAAATCTAATACCATAATATTTCCCATTACATCGTTAAAATCATCGATGAAGCTGTAAATAGAAATTTGTAAAATTTGTCCTAATTGTTAATAATTACTTATTAACCTTAACATTTTCTTGTGCATTATCGTGCACTCCCTTAAAGCAGTAAGGCAAGCCTCCTCTTTGCTACATTTTAATTGATTTTGTACTTGAATTGCATACTTATCGAAATTCGCGAATAGTTCATTTAATATCCTAAATTGGCCTATAGCATATATTACGAGGCCAATAGTCAGAGCATCTAAAAAATGAATTTTATATACCCGGTATATTATAAACTCCTTATTACATAATACCTGAGAGTATAATGTAAAATTCTGTAATGGGTCCACAAGAAAATTGAAACAAATAGGCTGCCATGTAATGTTTCTGCTCGTCGAAAGGGAACCATGCACTTAACATTAGCATCCTTTTCGTGACGGTTTCGTTTCTCGTTGGGTAAAATATTTCTATCGGAGGTGCACATAGTGGATAAATAACAAAAAAACACGTGTCTAAAACAATAATTTTTTCCAAAAAAAATTCTTCTTTATAGTCAAAAATTACCTAACACCATGCTGGCCATGTAAATCGTTATAAAAGAATTATTTTTCTTCGCGAATTCGTTGTAAATCCCGATAACTCCGGAATTCTGAGAGCCCAAAATTCGCTTCTCCGTAGAAAGCACCTCGTTTATCATATTCTTGGACCTTTTTGATTTTAAAGCGTACGCTCTTATCAGACTGAGCGACTGTATTGCCGTAATGCTTACGTTTCTCATAATTTCTTCAACGAAAATTACCTCGTCGAGAAGCAGTTTGATTAATTGTACGACGTAAGTGCTCAGAAACAGCCAGGTGAAAATGTAAATAAATTTGGAATAACGAAAGTACATTTTTTGATAGAGGGGATTTTTTGGAAATACGAATGGCCATAATCCTAAAATAGAGCAACTGTACATTGTTACTCTGAAGTGCTCGTTTTTGGGAAAAATCTGTAAAGTCAATTAAGATAATTAAAGACTATACAGTATTTGGGTAGTACTTACATCTCGCAGGAGCATAGTGGATATTGAAATTGAATTCACACTCAATCCTAGCAAGTTGCAGGAACATCTGATTATTTTATGTTGAATAATCCTAAGGTACAAACAATGACGTAGTTGTTATAAAGTAATAATAAATATTTTATTAGAAAATTGTAGACTTCAAAGTTTGGGTCACAAACTCGTGGTTATAAGGTTTTTGCAAAAAGTTTAAATCTAGATCAATAGAACTTCGACACAGGAAAATTTGCATTAATAAATTAAATCACCTGGAATAATATAAAAGAATTATTTCGTGGTAATGCAGAAGAAGTTTTAAGAATACCTAGGTACTTGTGTATTACCTAATTGATATTTAGAAAAAATGTATAACTAAACTTCACTATTTAAACTTATAAATGAGTGTTATAAACGAATACGTAGCCCTCATGATCTAAAAAGAAAATAAAAATATAGAAGATTTATCTGTTCTCTAAATCCCTTTTTATATCTACCAGATAAATAGTCATAACACAAACTTACAGATATAAATGTTTCAAGAGACATTATTCCAAAACCTCCAATTTCCAATTTGCAAGGCCTGTTGCATCGTTGAATTAAAATAAGAAGAGATTTCTTGATAACTTCGGATTGCTCGTACCAACGACTATTGTATATTGCTACAGATATACGAGAACTCTAAAAAATTTGTTGCTACCTATTAGAATTTATTTACATTTTTAGTAATTAATTTAATGCATGTTACCTCAATTATAATTTCGTTTGCAGACCAATAATAAATCAATAATCTCATCACCATGCACATTGCCAATTGAAAACCCAACAGAAAGTGAATAGGTGTTATCGTAACCTAAAATTGGGGCATTTTAATTACTATTTTCTAAGAAAATATTAAAAATTCAATACCGTCAAAACTTGAAGCATGGCAGATGCCAATTGGAAAGAACTTTGCAAGAAATCTAGTACCATAACATTGCCCATTAATTCATTAAAACTATCTATAAAGCTGTAAATAATACTTACAGGTATCTAATATTTATTCAATTTAATTTATTAATTAAATAGAACATTTACCTTAACATTGACTTATGCAGTAGTATGCACTCTCTTAAAGTTACAAAACAAGCCTCCTCTTTGCTGCATTTCAATTGATGTTGCATTTGATTTGCATACGTTTCAAAATTCGTGAATAACTCATTCAAGATTTTAAACTGGCCTATTGCGTAAATTATGAGGCCTATTGTAAGCGCGTCTGAAAATGAAACGTTCGGTAGTTATTGCGAGTAAAATTAAGCAATTTCCTACCGGAAAATAAGGTGAAAAATGTCGGAATTAATCCGCAAAAACATTGAATAAAATAGGCCGTATAATAATATTCCTGGTCGTCGAAAGGTAACCATATGCTTAAAGGTAGCAACTTGTTAATTACGGTTACATTCCTCTTTGGGTAGAATTTTACAGTAGGAGGCGCAATCAGTGGATAAATGGCGTAAAAACAAGTATCTGAAATTAAATTGATAACTTGATAAAAAACTTGCAAATTGGACTTATTTTTATTACCTATTAATATGCTGCACGTGTACACGTACGACAATAAAATAATTATTTCTCTTTGCGAATTCATTGTAAATCCTTGTAAGGCGAGAATGGGAGTTTACAATTCGTTTCTCCCTAGAAAGCACATCCTTTATCATATCCTTCGCCCTTGTTGATTTCAAAGCATACGCTCGAATCAGATTGAGCAAGTGTAATGCGGTAATACTAACGTTGCTCATAATTTCATTCACAAAAATTACTTCGTCGATAAGCAGTTTCGTTAATTGTATGATATAAGTGCTCACAACTAGGCAAGTAAAGAGGTAAATGAATTTAGAATATGCGAAATATATTTTTTGCCGAGTGGGATTCCGGGAAAACGAGAATGGCCATAATCCTATGATAGAGCAGCAGAACTTTGTTACCTTGAAGTGCTCGTTTTTGGGAAAAATCTGTAAAATTAACAGTAACAAAAAGTAGATTGAATGGTACTTAGGTAAATACTTACATCTTTGAATAGCATAATGATGGTTATTGATGTAATTTAGATGTGCTTTAACTCGAACAATGTAGGTACTTTTATAATATCCTGGTCATGAATGTTTAATCCATATGTAGGCAAGCAAACCCAAAGGACGTTGTTAAAATGTAATTATAAATGAATATTTCATTGCATAATTCTACCCCTCTATGCCTGTATTGTTGGTTCAAAATGTTATTATTCAATTATTTCATTGCGAATTTAAACAAATCCAGCAATATCGGAGTAAAATTCCCAATTGGACATAATTTTTATTAATTGAAACACATTTATATGGAAAACATCAATTTATTTATGTAAATAATATAAATCAACAAAATCACATTAAATAATAAAATGACGAAAATTCGCATTTGGATTAATACAAGATATAATTACTATTAAACACTTTAAAGACTGTAAAGCTATACGTATATGCACAATTGCAGTTCACAATAATCAAATAAATCTTTCAAAAAAGTGTATTACTAAAACTTGATATTAACAACACTTAACTTAAAGCACATTGACTACTTTAAAAAAAATAACAAGCCGAAAAATTGAATGAAAACAATGCTGTATAATATATCGGATAAACTGTAATTACTACATTATCAATTGCCATCTATTTAACAGATATGCCCACATGATTTGAACAACAATTACTTCATTAATCGTTAACTTCTTACGTATTAAGTCTTAATATTAGGTGAATAAATAGGCTTCTTATAAACATCAATTTGCCCACAAAGGAGAATGACTTGTATTCGTCCAGTTCGATGAAACTACAACTAACTAACGTACATTATTTTGTCGAAATTACATTAACAATTGTATAGCCTAATTTAAATAGGTACTCTATAATAAATTATGAACACGGATTGCCCACAAATAAACAGTTTATAGTACTGTGCGTAGTTAATTAATAGCCTTTAATGTCCAGGCTGTTCGAGCTAAAACGCGTAGATTTCAGGAAATATGTATAGAAAGTGATTTGATCTTTCTATTATTGTTCAATTAATTAGTAAAACTAAGTTTTTCTAAAAATTTAAGCGTTGGAATTCGAACGTATATGGTAAGTATTTTCGGAAGTTGTTGGAAAGTACGGCGATTGATTCCGAAAAAATTGCAAAAGTTTTTTTGTTACGCTTGAAGTTTTTCTTATAGTAACAAAAGTTTCGGTTTTATTGTAGTGTTATTTTGTAGATTGGATTTGAGGATGTTTTATCTAAGTTTTCGAAACTATTAATTGTAAGATTTAAAACAATTTGAACATTAAATGTTGGTCCACTATTTAATGAAATTAAATGTAATTAAATTACTCCACTATGTTTAAAAGGTTTTTTTTGTGAAAATTCATATTTTTTAATAAAATTAGTACCTCATAATATTAATTTCGAAGGGAACCTAAGACTTTGTTCGTTGCATTATCAATCACAAATCAAAAAGCTAATAATTATTATTTTTTTGAAACTGATATAAATCCCAATAAGATAATGGCAGAGGTATTTTACCTAAAGCAGCTGTTAATTGGTTACTCAATTGCTTTATTAAAAGATAACAATATTTAATAGGCTTTCTAGTGCCGATTCAAATTTAATGAACTTTTGTAAAAAAATGTAATAGATTATCTTCTTATTTTTTAATTGCTTTAGGTATTCACCCCTTGGAATGGACGGAATGGATTCTATTATTTGTGTGAAGTAGGTAATTTATTCTTTTGCAGTAATTTACGAAAATAGTGCCGTTGAAAAAAAATCAATTTTTAACAAGTAGATAAAATATTCTTAGACCTTATTATTAATTTACCATTTAATTTTTTATGGTATTTACCTTCTAGTTCCTATAATTTTAATTAAAAACAAATGTGGATTAAAGTCACTTAATATTCAGCGAGAACTTGGGAGTGGCATACGACACTTTTCCCACGACTATCGCAGATTTCAGAAAGTCTATGAAAAGTAAATTGAAAATTATTATTTTTTATAAAAGACAAAATTTCTCGCACTATTATGTCAATTCCTAGCAGTTTTATTGTAGGTTTATAATTTATTGTTGATAGTTCAAACCAGGGCTTCAGTATTAGATGAAAAAATATATTTTTTTCAATCAATATATTTATGATAATTATTCACATTAAAAAAAGATTTTCTGTTCATTCCTTACCTAAAGCCCCAGCTAAAACAACGTAATTTGCATAACATTATTTATATTTCAAGTACATTTATTAATAAATAAACTGAAGATAATCACAAAAAAATTGTTAGTTACAAAAGAATTTGTAAGTAAAATCCTCTATATCCTTATTAAAATTAAGCAAATATTTGCTAAGTATACAAAAAATAAATAACTTTATTTACAGATTTAATAGAAGTATATATCTCAAATAAAACGAGATGAAAATCTTGATTTAAACAAGTAATTTTTGTCTATACAACAACATCGAATTCGTTGAAATATGCCCACACGTATTCACGTGAAATTTAGTACCATAAACGATATTTTCACAATTAATATTAGGCCTAGTGAAAAAATTTACAATTTTATCATTCAAAAATCCATTACAGAGTATTTAATACATGTCATATATAACCTACGAGTAGGTTAAATTTTGAAAAATACAATAGTGATTTTGAATCGTTTTTAATTAATAAATCGAAATTTGTGTATCAACTTTTGCAAATTTCAAAAATATTTAATCCTATAAAACTTTGGCGTACACTTTCGATTTTTTTTATTATTTTTGGCATTATTTATAAAGGAATACTTAAATTCTAATTCTGCCAATTGGGTCCTCAATGCTAGAACTCTAGCATCTATAATAAGCAATTATAAAAATTCAGTAAATTAATACAAGGCGTATTAAATTACTAGGTTCAATTGGATGAATGATTCATAAAATTACAGCTTACATTGTTTTCATTTCTATCTGAATAACATAATTATCAAAGTTACAAAAAACGTATTATATTTTTTTGTGAATCACAGATAGAAAGCCAGTTCAAGTCTTAAAATTTCTTTCCTTATCAAATTTGCCTGAATTTTAACGAAACAACTCCAACAAGATGTAGTAAAATGCATAACAAATCAATCTTAATCCTACGAACTGTAAAAGAATACTAAAATTTGAGCATATTGACTCATAAAATAGTATTACTGGCACATTTAAACAACATTGAACACTTTTTAATATTAAAGCTGAATAGGTACAGAATTAAAGCCTGCAAAAAACAATTATAAAGACGCTTATAATAATATACACCTGCCAAACTTTGGCAGTTTCTTCTTTTTTCGTTTATCATTTTCATTCTGGGGTTGATTTCTAATAATCCTCACCACCTGAAATGAACATTATTTCATCAATAAAATGCTCGTGTATAAAATATCGAGTAATAAATACCTCGTGAAATGTGGCATCAATATTTAACGGAGGATCTTTTGCACTGGTTTCGATATAAGGAATACCTAATCTATGAGCTAAATCGCGCCCTTGTTCTTCTGTTACTTTCCTCAAATGAACAAGATCTACTTTATTAGCCACAAGCAACATGGGATAAGTGTCTCTAAAAAAGTATCATTTTAAACGTAATAAATCGATTTATCTATCCAATATTTACCTGTCTTTGACACGTAAGATTTGAGTATGGAAATGCGTGATGTTCTCATAACTGTTCTTATCAGTAACAGAATACACTAGTAAAAATCCATCCCCTTTTCTCATGTATTGTTCTCTCATAGCGCTGAATTCCTCCTGCCCAGCAGTATCGAGAACTGGAAGAGGAATTAATTCGATCGTATTAGTTTGAAGCTATTCGAGTTTTAAAAAAGAGCCTTTACCGTCTAGTATACACCACTGGCTATCGACTTCGACGTGCTGCAGGTAGCTGTCTTCGATGGTGGGATCGTAATCGGTCACGAATAACTTTTGAAAAAATTGTATTGTTATGGCACTTTTCCCGACGCCGCCGTCGCCGACTACGACTAATTTAACGGTCGGTATATTCTCGTTTGGTGGCCTCGTCATTGCTCCTCTTGTGCTGAATTTCTTACTTTTGCTACCTATCGTGCCTATTTATTGGTTTGTGGGAAAAATCATCTACCCTTCCTGCAATAAAACGTCCGCGCTGGTTATACAACGTCGCTTTTTTAGGCGTTAGTTTCAGCTATTTTAGGAAATGATCGTATTAAATATAAAAACAAGATATTGATCTCGTAGTTTCTACATTTTAAATCGCAATGTTATTGAATTACTGCGAGAAGACATCAAATTGTACGTACCTTTTCATAATCGGGTTGGTGGGTCTGTTATTCAGTGCCCGTGGTTTTCGTTGTATACAAATTAAAATTAAAACCAAACCAACAATGTTGGCTGTAAAATGAATGCATTAAGCTCAATGTACCCGATGACCTTGAGCCTTGAGTGCTAATAAATTGACTTTTGACTTCTGACATATAGCAATCGCAACTAGAGTACACCAAGCGAATTTAATTGAAAAGGGAAGGATATATAATTTTTCGTAATGATAAAAAAGGAGAAATATAAAATTAATTCGACCTTCAAACTTCTTCTTTTTTGTTGAAAACTGTCATTTAATATCTACTACAGCTATTCTTTGTATTTCTATTATATTTGTTATTTTCAACAATATATGTAATTGTAGTGTAAGCTATAATACGTTTAATATTTTTTTTGTTTCAGAATTACGTTATGAATAACTTTAATTGAATTTAATTTGTTAGACGTGTACGCCACTGTCTGGCTGATGACTCAACTTGTAGCGTGTGAAGTGGGTTGATTGACGGCTAGTTCTTGTGAAAGTGGGAGTTTAAACAGGAAAACAATCGTGTTTAAATGATTTTGCGGTGTTTGTATATGTGCATTGTTCCGTTTTTCCGATTCCGCAGCGTACAATAACATCTCCCCGATCGAATTTCGCGTCAGCGGTAACACCTTCGTTCTTGGATCCATCAAACAAGGTGAGAAATCGTGAAAAAGGTCATTGACTGTCGACTTATATGAGTAAACATGGCACGCCTATTTTTATCTAATTCCCGTCGTTTTGCAGCACCGAAATGGCGAAACGACCCGCCGTGCAACCGGCCTTGCATAAGGTGATAATGGTGGGCAGCGGTGGTGTTGGCAAGTCCGCGCTCACCCTGCAATTCATGTACGACGAGTTCGTGGAGGACTACGAGCCCACCAAGGCGGACTCGTACAGGAAGAAGATCCTCCTCGACGGGGAAGACGTCCAAATCGATATCCTCGATACCGCCGGTCAGGAGGACTACGCGGCTATCAGGGACAGTTATTTCAGGAGCGGTGAGGGTTTTTTATGCATATTTTCTATCACTGAAGATGAGAGCTTTCTATCGACAGCCGAATTCAGGTATTTTATTCACTCGTGTTAGACGGACGCGTTAACGAAATGTTGTATTCTTCTAGGGAACAAATTCTTAGGGTAAAAAATGATGAAAACATTCCCATTTTACTAGTTGGTAACAAATGTGATTTAGAGGATAGAAGGAAGGTTTCCTTTCAGGAGGCTTCGGATAGGGCGAAACAGTGGGGCGTGCCTTATGTAGAAACTTCCGCCAAGACTCGTGAACATGTAGATAAGGTAAATAATGTAAATAATTTTTTTATTAATCTAACATTTACCACCCGTACATTTTTCACTCGTAAATTGCCTACTACTCCCTTTAAAATAAATAATTATTAATGAGGAATAGACAGTTAAATAGTAGAAATTGTTCCATTGTTTTCTCTATAATAACAACGATTATCAACATATAACATCATCTCGATGTACGTTAAATATGGGAATTTACATTGTTGTTTCCTTCGAAGCATATTTGAAATCTCATTTGTGTTACTTAAATCCTATTTTAATTCCATTATTTTGTATAACACTATTTTCTAAGTATTCTACTTTCATAAAATAATTATCCTCTTTTTTTTTGTAGGTATTCTATGATCTCATGAGAGAAATAAGGGCTCGAAAAATGGAAGAAAACAAAACCAGTAATGGCAAAGGAAAAGACAAAAGCAAGAAAAAGAAACGTATATGCCGTATTCTTTAATATGTGTAAAAATGTGTGCTTGTTCAATTTGCTTTGTGTATAATCGTAAGATATTTAAGTGAATGCGAGAACTTGATGTTGATGGGGTTTCTGTTTTTAACTTGTTGAAACGAAAAGGAATTTCAAAAGACTCGGGTTATGTTAAATTCGCTTTGTGCACTGTTTCTTAATGTTCTGTATATCGTGAAATTCGCATTGAAATGAGAATACCTCGATAATTAATAACGTTCGAATTGAATGTATAAAACGCTTTAAGTGGTTATTAAATTTCGGTTTATTGTTTCATTTTATATTTTTTAGTGGAGTTATTTTCCCACTTTAAAGGTGAATCGGAATATGTCGATTTTTAATACCAAATCCAATTAAATTAGTAATACGTTATTTTTCACTCCATATCAAATCATGTTGGTCTAAGTCTAGATTATTAGTGCATATAATGAAGTATTGAAATACTCATTTTATTCTATTATGTTTAAGGTATGTACACAGTGACTAAACCGTATTTAAAGAGAATGAAGAAATTGCTTCATTTAAAAACCAGTGCACTCGAATGAACATTTTTTATATGAATAATTTAAAATTTAAAGTATAGTAAAAACTGATTTGTACATAAGCAGATATAGAAATTATAGATATACAATCAGGTGGAGGATAATTTCAACTATAAATAGTCACTTTGAAATTAACCATTTCTTTAAATTCTCGATTAAAACCAATCTGTTTTTTAATTTAAATTCCAAACATGACTATTTAAGGCTGGAATAACCTTAGTTTAGTTACATGGATGTTACATTTATAAATATAACCAGTTTGATATAATGGTAGTAAAGCTCAAGGGGAAATATCACTGTTTACTCCTATTCGGTACATTCTTATTTTTTTATGTTACAATTTCTAATTTGTTTAAATAATTAATTGGTGTTGACAACTGATTAAGGTTTCAGAACACAGAATATCAATTCAACTAGTTTTAATTTTCTTTGTGGATCTTTAGAAGATTGTGTGTTATTGGATTATTTTAAACCGAAATCAAATTGTAAGATATCAAAAAGGTAATAAACCTTTTAAAAATACTGCTATTTTTATTACTATCAGAAGTTTGCCCCCTAAATGGTTCTACAGTAATTATATTGATTACTACTAATTATAGTACATTATCACATAAACGAAGCTTGTTTAACCAAGTATATTACGTATAATAATTACTTGATAGTAATGAAAATATCAAGCAGGGGCCATTTTTAATCCCTATGCGAATGCATTTTTATTTTTACTTGTTCTGTAATTGTAAGTTATTGCTGTTTTCGTCAGGTTTTATCCGTTTTATTCATTTTTAATGCTGTTTATTATCAAATCAAAACCAGTGAAATAATAAAAAACAAATACCCATTAAAGACAACCGAAATTTATCAAAAAAAGTACGTCTTTATTTATTTATTTATTATATATAATATTTATAGTAGTTTGTAGTGAATAGTTTCACTTGAATTAAAAATGTTGCATAAATGTCATATATTTTTTCGTTATTCATGTAACTATTTAGCAAAAGTAGTTTTGATATCCACTTTCAGCTTATTATCATTAGCTTATGCCCAAACTTATTTATTACTCGACCTATTTGAATTGATAAATCAAATCTCGCTTTTGCTTCAATTAATTCCTACATAAATTATTATTCTCTATTTTAAATTTAATACCTCCAAACAAAACTTTCGTCCGTTTGATTTTGGATATAAGCTGAAAAGTTGCAGAGATGCCAAAAACAAGAATCAATAAAGTGATAACAAAAAATGTAAATGAAGTAGTGTAATTTTTATATGACAAAATGTAACTTTCTTTCACTGTTTGTACTGCCATAGCGTTAAATAAACTTTATTTGCAAGAAAAATCAACTCTTCCTCATTTTCCAGGCTTAATTCCTAAGATGCCGGATATAGCGTTGCTTTTGTGAAATGTTTTGTTTATTTGGTATTTTATAATTTCTGTATTTTCATATTATTTAATATATTTTTCAGGTTGCTGCTTCCGTTTTTTCTAATGTTAGAGGAAACTACAAAACTCCGAGTATCTCATCGTTTTTATACACTGAAGCTCTTTATTTTTCTGAGGATGCTAAATAATTTAAATAAAAGTAATTTTTAAATATTTCAGTATATAATATTGTTGCATTAGTATAAAAGTAGAATTAGAATCAAGAAAAATAATCGCATCATTAATCCTATCAGTCCAAATAAACTTATCAACTAGAATATACATACAGGTTGATTCATTTCAGTTTGCAATACAGGCTATGGGTGCGATAAAAACAACTTCCATTAGACACTTGTAAAGGAAAAAGAAAGTGATATTGGGTCATTGCAACTTTTCACTCTACCAACTGTTATTTTAATAAAATCTCTCTTTCTTCAATTTATAGAAACGGCCATATTGCAAACTGAAATGCATCATTTGGTATAAAAATTATTTTAAAACAATATAAAATCGCTACGCCACACGCCCTCATGGGGGTCCCGCGAAAGCATCTACACTGAAACACTTGCAATTACACCCACTCACAGGACATTCTTGGTGCTCTCTGGAAACAAGCCGATCATGAAACATTATCCAGAAGAAACGAGAAAATACAAAACTTACTCAAACCACGTACAAATATGCGCAGAGTGACCGCCATGCCTGCAAGTTTGACACCAACTAAACCACGAATCAAACGGGGTACTTTTACTCCCCGATATATCTCCGCTATTTGTGCCCATGTATAGCAAGCAAATGGTACATCTCGGTAACGGTTTCCTGCAGTTTGGACACGATGATAACTAAAAGGAAAATAAAAGAGTTTAGAAATAACCCTATCAAAGACAGGTCGATTAATATAACCTTTGTTTTGCTCGAAGTTTTGTGGAGTTGCCGATTCCTTTCGGCGTTTTGCAAGAAAGCCGATATACTTTTCCCGCAAAAATTGCACGAAACGAACACCTGTTGGGCGGGTTTTTCGGCGTTTTTAAAGGACGCCAGCATTATGTCGAAGTCTCCTCGTTCGTGGAACATTTTCCAACTGTTCAAAATATCCCTATAACTAATACCGCAAACGTTAATAACACCAAACAATTTTGCTCGAATTAACGCACTTTTCTATCCAGTTTTTGACGGTGTGCGAGCCCAAATACTCGTGAAACGCCCTCGATGCAATTACGGTAGTCGATTGGATGTCTCCAGTGTTATCCAAGTATTTCTGCAATAGTTTTAACCCGTTTTCGCTGTTACCTGAAACACCATATTAAAGCGCATTTTAATCGACAATTCGCTCCCCACCTGTTACTAAAAGCCCGTCTAAATTTCCTTCATTGCACAGCTCGTCGCCCAATTTCTTCATATACTCCAATAATTTATCATCGGGCAGATACAAGCAAGCTATCGCCACTCTATCATCCACAGCCATTCCTTTTTCGTTCTGTAATATTTAGAAGACCGATTTATCGTGTTAATAACCATTAAATAAATCGTATATTACCAATACATCGTCGTAATTATCGTCAATGGCTGTCAGAAAATTGAACATGGCTTTCAAGTAGGGATCGGTCATGCGTTGAATGCAAGCGGAGCAGTTCTGTTTCCATACGCTAACGGGATCGTCTGAGAAACCCGATAGTGCCATCGCTACGATGTTTAATGTTGAGCCATAATCGGTGTCGTCCGGAGCTCTGTTTAATATATCCATGGCTAATTCCAGCTTGAGGTTGAGCACTGCTATAGTAGCTGCTCTAGTGTAAGCTTTGGCCGTTTCTAAAGTAGTTAGGAAGTCGGTCATGTATTGGGAATCTCGTTCCAGCGGCCAGCTGCACAGCTGTAGAGCTTTATCTCTGTCTTCGTGTCTGGAAGAAACGGGAAATTTTGTGGGAATTTATAAAATTATTTGTGTTTTGTAAGGTCTCTTAGTTAGACCTCTGGCAGAAACGATGACCTTACAACAGGGGGAAAACCACAGAGGATTATATCATCTAGATGTTTAAGAAACAAAAAAGTTTCTTTGACAAATGGAGCCTGCTAATACACTTGACTTTTAAAAATCCTGCTTTTGATTTACTCTGTACACATTCACACATGTTAAATTTAAACTGATTACATTCAAACCAGATATCAAAAATTTTATGTGACGAGTAATTCGAGCTTTGTTTTGATCTGTGTCTGTTCTCTGTTTTTATCTCTTTATTCTAATATCTGCCTATTAAAGTAAAAAGCTAGTTGACCCGACAGATACGAACATAAGTACATCTGAATTTTACGAAATTGCACATAATTCATAATATACACCTCAATAGGTAAGTGTAGAAATAACCGATTATATTGTACGTATTAACATTTTAATTCTTCAGCTTAACGATGGATTTAGAATTATTAAACCCGACAATAAGCAGTAATAATACCAGACTATCCAATGAAGACCTGATGTGGATTCATGTGGCCCAAAGTTATTTAGAATATATCACTAGCATTATGCAAATTATATTCGGTTTTCTAATTGTATTGTCGGATGTATTTTTGATATTGGTTTTTTGCAAAAATCCCCGCTTGAAAACTACAACTAACAAGTACATCTTTCATTACGCTATATGGCATTTAATTTTTACGGTTTTTTCCAGCACTTTTTTATATTTTACGCAGCTAATTTCGGTGGCTAACAGCGTTCCCTTGATAGTTTTTTATTTAGTTCTTGAAATAGATAAACTGAGTTTGTTACTTACTTATTTATTTGTGCTAGGATTAGCTTTGGGTTGGTTATTTTCTTGTTACAATATCCAATTGCAAGAATCTAAATTCAATGTAGTGTACAATAAAATGGTTTATATAATTTACGGAAGCGCATTTGCTTATTCTATCGTCCAATTTACGCTTCTTATGAATAATTGTTGGTTATCCAGAAGTACGATCAATGAAGTTATATATTTTTCTATTTTGTTGTTTATTTTTGCATTAAATTGTTTATCAATTAAGAAAAATCGTTCGGAAAATAGCGACAAAAACTATTCCCTCACAATCGCAACGATTGTAATATTTTTTTCGTTACCTTTAAAAATTTACCGCTATTTACTGATATATTCCAACGATTATGATTTGATACACATAATTTTCGTATTAACCAGTTTTTTGCCACAATGGATGCGATATAGCACTAACATAGTAGTTGTTATCATGCTAAGCCAATTAGATGCGAAATTTAAGAAGGCTTATTATTCAATACTTCGTAAAAAAGTGAAAAATTCTGAAAGTTATCATTTTAAGAAACAATCACACGATAGCGTATGTGAAATTGAAGATGCAGCGCCAATAGAAGAAAAATTCACTTATATTTAACACAATTGATTTGTAAGTTCGCTTTAAATATGTATGCAATAAATTTGTTTTTCAACGAAAATATATTAATTTATTATGCTGATCTGATTTCATGAGTGTTTTGATTTATAAATTCCTATAAAGGTTGATTCAATTTCCTCTGAAATTAGCGCAAACTTACTTACCTATAAAACACAATTGAAGTCTGGCAATTTGGATAACCCAATTCGCTCCAAGCCATCGTCACGACTTCGGACTTATTTTGAACGGGATCGATATTCGATAATATCGAAAGGACTCCAGGATGGTTATCCTCCCCTTCGGGTAGAATACCCCCTTCTTTTAATTTCACAGTTAATTGTAGCCAATTCCAAACGTTGGCCAATGACAGGTTGTCTTTTACCAGTTCGCCGTTCTTCGCGAATTCCTCCTGAGAATTTTAATGAGCAATACATTTTAGAGGAATGTTTAGTAGTGAATTTACCTGAACTCCATATCGCTGTTTAGCTCTCTCTTTGATTCGAGCAGAAACATCATCTACAAAAGAGTCTTCTAAATATCTAAGAGATTTCCTTCCTTGAGACCAAACTATAGTATTAGTAGACCAATTTACTGTAATCCTATCGAAAACAGTGTAGTCTTTAATAGCACCTGGAATAATACAATTAATTTACAGCGAATTTGCAGTCTAAAATCATTATACCCGATACTGCTATAGTTAAAAGTCGATTTTCGTCAGTTGCATGCCAGGAAAAGGAAGTTATGTTATGATTCGAACCGGGAATTACAATTCGATCCATAATATTCGGCTCGAGTTCTTCATTACTAACTACTGTTTGTTTAATATCGTACAGATTAATAACGGAGCTTTCTCGTTGAAGGGACGCCAATGAACTGTACCTGTAAAACAAATAAACTCAATTAATGAAGATGAAAAACAAATTTTTCAACTATTTACTTTGTTGGACTCCAAGCTATTTTCACAACAGGCTTTGTTTGCGGTATAGTAACAACGGATTTTTCGAAATTCCTCATATCCCAAAGGTAAATTTGATTTTCGACATAAGAAGCCAAGTATGTGTCATCGTTAGGATTCGTACAAACTCCAAAAACTGCTTTAGTCGTGGTGGAATTGACGATTTTATTTTGATCTAAAAATTCGTTAATTAGAAACAATTAATAAACGTTTTATACTAATCAAACCTCGTAAATCGAAGATCTTAATATTCTTCGAATTCATTCCTGCTGCTAACACTCTATTCGAGCCATAAAACCAGGCCAGGCTAAAGGTCACATCCGATGTTGCGAACTCTGCTACCGGTTTAGCTAATTCCACAGCAGGTGCCATCGTATTCACTGCCATTCTGCCCGAGCTGGTCGGTTCGTTGTTTGAATTAAACTTATTTATGTCCCATATCAAAATGGAGCTATCTGCCCTGTATTTATCCAGGCCAGCGGCGAGTATATTATGTTCGACAGGATTGAAAAGTACTGCGTTGCAGTAACGGCTATGTCTAGGAACTGAAATTTGTTCATGGATTAGGGTGAGAATTTGTAAAGTTTCATAAGAGTTGGTTACCTAACTCTTTTCCTGGAAGATTAGCAGCATCGTGTTCAGAAGGACCAAATGTTGTCAATGCTACTCTTCCGTTTGCCAGGCCTATGGCTAATAACAAGTCTTTTTGGCATTTTGGGTAAATATCAAGGCTTCTAACGAGGTGATAATTACAGTTTGTTGTTAATACTTGAGCAAAATGCGTATCAGACACCTTGAAACCTATAAAATAACACTACAATTACTTTAATGTTAAGTGTATTTTATAAAATACTAGCCTGTAGGTGGCAAATCCAAGTCCTCCCTATAAGGAAGGATTTGATAAAGCCCAATTTCAGCTCCCCAAGTTATGAATTTATTAGTTATTGGAGACCACTGTATTTCAAGTTTCCCAGACATGTTTCTTGTACTGCAAATCACAGAAAACGCTATAATCGAATACAAAGTTATAAATATTGTTTAAGCAAAACAAACAATAAACTTTAACCTTTTTCATAACACAAAATAAATTAGAAGTTTATAAGTGAGGTTATGTTTTATGTTGTTGGTCGTATTTGGTTTGTTTGGAGTGGTAATTCGGATTAAGTTGGAGCAGGTCGGTGTAGGTTTGTTTTAGAGCAATAAAACAAATAAGTCAAGAAATTTATTCTTTCGTGTTCCGTGTTTCTGTGCCAGTTTTAAATTTTAGATCACCCGGCAGAAAATCATATTGAGAATTTCTATTTTTTATTTAAGTTAGACATTAATTAAGTTGATATGCTTGAAATAATAAAAATAATTTTGGGCTTACCTTAAACTACTCATTAATTCTGTAAGTTGAAAAACGACTTTTCTGCCACGTTTCCACTGCCTTCTTCGATTTTTATCCTTTTGGGCTTTCGTCAATTTTGGCGGAGGAGGATTGTGATAAGAGCAGTCGTAAAATTGCATTATTTCAATATAATATAGGAACAGTTAGACAAGCACACGTTAAAATTTAATAATATGTTCGGTTATAGCATAACAATCACATATGGCTAAGAATAATAATAATCTAGAGTGTTAACACGTTAATAAAATAAGAGAAACAAGTTCTTTTTTAACAAAAAATTGATATTACTAAAAAAAACATAAATATTTTACTATTTAGAACGTTAACAAAACAAGTAGGAAATAAAATAAAATTCAAATTTTACGTCACTATCGGTAGTAATTGTTAGCGCTAATTTTTATACTTGCAATGGAAAAAACATTAAAAACAAAATAATTTTTTTAAGAATAATTATATTTTATCTACTAACGCGAAAAATCGCCTAAAAAATATCACCATCATGTCATTTGTCAGTGACATGTCAGTACTGTCAAATCCACTGTCAACGTCAATTAACTGTCAGATCCAGTTCATTTTTTGAAGATTTTTAGCTTATGGTCAATTTTATTGTACGAAATATGTTATTATTAATATGCCCTTCCAGAATTAATTGTTTTTGAATTAAAACGTGCATTCCCGGCCTTATTTTGTGATAATGGCATACGTCAAGGCATTAACCAATTAGATTAAAAATGTTTGCGTCGCTGAAAAATAAAATACGCGAAGAAACTGGGAGTGACTTGTCGAAGTTAACAGCGAAAATAACGTCCTCGACGGTCCAAAAGATCGAATCTCTAAGAGGCCGATCGACACAGGGCTCCTCTTCCAGTCTCAACTCCATCGTATCCTCGGAAGGGGTCAAAGACGACGGTCCCATCGATTCCGAAGAGTTCAAGAAACGATTGAACAAGATCGAATCCGAGTTCACTAGAAAATTAGAATACAAGGAAATAGAATGGCGTGAATTAATCAAGGAGAAAGATAAGAAATTGCAAGTATTGGAAAAAGAGAAGGATGATACCCAGAAGCTAGTCGAAACTCTAAAGGAGTCATTAAAAAATGCCGAAGGTATGTACTTTTACGCTGTACGATGAATATCTTATTACTCATTTGGGATTTAGTACTAATTCTATGTAAATTAAATAGTATTAGTCAAATTAAATTAAGGGAATGCCAAGCATTTTGTGTTATTATATGTATTAGTCGGTCTTTAATAATTTTCTGGAGAGTTTTCCTTCTCTTATTTCATTTTACAGGATCTCATTTTAATATTGATTCCAGGAATAACCCGATTGTAGAGATCTAATAAGTATTGTTTGGCATTTAATTAACATAATAACATAGTTTAAATGATAAAAATTTACACTTAAATTGTACATGTCGCCTATATCTAGCGTATTTACTTTCATAAAAATTTTAACATAAATTTAATAATGCTGTGTAATAAACTTGGTTATTTCATTTGACATGGGTCATAAAATATCCAAGTGTTCCTTTAAATATTTGAAGGAGTAAATATGGGGTTGCTGATATTTTACTTTCGAATATGTACTTATTTAATCTTTAAAGAAATTCTGTAAATGTAAAGTTATCTTAACGAACACACACACGCTGATAAAGAAATTAGTACGGAATTTGCAATTTTAAAATTTTCTGACCTGGTTGATAAAATATTGGTCTTTCGAGTTTAAATTAAAACTATGCATTTATTTAAAATACGGCAAGTAAGCATTACAGTATGCCCCTGTTTTGTTATCGTTTCCATAACAAAAGTAAGTATTCTTACTGATAACTTTATCTACTATAAAGTTCCGTGTGTTGAGTAACTGTTCAAGTCATTATAGTGCATTAAAAAATATATTTCACAAACAAATTTTCCAGTCGGTTTTTGTTTTGCGCTATTACGAAATCGTTTAAATTAGATATAAATTACGAGTCGGATTTTATTGCACGTTTTATTTTATTTTTTTTGCTCGGTAGATTGATTTTTCGTTCGTAAAATTTTACGATTTCTTATCGCTAAAGTTCCGGCAAATCGAAATGCGATAACGCCTACGTTTCGTTGCTTCAGATTTCAATACGAAAATTTTACTGCATAAGGAAAACAATGAGCAATTGGAGAGCTTGCAAATCCAGGAAATGTCTAAGGTTAAAAATCTAGTCTTGCTGAGGGATCAGGAAATCGCCGAAAAATCCACTGCCCTCAAGGACGCCAATGTACAATTAGAAAAATTAAGAAACGAAGTGGCGAGACTTCGAAGGCAGGAGGAGACTCTGAGCGATGTGCAGGTAAGAAACGTTGAATTGGTTTATGAAACTTTATTGAGAAACGTAAGTATTTTATTTTTAATTTTACAAGTTGCACATTTTTATATCGGTGCACCGGAATTCCCCACCAAAATAAATATTCCCGTTTTGGGCAGTACTTAACCCTTAATCCTGTACCGGAGTTCCACACCAAAAATAACCGTACCTAAAAGAATATCTGAACAGTCGTTACTGCACCTCTATATCAAAAAAATGATTCCCACCTCTATTAAACTTATGTCATACGAAATGTCATTAACGTCAATACTGACAATTTTTATTTATGTATCAAACGCATCTTAAAATCAAATAATGCAAAAAAAAGTTCACTAATTTTTAGTAGAATAGAATAGAGTAGAGCAGAGCATTAATCAAGTGAACGATATTTGCAAAATAACACTTATTTTGTAACAGTCGTTACAGCACCTCTATACCAAAAAATATTCCCACCTCTATACTTCTGCAATACGAAATGTCATTAATGTGAATTTTGACAGTTTTTGTTTAGGTATCATCGAACGCGTCTTAAAGTCCTACTTGCATATAAAATTTTTGGTGCTGAATTTCTATACAGAATTAAAATTGAGTAAATTCTTATTAAGGATTTTTTTAGTTGTTTAATGAATACATTGTTTCGAACTATACTCGTAAATAAAATAAAACTACATGTGGTCCCGAAAGAACTTTTATTTTGTGTTTAACATAACATTAATAATACGCACAGTTTGACGATGTTTCACCTTACAAAATAGTAATAGTTACCCCACTGTCTCGTGTTCATGTATAAGGCGGGCTTCTGGGCAATTCACAGGTATGTGCTTCTCGCATTTATGTGCATTTCAGTAGAGAATAAATCGCTCAGCTCGCGCCCCGTTTCGTTGCAGGACGATCTGGAAGCTTTGCGGCACAGCACCTCGCGCGATTTGGCCCACCTCGCCTCGGAGCTGTCCAAAAGCGAGCAGGAGAAGAAGCACTTGCAGGATCTCGTGGTAATTTTGCGCCAAAACAGCAGCACCGACGGCGACGATAAGACCGTCTCCGAGCGGAAATTGCTGGAGCAACGATTGGAGGAGGCCCATCTGCATTTGGCCGACATCAAAACGTCCTGGAGCGATAAAATCGCCTCGTTAGAAACGCAAGTGAGTGCGCGCACGTTACCGATTCTACGGGGTGTGTAAAAAAAAAGCGATTTGTAGGTGGGGAGATTGAGCAGGCAGGCGGCCGAGGAGGGATCGGAGAGGAGACGGGCCGTTCAGGAGAAGGAAAAGCTCGAGGAGAGAGTGAAGCAGCTGGAAGCTGAGTTGGAATGTAGCAAATTCGAGTTGTTGAATCGCGACGTGAAGATCAAGCGTTTGTCTGAAGACGTGAACGAACTATCGGCTGAGCTTAAGCACGCGCAGGTGGATAAAGAAGAAGAAGTGACGTTCTTGAGATCGGAACTAGTGAGTTAAGATAAAGCGTGTGGGGGTCCTAACTCTTTCCTCTATATTATTTTTTAACCCGCTTCGGTTTATTTTAGCACAAAGCTTTGCTTTCTCATTGCTGGATTTAGTTTTTAAGGAACGCCTTAGGTTGTAAGATCAAATTTGTTTTTATTGATTTTTTTTCGGATGTTTATTTATGTTATTTACTTTGTCCTAATAAAAGTTTATTTCATTATGTTTGAGTTGTTCTTTCTATTTATGCGTATTTAACTTTTAATGTATATCGTCGAAGCGTTTCGTTAGAGGGTTAATTGTTTTCGTGATTTTTTTAAGGATAAATCGGAGGATAGCCTGCAAGCGACGAGGAAGGATTTGGAGACGGCTCAAAACGAGCGGCAGGAGCGCGAAAAGGAATACAAGCAACTGAAAAAATCTTTAGATTCGGAGAATTCCGCTAACAATTCGCTGCGAGAAGCCGTCGCGAAATTGGAAAAGGACTTGGCCGAGGAAAAAGCGAACTCTTTGAACGTACAAAAGACTCTAACTAGGTACAAGCACAACCAGTTTCATATTTACGTAATAATTCGTTATGATCGTAGGGTAACGTCCGAGAAAAACACCACTCTCGTACGAAACGCCGAAATTTCCCAGCAAATGGAGCTCGTCAAGCAGGACATGAGGCGACAAGAAACCGAAACCAACGAACTCCACCATAAATTATCCGTGTTAGAAAAGGAGAACGCCAAATTGAAAGACGTCGTGCAAGTAGAACAAAGACTGAAACACACCATATCCGAAT
This sequence comes from Phyllotreta striolata, assembly GCA_918026865.1. NCBI lineage: Eukaryota > Metazoa > Arthropoda > Insecta > Coleoptera > Chrysomelidae > Phyllotreta > Phyllotreta striolata. The sequence goes on along the minus strand of OU900094.1, from coordinate 15,120,880 downwards.
TGGAGGACCAAATAGCCGAAAAGAATAAGGTGAGTTATTCAAAATGGACGAAGAAGTGTACAATTGCCTTGTGCTAACCTTTTTGCGACACCCTGTATATTTAACATATCACACTAACAGTATCTTCTTCATAATAGTCGCCAATGTGGACTTGAAATTTAGAAAATATGCAGCACTTTTCCCGATTGATACTAGCTAAAGCAATTTCTCAGTTTCATATACTGAAGTAGCAACTCTGATTTGAGTAGTCATTGGGAAAAAACATTTTTTATCTCAACTCGCTGCGCGAGCTCGCCTTCTCTATAAACTTCCAATTCTCCATTAACGTCGGTGAACATTTTAGAACATCAAAACCTTGCAACTTCGGCTGGCGGACATGAAGAAAACCCTGCAACAGGAACTCAGGACGCCGGGCAATCCGAACTACCACTCGGACTTGATGGATTTGAATTCGGCCGCTATTCTGACGCCCACGCAGGTGTCGACCCGGCACTTTCCGTCGTTGGTGCGCAGGGACGACGAGGACGTGAACTTTAGGTATTTGAAGCACGTTGTGTTGAAGTTTCTGACCAGCAAGGAGTACGAGGCGCAGCACCTGATCAAGGCGATCTCGACGCTGCTGAAGTTCACGGCGGACGAGGAGAAGCTGATACAGGACACGTTGGAGTGGAGGAAGTCGTGGTTCGGCAGCAAACCTAAATATCCGGGTGCGAAATTAAAGAATTTCTCCAACAGTTGATGGTTGTTTTCTTTGTATCAGTATTCTATTTAATGCAGCTGGTTTTATGTGGACTTTTATTGAGAACGAACGTTTAATTGTTGAAGATGTAAATTTATTTGGCTTACTCGAAGAGAAAGGTAAATGTACTATTAGTATTAACAGAACCTTCCATTTAGTTCGTTCATAATATCGATTTCGTAAACAATTATTGTATATTTTTAAACGATATTTTAACAGTCTACAAGTGTTTTTGGGATAATAAAGAAATTTATACCATTTCATACAACCTTTACAGTTGCTTCTTCTAGCGCAAGTTTGCTCTCAAATGAAATTGATTCGAGTTCATTTGTATTGTACCTGTACATTCTACCCTACCTCATCGAGAGCTACAGTTAAATTATTCGATTATAATACCCTGCCTTATTAAATATTTAAGCTTTTAAGACATTTCGAAATATTTTTAATTTTAAAACAATGTATAATGCTAATCTTCAAACAATGAGTCCTTTTACCAGTAGTTTTGTATTATTTATAATTGGTTGTGTAATTTTTAATAATTTCCAAAGAGTTTGCACGAGGAAGCTTGATATTTATACCTCTATATAATTTGTAGAAGACAATTTTCATTCCGTTTGTATGTGATATACAGGGGAAAGCATCCTTAACTAACTTTACTATTAGTGAGTAGGTGACTCTGTAAATATGTAAATAAGCTTCACACATATTTATACATTTTTTGAACCAGAGAACATAAATCTTATAATTGAAATTAAGTGTTTTATTAAACCGAAACAATTAAGTAATTAATCAAATCAAATGTACGATTCATGATGATTAGGTCTTGTTTTGTTTATTTTATCTCCCCCTACCATTTTCTACTTTCAGAGCGCTAATATAACGAGCGTAACCCAACATTTATAAATACTTGGGCTTTTGAGAGTGTTATAATAGCAATAGCATTCGATTCTCTGCGATTTATTTTCTTTTTTAAACATGGCACCGGCTTTGTACTCTATACAGACTAGCCCTCCGGTTAGAGCTGTCCAAATGTGTGCCAAAGCTATCGATCTTGATCTGAAACTAATAAATGTGGATCTGTTGGGCGGAGAACATCTGACAGAGGAATATTTAAAGGTAAGAAAAATTGTTTTCCTGAAAGCAGAGGTAAAGTATTAAAGTAACTTGTGAGTGTAGAGGGTTTTCTTCGTTTCCAAATTGAGAATTTTCTAATTTTTATATCTTATTTTATCGTTCTTTATTCTTATTTTCAAATTCAGTGTTTCTTTAGTAAAATAAAAAAAATTGTTTTGTATTTATAGTTGAATTTTAATATGTTATCTATTAGGTAATAACTAACACTGATATAACAGTTCAATTAAATCGTGCTATTATTTTATTTACTCGTTTGTGAAATTGATTTAAGTGAAAATGAATAAGGAAATAAAACGATGCATTTAATTCAAACGAATATGTACTTTAGAAACCTTGAATATACCCGTATGTTAAAAAAAGTGTAAGTTACAATTTAGCTGATTTCATCATAAAAAATGTACCTACTATTTTTACTAATTAAACAAATTACTTTTCAATCGATTGATGTTAAAATTATAGTTAATTGTGTATTGCTGGTTTTCAAGGTACCTAGACTTATAGTAAAATCTAGCTACTAATACACTAGAACTAGCTATTTGTTGGATATTTTCGGGAACACTTTGATTTATTCGGAGAATACAAAATTTAATTTGACCTCTACGCAGATAAAATACGATGTTTGATAATTTTAACGATTTTTTAGTTAGCCATGAATGTCAAATTTGACAGTAATGACAGTAAAAATAAGAAATAGTTGTAATTTTTCTTAAAATGAGCCTACTATAATTTTCTGTTTATTATTTTATCTTAAATAAACGATAAATGATATTAATCTTTAGAACTCATAGAGTATAGTTTCCTATAGTATAAAGTACCTTGCCTTCTTAATTGTTTTTAAATGAAACTATATTTTTTAGTTATTTTATCTACCTCTCAAAATTTGAATGGATATCGCCGTATCATCTAATTTGTACCAACTAAATTTTTTTTGTCTTTTTTTTCTAAATTATAGCTGATATTTTTTTCAGAAAAACCCCCAACACACTGTACCATTACTAGACGATGACGGTTTTCTGCTAGCCGATAGCCATGCTATCATGGTCTATTTAGTATCAAAATACGCTAAAGACGACTCATTATATCCAAAAGATTTGAAAAAAAGAGCTATTATTGATCACAGGCTTCATTTTGATTCGAGTTGTTTGTTCGCCAGAGGAGTTAATATCTCGGTAAGTACTCATATTTTATCCCCCATTTGATTCACTAAAGGCTTCGATAGCGATAATGATATCACTACATTGGCCTTGTACTTAAAGAAAAAACAAACACCAGAAGCTGCAATAATTATAATAGATAAAGCGCATTTGTATATCAAACAAAATATAATTGTTCAATTAAGTCAATTTTCGTGCAATTCATTCGTTCAAATAACGAGTGTGCGATAAACAAGCGAGATATTAGTTTAATTATTACCTAATATTTGAAATGATGCTTCAGTCATTTGAGTAATTATAATTCATCAACAACAGGCTGAAAAATATTACTGTGTCATCCTTTGTTAATTTAAACTATCATTGCTTGATTTCTATAACCCTTATCATTGACATAATAAGTCCTACTTGAACTACTTTTGTGTTTTAGATGGGACTCATCTTCTTCGGTGATAAGTCAATCGATCCTAAGAAGCTACAAGGTGTCGAGGAAGCTTATGGAATCGTGGAAAAGTTCCTGGAGGATAGTCCTTATGTGGCAGGGGACAGTTTATCGCTAGCTGATATTAGTTTCATTACAACCATCACCTCGTGGAATGTGTCTATTGCTCCGGTGAATGCAGCCAAGTACCCAAAAATTACAGCTTGGATAAAAAAAATGCAACAGCTGCCTTACTATCAGGAAATTAACCAACACCCGTTGAATGTATACGAGAAACTAGTGAAGAGCAAATTATCTAAATAGGTTAAAGGGTTTTAATCGAATTATTATATGTTTTAATATTATATTCAACGAATAAAAATTCCAAGTCTACATATTCAAGAATTCATAATTGCTTCTCTTAATATTAGTAAATAAAACTGTCATTTTAATCATTTATTAATTAAGTACTTTATAAGTACCTACTTATTTCTTATTATAAGTATTTGAACGAGTAGATGACAATTTATTTTCAATCCTTTTTTAATGTGATATACAGGATAAGGATCCTTTTTATTACCTTTGCTATTAGGATTAGTATGTAAGTTCTTTGTAAATATGTAAATAATTTTCACACATTTTTTAACCAGAATACATAAATGTTACAATTGGAAGTAAGTAAGTGTTTTATTATACGAAAACCATTAAAAAATTAAACAATTAAATTTAATAAACACAATATCATTCAAAATGATTAAGTCTGGCTGGTTATTTTATCTCCCCTACCATTCTCTGGTCTCTCAGAGCGCTAATATAACTAGCGCGCAACACAACATATAAATACATAAGGTTTTAACAGTGTTTATAATAATAGCAATAGCTTTCGATTCTCTGCGATTTACTTTATTTTATAAACATGGCTCCGTCTTTGTACTCGATGCAAACTAGCCCTCCAGCTAGAGCTGTCCAAATGTGTGCCAAGGCCATCAATCTTGATCTGAAAATAATAAATGTGGACGTGATAGGCGGGGAACATATGAAAGAGGAATATCTAAAGGTAACAAAATTATTTTCTTTAAAGTGTAGTGTTAAAGTTAGAGAGGTGTCTTTATTTATAAATGAAGAGAATTTTCTAATTTTTCCTTCCGAACAGGAGAACTTCAATTTTAATTTTTTTATCCAAGTTTTACAAATTTTACAAGTTCAACCAACTGTCAAGGGTTATTCATTATTACTGTATAATAGTCTATTATCGTTCTGTTATCAATTCGTTGATTATGTTTTTAATTACATTTTTTTCGTTAGTTCATTATATTTTTACTGACTTTCAAATTAAGCATATCTACTTAATTATAGTTATTAAAAAAAGTATCACTACGAAGAATGCAATTTTAAGGAAAATATTTCATAAAAGATTTATTATATTACATATTTATGGCTAAATTTAGATAATTACCAACAGATTCGTGATAGGACTTTTTAATTAGCTCATAATCGTTTGATAATGATTACAATTATTTACCAATAATTGCCAATATTTAAATCATGCTATTTTAATTATTCTTTTAAATTATTTTAAATGCAAAGGAATAGTGAAATAAAACGTTGCGTTTAATTCAAATTAAGTACCTAAATACGCAATTCACCAGCCTTGAATTACGAGTATGGTAAAAAATTGTAAGTTACAATTTAGTGAATTTATGGTACTCACGAATAATCATCAAAAAATGTATCTATTGTTATTAATTAAACAAATTAAATTCAATTGATTGATGTTAAAACCTAGTTAATTATATAGGTAAATAATTAATGCTATTTCAAGGTAGGTATACATAGTAATATCTACCTAGTAGTAACTTTTTAAGAAGAATAAAAAAATTACCTAAAATTACCTAATTATTAGAAGAAGGTGTAAAATAAAACTTTAAAAAATTGGATTCAATGGTAGTAATTTAATTCTCATATAATTTAACCATGAATTTTTTTACTAACGAATATACCTATAAGTTGTTGTTAAATATTCTTGGGAACACTTTCATTGATTCATGGAAGAAACAATTTAATTTGACGTCTATTTAAAATAATACGATTGTTTGATAATGTAATTGTAACGTAAGTTGGCAATGATTGTCAAACTTGACAGTAATGACAGTAAAAGTTAGAAATAATTGTCATTTATGTCAAATTTTTCGTCGTCCTATTAATTTCCTGCATATTGTTTTATCTTAATGTCATTTATCTTCAGAGCCTAAGTATTTTCAAGTACCTATACTTGACGCGTTTGGAAGACGGAGTAATAAACACATTAATCAGCCGAAGTCCACCCGGGGTGTAAACGAATCGCCGATATCACTCACTCCCCATTGGCCAACCTAAAAGTTGATACTCTGTGAATGGTTTTGAGTAATTGTAGGCGATGTGCGAAATTTCTATCGATCGAATCGATCATTGTACAGGATTTTGCCGTACAGGGGTAGGGATATTTTGGAACCGCCTGACATTTTTATTACTCCGTCTTCCAAAAGCGCCAAGTATACATTTTTTTTATACATACATATAACCTGTTAATTGTTTTTAAATAAAGCCCTATTTTTTAGTTATTTCACCTTCCTCTTCAGAAACTACCTTGTTAAAAATCAACTAATTCTCATTCCGACTAATTTTTTTATCAAATGTTCCATGGCCATCATCGTTGTTTTTTTAGATCACGAATAAATTATATTAACAATTAACATATTGAATTTTTAAAACACATCTGGTAAATATTCATGGAATTTTGTGAGTGCATTAGTCCTACAAATATCCAAATAGTTAAAAACAACTCCGTGATAAGATTGTTAGGAAATTTAATATCAACCGTATTTGAATTTATTGGTCCACTTCTATAAAAAAGTTATTGGTTGCTTAATCAAAATTAAACTCCTCCTTATTTTAATCATTTACAATAACACAGTCAAAGAAGCTCTCATTTCGAAAACTTATAATTACTTAGAATAATTAAGATATTATTTATCAAATTTAATAAAATTTTTTTAGAAAAACCCTCAACACACCGTACCATTGCTGGACGATGACGGTTTTCTGTTAGCCGATAGCCATGCTATCATGGTGTATTTGGTATCAAAATACGGAAAAGACGACTCATTGTATCCCAAAGATTTGAAGAAAAGAGCTATTATCGATCACAGACTTCACTATGATTCGAGTTGTTTGTTCATCAGAGGACTTGTAATCGCTGTAAGTATTTTATCCGTCAATTTGAATCACTAACGGCTATCCCGTATGTGATAATGATTAATGATATCACAAAATTGGCCCTGTACTTAAACAAACAACAAACAGAGGCATTTATAAATAGATATTAAAAGTGCATTTGTATATCAAGCAAACTATAATTGTCCAATTAAGTTAATTTTCTAGCAATTCATTCCTTCAAATAACGAGTGTTTGATAAAATTTTCCACAAGTATTTTGTAGCATTCGGGTGATTATTTTCAATTTATCTAGTATTTGAATGCACGCTTCGGTGATTTGTATAATTATATTTCATCAACAAGAGACTAAAAATTGCATATGTAGGTAATCCTTCTTTTATCAGTTCGATACATACAGCTTCTATTCTAGAAAGGAATTCTCTTCCAAGGTGAGAAGACAATCGATCCTAAGAAGGTAGAAGCCATCGAGGAATCGTACCAAGTCGTGGAGAAGTTCCTGGAGGAAAGCCCTTACGTGGCAGGGGACAGTTTATCTTTGGCTGATTTGAGTTTCGTTACTAGCATCATCACATGGCATGTGACTTTTGCTCCGGTGAATGCAGCCAAGTACCCAAAAATTACCGCTTGGATAAAGAGAATGCAAAAATTGCCTTACTATCAGGAGGTTAACCAAAAAGGGCTAAAAGATGTGGAGGCAACAATAAAGAGCAAATTAGCTAATTAGATTTAAAGGGTCCAATTGAGTTAAAATATATTTTAATACGAAACTCTCAACGAATAAAATTTCCAAGTTCAGTTATAAAAATTCTTTTGTCGAAAATGAAACGAAATAAATCTAGTTCGAGCAGTTTATTGAAATCTTACTTACAATACGGGGTTTGTAAACTGGAATCTACATGTGCAGTAATTTTAATCACTAATTAAATACATGAAAAGTTCATAGCAATTACTAGACTGCAGCGGTTAATTTTTAAATAGTCGCTAGTCGTTAAGAATTACCCAGTCTTAAAATTGCAGGTGTTAGGTAAACGTTTCTACAACTTGTTTTCTTAAAAACTATAACGCAGGAGCCAAACTTGTTTTATCACAGAAAAATATATTCGATATAAATCTGGAACGTACAAAAAGCGAAGAGTTTGACTCTTTACGTTTGTACACGCTTTCTGCCGAAGGTTCACATTTTCCCACAACCTTTTATTAGTCAATAATAAAGATACAAATAATTACTATTGATAATCAATTTTCTAATTTATTTAGTTCACTGGTTGTAGAAAAAATCTTCACTTACATAACTAACAACTTTATTTGTCGATCACAAAAGTCTTACAATTTTTACGATATGTTATTTGCAATTAGAAGATATTTAAAGTTGGTTTAATATTATTATACTGAGAGGGTATACAATGTTACACAATTTACGAGATTAAAAACGTATTTTTTAAATAGTTTTTTTAAATGGTATGGATATCTATAAAAATATAAGTAGCAAATAATTACGATTTCATATAGGGTGTACCAAATAAACTGTTCGTTATAGAGATTTATGTGTTATGGTTTTAGGTATAGGAAACCTACGATATTTAAATAGGACATACCATACCTTACCTTAAAAAGCATTAAAGCTATTTACACAATTTTATATTGTTATTACTACCTATTTACTACATCCTTCTCACTGTTTTTGTAAAACAGCGAGAGATATATGAAAAAAAAATTGCACAGTGACACAGCAAAATTAAAAACATACTGTAATCGACAGTTTATTTGGTGTGATTATTATCAGTACTCATGATAAAAATCTGTAATTGACTATCAAATTATTCTACCGAAATGATTTAAGTATTATGACTTTAGTATCTCATTAAAATCTACCCGGTAGTAATTCGATGGCCACATTTTGACTCGCCTTGTAAACCACAAGCGAGTATTGGATACATTTTATAAACGATTCCAAAAATTTCAGCAAATTGAGCAGGAAAAACATTCATACAAACGAATTTGAGACAAATCTCAAATCTTCGCTTGCTTAGATTTACTACAGCCTAAAACTTCTTACAAAGCCGTACGTTCATCGTACACTATAACAGCCTCATTGTCGACCAAAGAATCCGTGTCCTTGTGCAGGAACTGGCTCCTGGATTTGCTTAAAGCTATTATCGCGGCCTCGTCGTTGCGCATTCGATTTTTTCGTTTTTTACTAAAGTTTACCTGCACAAAACATCTCATTTACCACAACATTAAATAATTATTTCGCATTTACCTTAGCGTATAGATCGTTAATATCGTCTTCTGTCGATAGAGGCCTAGGTTTCGACCTCACCCAGGCCGGTAGGCTTCTGGTCTTCAGCGAAGGTTCCCCAGAAACCTTATCCTCTTTGGTTCCAACTTCATCTAAAACTGGAGTTAAACAGCGCATAAGTATCGACGAAATTAATTAGAGAAAGTTCGATAACAAAATTCGTGATTGTGGTAATCTCAACGAAATAAACCGACCCTTCTGGGGAATTTAAAGCTAGGCTTAACGCGAGTTTTCTTCGCGTTTCGCCCGAACGAGAGCCGGCAGGACGCGAATGGGTAGTTGTAAATTAAAATTTAATATGGGTTGCTAGACAAAAGAGACGGGCTCGAGTCGAAATAACCGGTGATTACGAAACGAACCATTTAGTTTCGCGAACAAAGCTTTTAATTATTGCAACTAGCAGGAGCACCGCTAGGCGCCGTAATTATGGAATAATATTTATTTAAGCTGGTGAAATATTCGGTGTGTTTAATTGAAATGGAGGGTCAAAAAAAAACCGGCCGTAAAAATTTCAGCGGGACGATTTGCATAACCGTTTCGTATAACTCCTCGTTCTTCAGATGGATCACGTTTTATGCTAGCACTTCCGAGGGTCGTAAAATCCACCAGATTTCGAGTTACACGTGAGATGTTACGTAGGATTTTCAACCTGTTTTGTTCCCTTTTTTTACGTCTACCTATGAGCTTTATGCTTTATTGATAGATCCTTGTGAATCTGGGTACAAAAAAGCGCAGGTAGGGTATTTTTAAAAATGCATCAAATCAGTCAGGATTCGAGGGAAGCTACTTACTGCTGCTCGAAGCGTATTGCGGGCTGCTGGGAGAAAACTCCGAGATCTCCGGCAGAGGCGTTTTCGGTACGATCTCCCCGTTCAAATTCTGCGGAATGGGCTGGCTGAGAGGTCGCTGTTTCCTCATAGAAGACTTGCTCGTTGAAGGAGCCTAAAAACATTCTCTCCTTAAACACAACATGTATTCGATCGTTTATTAAACGTACGTTATTAGAGGAAGTCCCAGGATTGCTCGAGCTCCTGGGAACGGGGCAAATACCGGGACACTGCGTGCACTGGGGCCCTCCTATGACCCTGGGAATGTACCAAGGGCTCGGCTGCGCAGGCGCCACCAGGCGGTTGCTGTACCCCCAGGTGCAGCCCTTCTGCTCGGCGAAGACGGCGGCTTGGTTGGGGTGCGCTGGCGGTACCACCGCCGGTACTTGGGTGCCCGTCGAGTTATCCGCTTTCCGAAGACCTGAAGGAGTTTCTGAATAAGAAGCTGGGATATTTTAAGCCTCATCGATCGTTTAAAAGGCGTTACTTTTTACGGTTATTACATTGAAGCCGGACGCGGTCATTTCGCTGGATAAATAATTATTTACGATCTACGTAAAGGCGAAGTTAATGGGCTATAATTTTTACAATTTACGAAGATAATGTTTATCGTTTTGGCGTTATAATAAACCACGTTTTTTCGTTGATTGTATTCGATTTTAGCGAAATAATTTATGCAGCTTAGAAAATTCGCGTAGTGCGGAGAAATTATCGTTTCGATTATTTATAGCGATAATTTGGGGCGATAATATTGGCGGTGCAACATCGGCCCGAAGCGTTTACCGTCAGAGACTTCATTTCCTCCCGAAGCGCAGCAAGTCTTCACAGGAAATTGAACCGATCGAAAACTGTAAATACGCATATACGTGCACTTCGGATTTATCAGAATTATGCGATGTGGAAATGGCACTTTTCCAGTCAGACGAATTTAATCCGATTGCAAATATCGTCGAGCTAATAATAACGCGAGCGCATATAAAACTCCGATTCAAAGGTCTTTCCTTAACTCGTAGGTTGATTTCCCTTCAGGATTCAGGGACCTTCGGGATTGTTTAAAACAACAACACTTATTCATTTCGCTTGATGCAAGGTCCGGGGGTTCGAAAATAGAAGTGTCAACAAAGACCTAATGTATCTAAAGCGATATAAATAGCGCGGGATTATTTTTGGATGCATCCAAACAAAACTAATTCGATGACACAAATATTTTCTGCGTGAATTTCTGGTGGTTTTACTATCACAAGAAAATCGAGAAGACCACGACTATTTTTTAATTTTGTTTTTGCAAAATAGTGTGTCCTAAAAAGGCGATTGATGAAATTTTTATTTTTTTCTGTGGCCAAATAAGGCCGCAATTAATTTTTAAAGTTTGAAAAACGTCATACCGTGTACGCCAATCAGAGTGAGAGTTGAAATTAAAAGTCACATTTAGCCATGTTGCCACATTCCTTAGTACCCTTCTCTACTCCTCAAAATGTGCGGTTTTTGTATATTTATATGACAAATGACAGTTTGTGACAATTCTTAATTAATCTTAATGTCAATTTTTAATTTTCATCAGGATAATTTAATAAGGGGGTAAGGGCATTTCGAGGTGGAAGAGGGTTCCATTTTGGTGACGTATGAAAAGTCGCAAAAGTCAGTCTGGCGCAAAAATTGTATAGTTCATGTTAACTATAAATGACCAATATCTTTCTCTTCGTTTATGAATAAAAGTCAAATAACACACAACGCACATATAAAAGCAATTATAAATGTTCAAAACACAACATTAGGAACCATTTTTGAATTCAAATTCATTAAAATGTTCTAATGTGACACTTTTGTCACAACTTTTGACACTTTTGTCACTGTTTGTTGCCAACCTAATTTGACTTCTGCGTTCCCCTTACCTCAGTCACCCTCTTCTCTAAAGTTCGACCTAATGCCGCTACCCCCTTATTAAGTTATCCTGATTTTCATAGAAATTGATTAACTGCTGGTGCCCGGTCTATGTTATTACCGGTACACTCAGCCTCGTTGATGATCTTAGCTTGCTTAAGGTATAAGTAAAAGAGTCAAGCGAAATGATCTTACAAAATTGCTTCTCCCTGCGCGGCATCACGCAGCACCGGTAGAGGAAGAAGGCGCACAGCAGGCAGACGACGAGAGCGGCCCCGCAGAAGACGGCGGCGAGCAGCGGCAACTTTTCGGAAGATATCTTCCAGCCCCTGGTTGAGGCCGTGGTGGGCTCGGGCCACATGCTAGCCGTTAGCGTCACCCACTGCTGTTGCAGCACCACGCCGCCTCCGACGTCCACCGAGTACACTGGCTGCCCATCATCACCTGGAACAAATACAAATTCTAGAGTCCGATGGAGTCCATCAGCATAGGAAATTCTACCAGGCGTATTTACCTATGTATTAGCGCGAAATAGACGAAGTTTCTTGGCAAGAGAACCCGGGGAACTTTATAGTTTATACCTCCTCGAGTAATTAAAATCCCTCGGGAAAAATAAATTTATTTGACAAGAGGTAGGTACTTAGTAATTAAACTTTTTGAGCGAGGAATTACGGAGGTGTAGCTTCGTTAAGACGGAAATTTTAATTAGGCACGAGCGAATAATAAATTGGTAGATTCGTTTGATTTATGGAAATATAGTATTTCATACACAAACGAATAAATACCAATAATAGACAAATCAGAAGCATAATTATGCGGTAAATAGACTCCGGTAAATTTCCTAATCTAGAGTATCTAATTGGTGGTATAAATAATAATGGTTAATAAATAATAACCAGAAATAATGTCTCTTTTAGGAATAAACAGAATATGCTTGTGCTGCTTTGGGATTTATGTGAACTTATTTGTTTGTCACATGGAAAATGCCAGCCTTTAATGGAGTTTTAATTAAATCTGGCTCTGTTACAACCACTGTGGCATATAATTCCATTATTTGTTTACTTTTTCATTTCCCTAAAATGGCTATTTCATAGGCTGGAACAACGATACTCGTATCGTACAAATAAACAATGCCAAAAAAAATTTGTGCACTCTAAAAATGTTGTTTTTCACGTATGTACGAATTAATATATTTAATTTCTGGCGACTTTTGTTCGATATATTTGTTTTATTTGAATAAATATTTAAAACTTTAATCCAAGACCAGCGAGGGAAACCTTATAACAAGATAACAAAGTAGAGCAACTCGGAAAAACCAAGTCGACAATTTCATTTACTGCAAGGTCGAAATTGATTTTTAGAATCTATTTTACATTAAAATATATTTATAATTTACATACCTCTATCGCTGAATACAAGGAATAATTAACAAAAGCTGTCGCTTCCCATTAGCCCTCGTAGGCGGATTGCGAATCCATAAATAATTGTGCAGAAAGGGTAGATATTTTCTGATCGTTCTTAATAGATATCGATTGGTTCTTTTTCGCTAATTCTTTGCCTTGAACTTGGTAGAATTCGTAGGCTTTAATCATAATAGACCCTCGGCCATTTCTTTAAGGTCGCAGAACATTCGAGGTAAAAGGTTTTAAAATAGAGATGAAAGGGCATCACAATGGGTTTTGCGTGGGAAATCTACACCTACGTTTTTTCGCTTGTGTTATTTACTAAGTTATAGAACGCCTGGATATCAAGACGATTTCCAAACAAAAAATTTGTACTCAAGATAGAGCTAATATAGTTTTTTTGGAATAAAAATCGTTTACTTTTTATACCCTCTCGGGAATTTTCCATTATTTTAGTAGGACAAGAAAATGCAAGAACCTGCAAAAATGTTTTTAAAAACTTTTATATGCTCTCTGCTAAAGAACTATTTTTATAATATAATGGGACTACAAATTACCAAATAAATAGCTTATTTCCTCGATTTTTCCTTAATATACCAATTAAAGACAATAATTTTTATTCATTCGGTTTGCACATTTGAAATACTGTCTAATGGAGTGAAATGTATAAGCCATTTGACAAGTGTTTGGACCAAAAAAACCTAATAGGAATTCTATTCATCGTAGACACATAAATTTATCCCGACATACGTTCCAAATGTGTTAAAATACACCTTCAACGAGTTATAGGGGGCGAAAATGCAGACATAAATTTCCCATTCAGCCATTTAGAAAAATGTCGTCAGATCGAAGTGAATAAAAGTAGGTTTGCATTAAGTAAATTAAAAAAATCGCAGACATCTCCAGCATAAATTGTGGTAGATATTAAAGATGAGTTTGAATAACCCGAATGTTAAATTCCTTGTTTGACTTTCGAACATTTGATCGCGATGTTGAACTCCCCGAATTAGTTTTGAACTTGCTACAATGCGATGAGAGGGCTTTGAATAGGGTACTGATAAAACTTACGTATGGAACATTTGGAAACTTGGTAATACGTTTGTAATACTTTCATTACCTATTTACCCAACTAGAATGTAATACCTATTAATTACAAGCGTCACCTCTACATTTACTAAGTTTGATTGTACAATTACCTAGACCTAAAACTCTATAAGAATATATCTGAGGCTGGAGTAAAAAAAGTTACCCAAAGCTCTTTCGCTTTATCTAACTCAAAGGAATCTCTTTAATTATTTATAGTCTAACTACTCCAATATGAACGAAAAAGATGCGAGTTAGAAACGAAATTAGAACCTACCCAACCCTCAAAATTTAATTAGCTGTAATGGTTCACTTTCGGTCATCATCAACAGCCCGAGTTTACTGAAAAAAATTATTCCCAAGTGTTTATAAATAGGCGTAAATGTAAAAAAGTAACACATGTGTCTCGTCGCAGAATATGCACAAAAAACGCTAAAGAATAGGATTTTTTGTTCGTCCTTTTAAGTTTGATTGATGAACCTTGCGTGTCCCATTCCAGGCCGCTTGTAGGTAAAATATGAACATCTTAATTTGAACTGAAGTTAAAAGACAGTTAAATTGGACTCGAGAGTAATAGGGTTTTAAGTTAAATGAAAGTGATTACTTTTTATGTGCGTTGGTTTCATTAAAATTTATTTTACGCTCTTTTATTGCGGAATTACTACATTCGAATACCTTTTATAAGGGTAATATGCTTAATAACCCAATAAGGGTTCTACAGGGTGAGATTTTGATAAATTCGTACGTGTAATTTCGAGCCAGTTAATATTATTTTTTATTGATAATAATGGTGGGAGCTTTACCGTCCACGTGTAGCGTTTATGTATTCTTCAATGTTATCTACCAACATATTGCGAATGTTTAGGTAATATATGTCCCTTAATGTTTCCATATCTATCAAAATTCTCGCCTTCCCCCGTAATTTGTAGCATTCTGTTGAGATATTTTACGTCTTCGTCGAAACGACATTCAATTTTCTTTCCGTTCTGGAAAACGGATTTCATTTGTTACGTGCTTATTTTCTTACAGAAATTTTCAGAGCATTTCCACTGAATTGGACGCCTTGTATTCCCTACATTACTTTGGCCGGGTAATTTCTTATTATTCTTAGTATTACATTGTGTTGGTTTTAGAGAAAATTATCTCATCTCTTTGTAGAGGGTGAATCAACTTTTTAATTAATTTGATTGTCTTCATTGCATGGTCAAGCCACCCTGTATAATATAAATTAATTGCCTGTACATTGCCTTATTTATTAATATACGTTGCATATTAATATGATTATATTTAATGGCCGCTTCCAGTTCATTTCGTTCGACGCCGAAGTCCATAAATTTCAATCGTTCGTATTTTACGATCTAACACCTACATGCTATTAAAGTTTATATCTTTAACGCGAAAGTTACCTGCACACACTTCCATTTCTATTCGTATCACGTCCGGGGGAGTTTAAGGGAAAACGTGGATAATATGTAGAAAAAGTTATCGGCCAGTATTAAAAGGAACGGTTTCGATACACTTGTGGGAATTTCGTCCTTTCAGATCGAAATAAACGTCGGCCTATTGATAGTTTCTGGTGAAATATTAAACTGCAGAGTCTATGAAGGGACTGTTCGAATTATTTTTGTCGATGCGCTAATTCGGGAGAATGAATAATATCAATTTATCGAGTGGTAATTTGGTATTAAAATCACTGCGCATGTTATTGGAACGATACTAAAACTATTCGCGATAATTTAATGCTATACTATGTGGTTTAAAATGGCTATTTTGTATTTTGTGGTTTGGTTATTTAATTTTCTGTAGGTGTAATATTCAATTTTACTCACCCGTATATCACAAATACGTTACTCAATCGTCACACATTCGCAGGCTAGGTCACAGCGACTAAATTAACAATAAATATTCCAAACTAATTGTAATTAAGTATGAGCATTCCACCGACTTTCGTGAAATCAGGGCCGGATTAACGTTGAATTTTGCCTAATGGAAATGCATACAAAATTTTATAGTCACTTAGATATTAGGCATTATAAATCTATGTTAATAATTATAGAAGGATTGTAAATTTCAGTCAACCCCTATGAAGGAATTGCTTTCATTGAAACCTTGAAAATCTGCCAAGACTAGGCTGTCTAGGCTGAAGGTTTTCATCCATTCTGCTAACATGGCCAGAATAAATTAGTTTCTACGCAAGATATGAGGGTAGCTACATAAATTCCTTGCCTTGGAACCGTTTATTGAACTAAATCTAGGTCAGGTTGGGAAAGTTTTATGGAAATGTTTACTCATTTTTCGAAAATTGTAACTTTTGTTTTCGAAGATTTTAATAGATTAAAATGGAATGATAGATGCTGAATGGGTGTTATTTGATCAACATTTTTTGAGTAGCTACCTCTGTAAATTGTACAAGTAAAAAATGCACATTTTTAATTCATTTACACATCTTTGGTATCAGAACGAAAATCATTGATAACTATCCATAAAAATTTAAATTTCCTATTTATAAATTAATATGTAAATATGAGAATTGCAGTAATAATTAAGTGATCCGTCTCTGGAAAAAAACTAAAACGAGTTACATACATATTAAGTGTATTTGTTTACCTTGATATTTGTTGATATCCACGTGAGGCGACATGAGCGAGGATACCGCTTTCGCGGTGGTACCCATTATTTTTGTAATAATTAGTTTTTTATTGGAATTATTTCTCGCAAAAAGCGAATTGTTGCATTATTACGGGAACACGCTAAAAACGCAATTATTCACGATCGAATCGTAATTGTCGCGATAACTTATATGCTAGATGCTATGCAGTAACCACCACTAACCACGGCAAACAAGTAACAAGTAACAACTGATTCGTGCGAGAATGGGGAATAGCAGGATCCTTTCTCCGATGTTGCCAGTTTTCCTATGTAAACACAAATTTTTCTCTTTTATAATTTCATTGAAAATTGTATCATTACTATACTTTTTTGAATTTTTTTCACAAGAGCTCAATTTTTGGACTTTGCTATATTTAAAAAATGGTGGATGCACATCAGTTCCTCCGCCATTTTTTAAACGAAATTAGAGGTAAAAAATATTTCTCACTTACTGAATTAGATTTTTATTTATAGAAAATTTCCCGTGAATCATGAATCAAATTTTCTAGCACAAAATTCTTGTACCTAATAAAATTAAATTGATATAAAGCACCTAACCAATTGAAAAACCACATCACTCTGCATATTATCTTATCACCCTGTATACCTTAAATACCATCATTCAAATACCATTATAAGTAGTTAATACTACAATAAGTATGCACCTTCCATATACAAGCGCTACAATAATACTAATTACCCGTCAATTTACCAAAGTAATTAGCACATTGTATAAATTCTCCCAGTGACAAATTTCCCTAACAACAATGCAATATCAGTGAATTTGGCAACGTGTTGGTACATTCCGGGATTCCGTGTTGTCTGTAGCGCCGAGAGGCGCAGCATGTGGCCTGTGGGCGCCCGTGCCCGGCGCGTCGCGACGCTTTGTGCGATAGAACAAACGGAGCGCCGCGGCGTCGACGACGTCCAACGCGAAATCTGTTAGCCGTCGAATGTTACGTCACCGGTTACGCGAAACAACCCTTCGCAACGACGCCCACGTCGAAACGTGAGCCGACGCCGATGGTGATTTATAAATTTATTTAGCCTAATTGGTTATTCCGGGGATTTGGTTTTAATAAAAATCCGTCCGGAATATGACACGTTTACGGGCTCGTCGCGTCGGTGCGATATTTATCAGTTTGATGAGTTCGAAAATAAATAAATTTTTGGTATATTAATAACCCAGGGAACCCCCGGAATGGTTTAAAACACTGCAAAATGTGTTGGATAAATATATAATTCTCAGCAGTACTTATAAAAAAACCTAAAAAACCACAAATTTACAAAACCAAAGTGTAGTAACGTAATATGTACAAAAAAAATAAATACCCCGAGATTATACTTACCTATACAAACATTTAAACCTGAAGCAAACTGGAGTTACTAAAATTGTTTGTTTTCTTAAAACGTATAAAACAATATAGAGAAAGTTTAATCGCAGCATAAGATAATTTTACTTTAAAAGTTGCCAGGTAAACTCTTGCGGAAAAGTCGGATAATTATACGGAAACCCACACCGAGAAGATATATGTACTTACGACGAGAAAAACGAAATTACCTGCTGTATTTAACTAGTGAGTTATAGGCAGGAATAACGCGAGCTGTAAAAAGTTTATTACACAAAGACGTTGAGTAGGTACAGGAAAAAATCCCGAGGATTTTTCTCCAAATTCGCAAACAAAGGCTTTACTGCGGTTTGTTTTATTCAGTAGCATTTCGAGCCGCGTTGTCGGTAAAAAAATCGATTTTTAAACGTTATTCGAGAGGAAAATGGTCGATGTAAAGTTTCCTGCGTTAAATGAAAAGGAGATTTTTTTAATCTTCGGCGAAGAGCGCTGAGATGAAAGAGCCTTTATACAGGACTTGTTTGTTTTACTACCCAAGGATTCCGGGCGGCGTTGTTAGTCCATTATGTAAATAAAGCTGACCACCTACAGGCTTTAATGATAAAGGAACTCCTTTGAAATTATTCATAAAGGATTACAACACGAAAATGAGAACGGATAAAAAGAATGATAATTATTTAAATATGCGAGTATATAAAAACTTAATTAT
Organism: Phyllotreta striolata; assembly: GCA_918026865.1. Taxonomy (NCBI): domain Eukaryota; kingdom Metazoa; phylum Arthropoda; class Insecta; order Coleoptera; family Chrysomelidae; genus Phyllotreta; species Phyllotreta striolata. Next base: position 15,102,020 of record OU900094.1, on the reverse strand, counting down.
AATTAAGGCAGAAACACTTTAAATTATTATCGCTTGGGTACATCTTTACTTTGTTTTTAGTAAATGTTTAATATACTATTCAATAGTATACAACTCATAAACTCAACTTTCTTATAACAACCTCGGGAAATACTAGAAAAGGGTGCCGTGGTGGTCAATTATTTATTCATTACACATTCTACAACCCTTCCTCTTGAAAACCCTTTCACCCCTAAGTAATAAAATAATAAGGAATGAGTCACATTTTCGAGGGAACTTTACTCGTTGACTGAATTTTAAATATTATCTGTATACCGAAGTAACAAACTATAACAAAGCCTTTTGGGCAACTCTGCGATGTTCTAAAGCTTTTTGTTTTATGTATAATGAAGGTAGTGTTATCTTTGTAATTTTGTTAAGGCATTTACTATATGAAGGGTGCCTTAAGGAAGTACCTGAATATCAAGCAGTGTCAGAACATATTGTTAAAGGACCTAGCGGAAATGGAAAACTGTAGATTATATATCTGCTAATTAATAATGTTTACTGATTGACCACAATATTACGAGTTTTATTACTTCCAAGAGGTAGCTTTTCTGGTACATTTCAGATAAAAAATAATCGATAAATACAACCTTCTCTCCTAAGCACTTTGAATAAATAAACACTCGCAGGATTGGAAGTGAAATACACCTACATAAGAGGAGTCAATCTTCTAAATTTAAAACAGCTTTCAACTTCTAGCGCTTGGGCTGGAATTAATGTGGGGTTTCTATCAAAAGCCGTCACTTTCTGTGCTACATAATGCAAAAGTGCAAAATAAAAATAAACCGATCAAAGTGCAATTTTGGGAGATCAGTAACTTTGCGTTGTTTTTAACGAGATTGGAGCTTAAAATAACGCTATCCAGAAACGATCCGAGCTGTAATCTTTAATTAACTTATTTTAAAATAATTAAAGCTTTACATAGTAGTCTTTACACTATAATCTTTAGTAGATTTTATAAATATTTGGGGAAATGGGTGGCCTTCAAAGGTCATTGCCCAAAAATGTTGAGGCTTGCGTAACATAGTAAACATGGATATATCCCGAAGGAAAACCAGGTTGAGTACCTTTTTGTCCTAATATTACTGTATTATACGTGTAGAGTTGTACAAACAATATTTGAATCATACTAAATAACCATTTTATTTATATTTCAACTAAAACAACCAACCAGATTTCCATCAGGATCCCTGTGTTTTCATTTATTTACACCCCTATACTAACCTTATGTGAGCTGTAATTAATCTTCTCGATTTAAACGCAGAATAAAGTATAGCACCAATTTAATAATTTAGGCCCTTTCGGAAAACTACCGTTTCACTAATAAATAAATAAAACATAATAAAGGCACGCAAAAATATAAAAGATGATATGTAAATGGCCCCGGTATCTGGGCAACCGATGAAACGCTTGCGCATTTCGGCGACGGTGAGGGTTTAATTTCGACTTTATTGAGGGTAAGAGATTTATTCGTAGTCCAAATTTAAAATAATCATTAAAATATTCTAATTATAGGAAAATTGATTCATAATTTATAACAGCCATTTATAGGGGTAAAATGCTCACTTTTAAATTATTTTAATTTTTTTTCTAAACTCGTGTAGAGAAATTTAAATGTATATCGTTAGCTATCAAATGAAATATTAAAGATTTTTTTATAAATAAATGATAAAAAATATCTGAATTTTCAAATTCTATTGTTATTTTAATGCAGGTGTAAATAACATCCGAGATTATTGTCCAAAATTGTATTCTAAGTGTACAAATAAATACCATTAACTCGTTTATAAACAAATAAGAAAAATAATGAATTTCCAAAATACAAAATTTAAAATTCAAAAATGACAACCAATCGTTTATCAAATCACCCTTTAACCTTTCTTATCTTTGTTTAACTAACTCAAATAGTATTCGTGTCCTTTTCCTAAATCAGTCAAAAATATAGAGCAAAGGTTTATTTGACGTTTGAATACAACCAATGAAAATATCGCATCGGCACCACGTGACAGAAATCTCCGCTAGCCGATTGGTCGAGTTGAGGTAGGTCGTGGCGGTGGAATCGATAAACGTTACGAAGTGGGCGAATCTGTCAAGGAAATCGATTGTAGGTTAAGTACTCGAGAAATGTCAAAATAAAAATTTAAAGGTCTTAGCACATCTGCAAGTAAAACGATGAATTCAAGAGCAAAATGTAAAATAAATTCAGATGGCAGCGTTTGCTTGTTAAACATAGTAAATTCGTTCAACTCATCGATCAAAGAAGAACATGCATGGGCATTATGCTATCAAATTGCGAGGTACTTCGACGAATGCCTGGAAAAAAACAAACAAAAATCGTACATCATTAGCGAAATGCAACATGTTTACTTGAAAACAGATGGCACGGTGCACGACAACACTGGCGTAACAGACGACGACAGGGCCCCACAGAACGAACTTCACATCATCAGAGGTATAGGTGTCGTAATTTACGCCACGTTAGATTCGGAATTCCAAAGCGGAGAAGAGAAAGTCATCAGTTACGATTTAGAGCAGCTCATCAGCGACCTCATAGCGGACGACGCCAGCAACGCGGACAACGCTCACCACGAAACTGACGATGAAGGCATCGAGCGAGACTCGGGGGAGACCGAAGATCCGGGAGCATCGAGACCCTCGCATCCCATCACCCTCAAAGACGTTATCAGAAAATGCGAGACCCACTTGGGGTACTTGAGCAAAGCTCAGGCCGAGGCTCACTACAAAGCCGTGGTTAGAGCTCTGGTGGCGGAGGCCATAGAATTGTCTACGTTCTTGGAAAAAGTCGCTCAGGGTAGCATAAGCTTGCCCTCGAGCAGCAACAGTGATCAAATTCAGTTCTCCGATTGGGCCAAGTTCTGGGTGCAAGTAATGAACGAGCTTCGAACGGGCGTTAAACTGAAAAAAGTCAACTTCACCAAAGCTCCCATCGAATACGAACTCACCCCGTACGAAGTCCTCATGAAAGATATCAGAAATTGTAGGTACAATTTGAGGAAAATCATGATAAACGGCGACGTGCCATCGAGGGTTTCCAAGGACGCTCACGGCATAATCTTGGAGTTCATCCGGTCCAGGCCGCCCTTGAAAAAGGCCAGCGACAGGAAAATCGCGCCTCACACGAGACAGTTAACACCGCGCGAACAACTCCTCTCCTCCATTAGGAAAGGAAGGAAGCTAAGACCCGTGCCAACTCCTCGGTATGAAACATTTTTATTTTATTCCCGAAGTTGACGTTTTTTCATTCGAAATTCCCATTCGTTAGCACACTAAATCGTACATCGAGAGTCCGATTAATAAATGTATGCCACCTGAATACGTAAATAAAATCAATGCTTACCTCGTCACTAATTTATTTTTATACTACTAAAATATTCGTCTAATTGTAAGTGTGTAATGCGAGTTGGTGTGTTTCAGAACTTCCAAAATGAAAATGGATCCCACACGGGTGCCGGACATCGTGCAGACGCCACCCAAACCGGCGGCCAGGAAACTGATCAAAGTCGATTTGTCTCAATTCGAAGACGAAGACGACGACGAACTGGCCGATACGCCGGACTCCGCCAGCGAACCCGGCTTGTGGTCCAACGAATATCCGGAGTTCTGCGACAACGCTCTGCTGGAGGCGTACGATCTTGCCACGCAAACTTACACGAGGACCAGCATTCGACGAAACACGCTCGAAGTGGCAGGTAAAGCGACGCTTTTTGACAATACCTATCGTTAAGCTCGCGTTAGATGCACCGTTAACGAGTTATTGTAATTTGTAGATACGAACGTGGGTTGCTATTCGGTGCCCCAATCGAGGCCGGGTTCGAGGCAATCGTGCAACAGCTCGGAGGCCGAATCGGTGCAATTGGAGCCCGAAGTGGCCCGGCAAATTCAGGACGAGCTGACCTGCTCGCAGACCTGGCAAGACACCATATCCTTAGACGATAGACTTTCGCTCACCCTATCAGAAATCGTGCATATTCGAACTGTACTTACGAAGGCCGAATTGGACGCTTTACCCGTGGAGGGAAAGGTAGATAATTTAATGAATTTAATCTATACTCTATTTAAAAACTAGAAGGAGCATTTTGAAAAGCCAGATTCACACCCAAAAAAAGTTACTAGAAAATTTGCAAGGCTGCAAATTTAAATACACATCTTTTATTTTAAATAAAACTGAATGTAAACTCACAATAATTATAATAAAAGAAGGAATGAATTAACAAATCACCTAAATACGACATATTAATTACACATTTCTAAAACATAACCTCAAAAAAGTGGTAAACAACAATAATAAAGTTTTACAGTGTGAACTTGACTAGTAATCAACCAATAAACAAACGCGAGTGTTGCCAACTTAAATTCAAATCGCACCTCCTACTTTTTAAATAGAGTATAATAAACTTTTATTCGTTTTGAATTTGTGATTAATTTTGAAGGTTCGCCACGACGTCGAGGCGAGGAAAGTGTGCTTCCTTTGCCTGAAGACGAGGTTCGGTATATTCGGTCCGTGGGGGCAGAGGTGCACGCTTTGCAAGCGCACAGTTTGTACAAAATGCAGTTCCAGAATGAACATTCCTATGGAGCACTTTTCCAGCGTTCCGGTCGTTTTGCTTAGTCCTAGTATACTGTCGACGCCCGACGAAGGCTCCAAAGAATCCTTAGCTAAATCCTTAGTGAATAAACTATCCGATACTAGTCCTAATTCGAAGGAGTCCAGTCCTAATTGCAGTCGGCCGGGTTCGAGTTTGGATTCCAAGTCTCCCAGCGAAAGTGGCGCCTTGGGGAGATTCCGCTCGAGGGCTACGGCTGTTGGGAGGGTCTCACGAGCAGCGGACAGGTATTAAATAATTCCACATTTATTATTTTTGTATTAATTATTGATATTTATAGGTACAAAAGTTCGCAGTTGATGGTTTGCCAGGATTGCAAGATGATGGTATTGCAAATAATTAAATCGGCCAGAGCGAATCGATCGGCAATTAGGAATAAAACTATTCAGAGCCTTACCCTTAATTTGTCACCAGTATTCTAAAATTATTGAGATTGTTGGTATTGAATGGACGGTTCTGGTAACGTAATACGTTTCGTTTTGAACGAATTTCAGATGCATTCCTCCTCACCGTCACCATACAGATCAGGAATTATTTCAGTCTGAATTCAAATTTTAAACGTTGTTAAACAAATCATGTACTCAACATGATTGCTGGACAATCAATTCTGATATTAGGTCTACGTCACCGAACAAACTCGGGTTATTTTTGGAAATGATAACCGTTCGATTACGGGAATGCATTCTGGATACAATTTTGTAGTTTTAATTGTGAATCGAGTACAAAATCTCATGTTTTTTATGTAGCTAAATTAATTTTAAACATACTACGTGTTCCCTTTCTAACGAGTTGTATTGCTCCTTGTACTGAACTCCTGGGCTCAGTTGATTAGGTTAAATTAGTGGATGTATATTTTTCAAAAACTATACTACAGAGTGTTTGTGAAACCTTTAATTCTGTTGAAAACATAATCATCATTTCAACTAGTAGAATTATGTCTCAACTGATATTTGCTTGTTCATTCATTATATTTATTAAAATAACTGTGATACTTGAAATATTTTGTGCAACATTACGGCTGTAGCTTCATAACACGATTGTAATTTCCCCCTATTACATTCTCAAAATGCCTGGCGAAAGTTACAAACACTCTGTATTTTTTATGTACGTGTGATTAGATAATTTTTTCGAAAAATCTTCCAGGTGTAAACATATCAAGGTCCACCTCAACAATCGTAGTAGTTCAAATGTTGGTGAAATTCGAAATATTTCGGCGAATCAAAACATATTTTGGGTGGCTCGTGATAGTTTACATTCGAAACGCTGTTATGACGGATAATATTGCATGGAAAATGGCGATATTGTAAAGCAAGCACATCTTTCTAATTATAAGTTGTAGCGATAACGACTTGAAAAGAATGAAAGGTATATTGTAATTTGTGATAGATCGGTAAGTTTAAAATTTAACAATTAAACAGGATATAGAGAGGATATTAGCAAATATTTTGATTGTGAAAGAATATTATATTATAAACGTTTCAAAACATTTGCTTTAGGATTTAAATCGAAGAGAAATTTTAAAACTAATTGGTATATTGATAAAATATTTAAGAATTTACTAGTAGTAAGTACACTATTTATTTTTGAATATTTCGGGATTTTATTGTTTGTAAATTTTGATTTTATTTTGTCGTTATTTAAATTTAATATTTAGTTTTAAAACCTATAAATGTTGCATTTTAAAAGTGCCTGCATAGTAGTTTTTTGTTTGTCCTTTCTCGTCGATAAATAGTATAAATACCTTAATCAAAGACCTATATGTAATGTGATAGAATCGTTGCTGTTCTGTTGAGATTTTATCTATTCTAGTAAACATAGCTATATACCATTATTTTTATATTATATCACAGATAAAAGAATGTATAATTTATTTTTGTGATGAACATTTTAATTTGTAATTAGTGTGTTATTACGAGTCAAGGTTTTTTTGAATATTGATTTGTTTTATGGATATTATTTTAATTCGGTTTAAGTTTTGGTTGGGCAATCGAAAAGTACAATAATAACTTAGATGCTATTACGAATAAATCGAGATTCCTATAATAGAACTCTCCCATATTCAGTAGATTGAAATTTTCCTCTTAGTACCTACCGAAATGTTAGGATTCTGTTATAATCAGAAAGATATATAAAAATGCTATTAGTCGAAGCCACGCAGTTTTTCCTTTGCAAGCATTTTTCATAGGCTTTAAAATTCCTATGTAAATTAACATTCTACATTGTAACTGACAAAGTTATTTTACAATCTCTATCAGACTGGTTTATTTTCATACGAGTTGTCCCTATTATCTTTAATATTCCTCCAGGTGTCAGTCATTTACAATAATTTGTACCAAACATTTTCACTTCAAAAGCAATCACCAAAGAAATCGCTATACCAAATATTTTAGGCTGAACATCTAGACTGTTAATTTTTATTATTAATTTACCACACACTAATATAGTGATATTAGAATGTAGCTGTATTAATTACAAATTATTTTATGTGATATTATTTAGGAAAGCTCTTAAAAGGCACCCAACAGTGTTTTATTTTGATAAGTGTAAGTGTATGGAAATTATCTCTTAAAACTTGTAATGGAAATAAAACGCTATATTGAATGTTACATGATTATTTCATTATCCGCTCTAAAAATATTTCTAAAAATTATAGAAAGGGGAGCTAATTGCCAAATGCAAATTAGTCATCAAAATAAAATTATTTTTAGTTGCATGAAGCTCCCAGAATTTTATTTGTTTAGGATTCACTATGGATCAAGTATAAAACATAATATAGCAAAATCAATTTATTTCACAGGCGTATAAACATTCTCACAACAGATAATTAATTATTGTATGGAAAAAGAAAACGGATAAATTAAAATTTGCTGTTATTGATATATAATTTCAATTTTTTTATAAGATTGAGTATAAATTAAATAACAATATAGCAATAATTTAAAAGACACTAAAACTTTTCTTCTTCCAAACCGTGTTTGAAGAACATCATTACTGGCACAGAATCTCCGTTGATTTCTCTGTATTCCATTAATCCTACCATACCATCGATTTCCATAGATTCGCCGGTAAAGAATTGCAGCTCTTTAAACCTTCCTAGAATGTCCTTCATTACTTTGTTCATATTCGTTTTGAAAACATCTACTTGGTCAGGCGATGTTTCTTGTAATTTCTCGACTAATCTTAAATAAAAAATCAAAAAATTAGCTTTTACTTTTGTATAATAGCAATACTTCATAGTGCCTAATTGTATATTGCCCATTTTAATTCTTTTCTACATTGGAAAATCAAGTTTATGTTGATTACAAATTTCTTTATAATTATTTGAAAGTATGACCGATGCACTTTTACGTCTACTGTAATTCTTCTGCACAAATACTTACATTTTGCTTTATTTTACAATGTCTGTAGTAAGCAAAGCATTTTATTCTTTCAGTTGTTTCGTCAAGCAATGATTTGTACAATACTTTTTAAAATCCTACCATTAGGCCAATGGTGACCTATAGGGCAGAAAGAACGTGCTTATAATGTTGACAAATACAGTAAAACTATTAACTAGAACATTTTCAATTTTTCCAAACGAGATTGTATACTGGGCAAACTAAAATTAGTCAAAGCTAAATATAAATACCTACAAATTGTATCCTTTACAGAAACAACTTAAATTAAACTTTCATAAAGATTTGATGTATATTTTAAGCTGTATGAAGCATTGTAAAAATCAGAGTTCGTTTCATATATTATTATAAAATATAAAACATGAAAACACAATGATTTTACTCATATCGCATGTATTGCTCTGAATAAGACAACATAATCTTTATTCAGTATTAGATCATGCTTAATATATTTTGAAATATTAAAAATGATATTGAATCGACCACCCCTTATCACAATACTCGCTAACAATTTATAAAACATTTATATTTAGCATAATCTTCGACGATAAACATACTTATAACATACAAATATGGTATTGTTATCGACTTACTTTTTCATATATTCTTTGAGATAAGCAGTGTAAGATTTTTTGTCTCCAAAAGCGTATGTTTCGCACAACCTGTGATTGAGAACGATATCAACACCGGATTGAACGTTCTGCTCAGTGCCCTCATCGGCTTCTTCGAGAGAAGGATTCGCTCCATCTAGCAGAACTTCGCCCTCTTTTCGTTGGACTAATTTCCCGTAGACTTCGTAGACGACTTCGTCCACTAACTTCATTTTATAGGTGTCTGAGAACATTTCGTCACCTACAAAAAAAATTGCAATGTCAGATTGACAGGGGTTACAGATTTTTGTTATTTCGTGAAAACTACCAGCAGAAATTGAAAAATACGTAAATATACTAACGTTAGGAAGGTTTACGAAATTACTCACCAGTAAAAATATCCTTGTAAATCCTCATTTTGATGGATTAAATTAGATTTTGCTCTTGGATAAAGTGAAGCCTCCTTCTACCTCGAAAGAGCACTCAAAAAAGGAAGGTCAAAGTCAACTATCATACGTCAAAAGTGCAGAAATGCAAAGCAGGCTGGTTAACTGAAAAAAATGAAATCCCTAACAACAACTTCACTTTTGTCATTTAACAGCCACTGTTGTATTAAAACTTTTATGATTTTAACCGCTATTAAATTAATATATCATTAAAAACATGATATTACACTGATCGGGCTTTATATTTCTCATTTATTTCATATGCTTTAATTTTAAAAACATTGGGTGGCTGATTTCCCTTGACGTAACTGTCATACCAAAAAAAGAAGAAATATTTACTAAACCTCGCTAACCTAACATTTTTCGGTACGTTTATTTGTTGCCCGGACTGCACGTGTAAAGTAAACTTTGTTGTGTTCCAATTACCGTGAATCTAAAACCGAAAATGGCCAACGATTTAGATCAGCAAATTATCAAACAGCTCGAATACTATTTCGGGGACATAAATCTACCGAGGGATAAATTTTTGCAAGAGAAATTGAAGGAAGACGACGGATGGGTCACCTTAGAGGTTCTGCTAACGTTTAAGCGCTTAGCTGCCCTTTCTACCGATACAGAAGTCATCGCCAAGGCGGCCGAGAAGTCAGAAAACAAAATAGTAGAAGTTAGTGAAGACCACAAGAAAATCCGGCGCCATCCCGATAACCCGGTGCCCGAATTAACCGCAGAAAGGCGCCAAATTTTAATGGATAGAACTGGTAAGATTTCATATTCCACATTTATTAACAGTTCTATTTAACTAAACTCTACATTTTTTTTATTTTTAGCTTATGTAAAAGGTTTCCCGTTGGACGAAGACCTCAGTAAGATAATCGAATTCATGGAGCCCCACAAAGTGGAATCCTGCCATCGAAGAACGAAGAAAGACCACACATTTAAAGGCTCTTGCTTCATTATCTTCAAAGACGTCGAGGCTTGTAAAACATTTGTCGAACTCGAAAGCCTAAAATACGGGGAACAAGAGCTAATAAGGAAATTCCAAAAAGTATACTTGGACGAAAAGCGGGCGCAGTTCAAGAAGGACAAGGCCGCTTTGGCGCAGGCCAAGAAAGACAAGGCTGCGTTGGCTGATAGTCAAAAACAGGAGCAAATCGATTTCCCCAAAGGGGCTGTAATACATTTCACCGGGCTGGAAGAGGGCCAGTGTTTGACGCGGGAAGAACTGAAAGAGAAAGTCAAGGAAGTGGGAGAGTTGGAGACTCAATTTATAGATTTCACCAAAGGAGATTTGCAAGGTTATTTCCGTTTTCCGGAAGCGAACAATGCCGTTGATTTCTTCAAGAAGCTTACCGATGGGGAATTGGAAGTAAGTGGATACAAGCTGAAATTGAGGGTGTTAGAAGGACAGGAAGAAGAGGAATACCTGAAGAAAAGTTCAGATGCAATTCACGAATTAAGGAAGAAGCAAAAGCAGGGCGGTAAATTTAGGAAACGCAAGTTTAATCACAGTCACGGCGGTAAAAATGCGAAATCCAAAAAAACAGAATAATCTGTCTATTCCATTTTATTTTTAATAACTTTAGTTTTATTTCTAATTGCTGAAAAGATACTTGTATATCTTGAACAAGATTGTATTAGTAACATAAGGTCACAAATATGGGTCATGTTACTCATTAAGAATTTTGTGTGTTATGAAATGAAATAAAAGATTCATTAAAAACTCCTTGAAAGTAGGAAATTGATATTTTCTTCTTGCGTTCGTTTTGTTTTCAAATCAGTTTTACTTGGGATATTGAGAGTTTAAATACATAACATGACTGTTAAATATGGTTTTATGTTGCTAAAAATTTATAATTTTGTTGTATTTGTTGAGGGAGTTGAAAAATATCTGGTGAGTATCCAAACAAATTGGCGACTAATCGTAATTTTGTTCGTTGTTATAAATTGGTGTACAGATAAGTGCAAATTTGTTCGCAATATCATCAATTCAATGAGTTGAACAAAGATATTAATAATATAACATTGGTTAGAGTGAGAGAGTTTGTAACACAACAATATCACTTTTTTTTTCCTTCTTGAGACTAATAGAAGTTGTCTTTGTCGCACTTGCAGCCCGTGTTGGGAGCAAATTTGCACTTACCTGTATGTATTCGAGTTACTTCTTTTTAAATATGTAGCTCTCGAAATATTCCGAAATATTCAATAATTCCTTCATTCTAATCAGTTATACCGGATGTAAAAATATGTTAGATTGTAATTGAACGTTGAACAATAAAGATTTACTTACTTAAAAACTTATCGGAAAATTAATTCACATAGAATATATGAATACATTTACCTCTAAAAATTCCTGCTAATTATGGTATTTATAATTATATGAAAATGAATGCAAAACAGTAGACCGTCAAAAATAACCACCGCTTATAATAGGTAATTAACAAAATACAGAGAAAGTCTATGCACAATATGAACGTTAGTAAGTCATTGCAGTTTGAAAGCATGTGCTCAGTTACCGGATTAGAATCAAGAAAGTAAAAGTGCTTCTTCTATAACGGGCGTAATCGTAATGTACAAAGAAAACGTGAAAAATTACCGCGATTACAAATACGAGAAAATCGTTACAGATTCCGCAGATCCCGTGGGTAGCAGTAATACATTTATTCAGGTGAGTGCAAATATCGTTTAATGTAATAACAGCGCCTAATGGAATTGAAAACTGAAAATTAAATTGCAACTTTGGTTTCTATTTGATGATTACTCGCACATAGACCGAGAGCCAAGATTCTCCGACTTCATCAAGGCCAGTAAAAGCTAGCGGTTATTAAATAATGGTGTTTCTCATACAGAAATAAAGTTTTTAATTACATAAAATTGGATGGTTAAGAAGTAGGAAATAATATAGTTTTTTGGAGAAATCTCAGGAAGTACTTAAGATGCATTGTTCTTTTCCTGATAGATTCCAAATCGTTTAAACCAGCCTAAATGAAGATGAATTTATGTGTAACAGGATTTCTGGAATAAAGCAATTTTCGTTAGGAGTAGGGTAACAAAACCGATTTGCACTTTTTGCACCGGCATATCTTGTTGAACACCTCCATGGTAGTGAGAGCAAACTGGTTACATGACCTGTTTAGCACTGGTCTTATTTTTGATGGTAAATTGACTTAGATATTTAAGGTGTTTCGGGTAAAAAAGCGTATTCTAGTTAAATATTTTTATTGTTTCTGTGTCTATACAAAGATAGTTCCTCCAAAAGCTCTTCTCTTATCTGGTCCTCTCATGAATATTCATTCACTGCTTGTTTTAACTACTTACAAAATAGCGTCTTCCGTTACCACCCATCTACAACAAATTTAAAATAATAATAAATGGAATTTATAAAAACCTTTAACATACCCGTTGGCTGCAACAGCATCCAGCATCGAGCAGAAGTAGACTCCTCCTAATATCCAATACAATTCATCGCCGAGTCGCGTTTTTTTTTCTAAAACCCAGCAAGCGCGGTGTGTTTAATTTCAACCTCAATCAACCGCAATTTCGTTACCTTCGCACAAATACCGAACTTTCCCAGTCCCAGGTCGCTGGAGCAGTGGAGCTGGTAAATGTAAAATGGTAAACCCCACCTGAGTCTCTTAGCACGGCCGCCCGCAGCGGCGATGACAGCCAGCTAGTGAGCTAGCGCTTCGCTCCGTTCCATTTTCGATTCTCGTTTCACGAGCTCGATTCAATTGAATCTGATCCAGTGCCGCGGCCCGAGCGAGTCCACCCGCGCCGATTGCCCGACGCGAATTTCACCTGCACGTTGTCGGTGTCGTTTACGATATCGCAGAATTCGCCCGCGACTCCCGCGAGGGATTATTATGTAGTTGGGCGAGCGCGCCGGTGGTTGCTGCTGGGAGATTTTCGAAAAAGCCGGGCAGTTTTTGCGAGCGATGCCTGAGAACAACGCGAATCCGAGAGCCGCCAATGGCAGCTCGAATTTGGAAATTGCACAAAGCAATCAGGTCAGTATTGTGTATGCGGAACGATAAATTTGAATATGTTTGTGGGATAAAAAATCGACTTTGAATTTGTGTGTTCCAATTTTTTTTTAATTAAGCGCACAATATGATAAAATTTATATTGCTATTTTCATATGTATATCGTATAATTTAAATACTCGATTCGTAACACAGAGTACATTGCCTTGAGTTTTTATTTTACCATTTAATTCTTTAATTATCTCTAATTTAATGTCGCTGTTATAAAATTTATATTGTCTACAGCATATTTTTTTGCTTCGAACAGTTAAATTTTAATTTTACCAACTAAATCTTTCTATAATATTTAACAAATAAATTTATATACAGTTAGCATAAAAACTTGTTAATTCGATATGGTATAGAAATAATTACCTACCTACACCAAACAACATCAATTTTGTATTTAAGTATTTTATTCTTCAATTTCTATTGTTTGGAATTGGGAGGTTATCAATTTTATTTCATCACGATAAATTTTGTTAAGTTAAAGTTAAATTTAATATTCCTATAGTTAACAGATTTTGATTAATGAAATGTATAAAATATTTTAGATTTGGGTTTTCCCAATCCCAATTCTTCCGGATGTGATGGTTCATGAATATAATTAATGTTTCAACAAAGCGTTTTACAATAATAGTGGTAAAAAACCTAATTATAATATTAATCAGATTTACGTATTACATATACTTATTGGGATTTTAACCACGTCATTATATTCCTTTATTGCAAATTAATATTTCAATTCTATAGTAAATCTTTCTAATGCATAATATGCATTTCATAACAAAAAATTCCTTCTTGTGTAAGTTATAATTGCATACTTATACTAGAAAAGATGATGGAGAGGACTAACTTTTCAACTTACCGAGTCATCTTTTAAATCATTAAAAATATATTTTTGTACATATTATATACCTAAAGCATTGTGCAAATAATTGTACACTTCCTTACTGTTTTAAAGGATACTTGACTTCCTAAATCACTCATAAATTACAAACTAAATACCAGTTTTTCTCGAACTCGCAATTCGTCTTTTAGAACCACTTAACAGTCAAATTAATTACGCAAATAAATAGTTTCATTAACTCGATGCATGTAGTTTATTATGACATTACCCGTAGTATTCAATTAGACCTTGTGATTGCTGCAATAAAACACATAGGTATGTGCATGTAAATAATCAGACAATTAAGTAACAGAACAAATAAGTAATGCTAGAAATGCGCATACCTTTTTACAAGATACCACCGCCGGTAATATCGCAATTATGATGTAATATAATTCAAAAGAAGATAATTAATTAGCATAATAAATTGATGCGGGATCTTTGTGTCGGTGTGGGAGTTTTAAGCCAATTTTCGAAAAGCGCGTAGATTGTTCATTTACATAATGGCCCAGAAAGCTTCATTAACCGCATCAAATTGCTCTTAAGCTAAGTAGAGTTTCGGAATTATTAAATATATTCAAAAATTCGAAATAGTTTGCTATTTATTTTCGAAGGAACCCGCGCAAGTCCGAGCATATCTAAGTTATGTGAAGAGGCACATATCGCATATTAATGAGATAACCTGAATTTTTACATTTGTGTTCTCTAACAGGTTTTTTTTTCGGTTTGTTATCTATTCTTCTATGTTGAATTTTGTGTAGGTTCTTCTCGCACGTGCTATACAATAGGTAGGTAGAATAGTACAGTTAAAACTAAGCCCCAAAAATTGAATACAAAGTAACCGGACTTTGTATAAATGTAAAACATTAATTTGTGAGTATTGTTTTTTGCAAATTTATTAAAGATCTTATTAAATATGTTGAAAACAAACTTGCATTTCACAGGGCTTCAATACAACTTTTTATACGCATTCATTAAGTTATTAAATCCCACAATTCAATGAAAATGTTCGTTTTTTTCTCTCCGTCGAGCCGCGAGAAAACAATGCAGAACTTTCTAATTTAAATTCTACTTTTCAATAAGATAATGCATCTATTGCACCTTTTTGCTTGGCTTTTCTTGCCTAAAAGCATATGTGAATGCTGATTAGTTGCGTTGTCACGCATGAAACTGGTCGCACTTATGCATATATGTATTTAAAAAATCCATTTTAATATTAATACATATGCACCAACTGTAATTTAAATGCTGTCGTAGAAATTGCAAAAAAATAATTAACCGACAACACAACAGTTTTTACGCACGAGTAATTAAATTACACGAAATACCAATCAATAGTTGCTGTTCAAAATTCATATAGTACTGTTATGGCCTTACGAAACCTTTCCACAATCCACCGAGAGTTCACAATCTCAACGAACTCAATAGACATTTAAACGTTTGAATAGAAAGATATCTAGCCGCACAAAGAGATGTTTGTCGCATTAGTTTCAGCAAAGCACAATGCATTTTGATTAATAATTTTATGAGATGACAATAGGCACTTACACCTATGTGTGTTGAATCTTTCACATACGATCTAATGCGAGATTTAGAACCCGGGCACGTTTTGCTCTGCGTTTATTTAGTCACGTAAAATAAAATAAATAGGCGTTTAAAAATTTTAACAAACCGTTTTTAATGCTATTTAGTTTACTAGGCTAGTAGGTTTTCGAGATTCTGTGCGATTGAAGGTGTTAAACGGCCAGTGAAAGTACAAATTTTCCTATATATCAATTGTGATTTAATATGTAGCTGCATATACCAGTTTCTTATTTGTATTCCAGCCGGGTTATTTTATTACCAACCTGTTCGAGTTTCGGATTTTAATGGTCAAGGCAGTTACATAAAAATAAGCAATAATACTTTCTCTTAAATTATTAATAGTGCTGCGTTGAGCCGGGCCTTTAATCGTTCTTAATTATTATGGTGAGTTTGTTTAATCAATGAGGAAGTTTGCCGAACAAATTATGGTCAATTTTGTGGATCTTCTAATTTTCTGATATTTTCACTTTATCTTTAGTTTTATTTATGTCCACTATTTTATGTTTTGCTTCGGTTTTATTAATATTAACGATGTACTTACAAATTGTATCAGTTCCTATCAAGCTTATTTCTCTTGGATAAGACGTCGACGTGTTTTTGTAGAGAAAATTGAATTTCTCGGGGTATTGGAAAAACTTGTAGGAAAGGGCGAGTGGCGCAAATATTTGCCGAAGTTGTTGAGTTTGTCTCGATTATTGTAAATAATCCGCGAATCTGAAATAGCCCCTTCGTTAGTAGACAAATATTATGGTAGATTATGTATATTGTGTAAATATTAATATCTGCAAATTCAGGTAACGCGCATTTCAAATCCTACATATTTAATGCATGCAACATTGTAAATATTCCTCGTGTGTTTTATGAAAAATATTTAATAATTTATGTGTAATAATTTATTATTTAATTTAGGAATGAAAGTTTAGTATGTACTCGGCATATAAAGGTGACCAATAAATTGTATGAGGTACACCATATTCCAATCGAATGAAACAGAAATTGCATCTGTTTATTTTAAGTAATTTGTTTTCCAAATAATTGTTTATTTTATTATAATTAGATTTTTTTAATGTCCTTGTTTCATTTAAATACAATACCTTACATTTTTAATCAGCTTTAACAATTGGCTAGTTACACCTTCTATAAACGTAAGAAAATAACAAAGAGAAAATCTGAAAAAATGTAAACAGAGGGTACCGAATAACATCGTACTTTTGTTACAGGATCTCATAATATCTAAAGGAAGAACAAAAAAGCGAAAATGGATAATAACTGGCGTTATAGTCGCGATCGCCGTGGGTTTAGTAATTGCGGCCATTATTTTGTTAACTAAAGGAGGTGAGAAGAACAACCCGGAACAACCAGTAGCGGAGTCTTTAACGTTTGAAGATTATCTCAGCGGAAAATTCGGGCCGAAGTATTTCAATGCCAGCTGGGCAGCAGGTAAAATATACATAAATAAAATGTGTTTTTTAGTAAAAATATTAGAATATGTGTGGGATAAAAAGAAAACCACTCAAACAGCCTTTTATTATTTTATCTTTCTACTATTTTTATTGCCGTGTCGTGCTACGCATTTTTAGATTGCTTTTCCTCAAAATACCCTGCAATCTCAAGCTCTAAAGAGTATTACATTTACAAACTAATTGTCTACTGATAGCTTCTTCGTAAAACTCAAAATAATCACCAACACTTCAACAACCTAAATACCCAATTATCGTGCGATAAAATTAAATTTCACAAAGATAATTCTGCTAAAAAAAACGGTTTTTTTTTTTGGAATAACCCTATCAGTTGAATACCCGTTAATAACATTCTCGCTGAAACTGAATCACGTATCTTGATTCGAATGTAACATCGGGTTAATTGGGCCCTTACGTGCATACCGCTAGTTCGGTTTTCGAAAAGATAAATGCAGAGCCTTGAAATTACACATCCCCATCGATTTATTTCACGACGAAAACTCCACCGGCATGAATTTATTCAGTTCGGGTTATTTTCCGAGGCGTTTTGTTTACGACCCGCTAAAATTAATTATATCTCGCGATAATATGGAAATAATTCCTGCTCCGATGTCTTCCCGCAAAACGAATATATTTCAATTGATATCGTCCGGTTTACTAATAAATTATTATAATATAATTAAGTTGCGCATTTTTAATTTATTAATGTAACGTTGGATAAAAAGTAAACTGCGTTTACGATAAAAAAAAAAATGAATTTTTGAATATTCATTTAGATTGTAAGGTTCTGATTAATTTGAAGGGAAATATAAATATAGTCCGTGAACTCGACTAATTGAACTCGCGAATTTGGAACGTACATTAACCAAATTGGTTTACATCAATCTAGAAATTCCAAGTTTAGCCAATTGCATGATGAACATCCGCAGTCTTTGAATTACTTTATTGCTTTCATATGGTACATTTGGTGATTATTTTCAGTAATTATTAAATTTTTTGTTAAAAAGTGCTCGAGTTTTTACAAGAGCACTTACATAAAGTAGCCTTGAGACGGAATTAGGTAATTCAAGTCTGGTGCTAATTTTTAATGCTTTAGTGAGAAACTTTCAATTTTTCGTAATGTTTTTTTTAGAATCATTTAAAAGACATTTGATGATATTGGAAGGTTGTTTATAAATTTTTTAGATGCTTTCCAAATTCAAACAGAATTGTATTAGGTATATCTCGCTCATTATTATTGAATGAATAACAATTTCAACATTTGCCCACATGCTATACCTATTTAGCTTGTTAGAAATGACCAAAACATTTAATGTGTAATTTGCATGGCATTTTCTCTCGCGTCAATATATGCAAAACGTCGGCAATATATCATATTTAAATGATCCTTTCCGGAAATTAGTAATACAACTATTTGACATGTAATGCTTTTAGGTCACTTAGAAACATATTCATACCTACATTATACTGTAAAAAAAGGGTATGAAAACTGTCTTGTTCAGAAAACACCCTATGTAAATACTCCAATCTTTAAATTTGCCTCACCTAAAATTATTTTCTCCCTACTTTCTACGATCATTGGTGAATTCAACACTTTTAAGCGAATGAGTTTACAATTGGACAAAGTTCAATCGAAAGAAGTTAATCGAATTTTATTGAGAATGTGCCGGAGGAGCTCAGAAAATACCCTGCTTCTGACAGCCAGTCAATGTTGTTAATAATCTGGCTTGGAATCCAGCGCCTCGCTTTTCCTAATTGGTGGATATCATTTCACATATGAATGTTTGAATGGGTGCTTGTGTTGCTTGTACGAGAGGCACTGCAAATCATATCAATATCAACGCCGATCGATCGATCACTTCCCGTGTTTCAACGAAGCTATTAATTAAGGGAAACTTTATTAATTACGCGATCTTACGAGAGGAAATGCCAATTAAATTTCGAACGGTGATTTTATTTCGACTCTATCTCGGCGGGATGAATGGATATCGAATTTAAATTATTCTCCGGGAGGTAAATTGGGTCCTGTACTTTAATATTTATTACGCTTGTCTTTAATTTACCTCTTTCTCAACTGCTTTAAGTATGAAGTCGATTAATTGATGGATTCTTTTTGTAGATAGCGATTTAATTTACGGATCAAATGGCGATATTGTGATGTTAGATGTTGCAACTGGTTCTTCTAAAGTGCTCATCAATAGAACGGATATTGTGAGTATAAAAAATTATTGGAAATTACGAAAATTACATATGCAAAAGAAATGTTTGTTCTTCTAGTTTGTAAATACTGTTGTTTTATTGACGTCTAGACAATTAATTTATTTTTAAATTGACGCACAATGCAGTTGAAAGGATTGGAATTAAGCTTTCCGATCAAGAAATACGGATGGCGTTTGAATTTAAATTACTTTATTTGCCAAAGGTCAATCAATTCGAATATCGAGTAGTTTTTTAAGATTCTCTTAATCAAAGGAAAACTATTTATAGACATACAATATGCATATGTAGTGTTTGTTACGCAAAAATGTTTTACCTTTTATAGAGGTTACCTGTTTTATTTGATAATTTTGTAATTATAAATTTATTTATCTGACTTTTTTAGATACTTGCGAGCGCAATAGATTTTCAATTATCCGCCGATAAATTATATTTGCTGGTAGCTTATAATTATCAAAAGGTAAGATAGGATTACACTTAATTAGAGATTATTTTCACAATAATTTCCTAATAATCATAAAAAAATCAAGAATGTCGTTCACATATTAAAGTTAATATTTTTAATCCACGCAGGCTGATTGTACTTTATAGCTATTAAAAACTTAAGTTGGCCGTTAAATCATAAAAAAAAATCATTAACAACAATCATTCCATTTATGCGTATTTGTAGCAAACGCCCTTACAATAATTACAGGTTTTTATCGTCGAACAATCTTCCCTAGCTATTTAAATTTTAGCCATACGATTTTATCGTAATTATTTATAACTTGGCGTTTTTCAACCCACTTAAGATGTTATCGTTATATTGAATAAATTCCAAAATATAATCCGCTAATTTCCTTCTACACTTTTCGCTATGATTTATTATTTCATAAACCCCTATCAATTTTTTTATTTGTTTTTTGTACGCTAGCTTAAATATTTCGTTTGCTGTACTTTTAAGCACTTGTTGCAAAGTTTTACTGTAGTATAAATCATTTCGCATTGTAATCTTAAATCTGCAGGTACTCTAGCACTATAGACTGTATAAGAAATATTCCTTTTTAGATATTCCGATACAGCTACGTTGCTTATTATCTGATAATCGACCTTACTACAGGTAAAAAGACTGCTCTATTACCAGGGGGGAAGCAGCAGGCGCAATTAGTAATTTGGGCACCAGTGGGAAACGCTTTGGCTATCGTTACCGAAAACAACATTTTTTACAAAAAATCCGTTAACGATCCCGAAATAGCCATTACTAACACAACAGGATACGTTTCGAACGGAGTTCCTGACTGGGTGTACGAAGGTACATTTTTTCCAGCGCTTTTGGGAAATGAATAATTTTGTTGGTTTCTTGTAGAGGAAGTTTTGAGTTCGAACAAAGCTTTGTGGTTTTCGCCTGATGGCAAAAAACTGGCTTACGGTCGATACAACGATACGGATGTTCCTCTGATGGTTCTGCCTATTTACGGTGAACCGGGTAGCTTGACTTATCAATATCCCAGAGCAAGCGTTATAAAATATCCCAAGGTAAGGTTAATTATCTGAACTTTCTCGTTTCGAGTTACCTAGACAAATTCGTAAACGCGGTAATTACTTTCAGTCAGGCGAAACAAATCCAACAGTTTCTTTGCATTACGTGGACCTAGCAGCACCGACTGAAGAATACGAACTCAAAGTCCCCGTTGATTTTAACGAGTAATTTTGGATCTAACGACTCAAAAACATCGCCTAATAAACCGATTTTTTTAGGGAAGAAATTTTATCTACCACGGCTTGGGCAAATAACGACATTCTCACCGTTACCTGGTTGAACAGAGTCCAAAATCAAGGTGTCATCACTTCCTATAACACTTCGAACAATCCCGCTACAACAATAATCGTAAGATATATTTTTTACTTCCAAACTTCTGCTAACAAAATTATTTTAACTAGGTGAAACAATTAGTTGTTACGAACGGTTGGTTAGACCTTTTCACACCACCGATATTCTCTGAAGATGGCTCAGAAATGTTACTGATACTATCGCAAGACCAAGGCGCTTCAGCTGGAGGATACAGACACATTGCCTTGCTGAACACCACTATCGCAGACTCACCACAAAGGGCAATTACCAGCGGAAAGTTTGTTGTAACGAGTATTTTGGGCTGGAACCATAATAATAACACCATGTAAGTAGAAAATCGCTCCTTTACCAGTCACTCTTAAACATAAATTCTCTTCTTCCAGTTACTACCTAGCAAACACAGAATCGGATTCGGCTGTTCAACACTTGTACTCCACATCTTTAGAAGGCGATCAAATTAACTGTCTTTCGTGCAAGGTTAAATCTCGTTACAACACCTCAATGGAATGTTCTTACAACTCGGCGGAATTCAGCCAAAGCATGGACTATTACAGTCTAACTTGCGCCGGTCCGGACGTACCACACGCGTCTGTATACGATAAAAACGGCACAAAAATCCTCGATTGGACCGAAAACAACGCTCTGGCGGCGTATTTGTCGAAGAAAACGCCACCGGTCATAAAGAAATTATCCTACGACATCGCCGACGGCTTCAAGGCCAACGTGCAGCTGAGGCTCCCGCCTAACATGGATTATTCGGGAGACACCAAGTACCCCATGCTGGTGAACGTGTAAGTGCTCGATTTTTGGATGTAAATTCGCGTTTACAGGCGAGTTTTCTTGCAGTTACGGCGGTCCGGATTCCTACAAAGTCATCGATAAGTTCGTGTTGGATTGGGGAAGCTACCTAACAGCGAATAAAAGCATTATTTACGCGACCATCGACGGCAGAGGATCGGGTCTCAGGGGGGACAAATTGATGTTTTCCGGTTATCGGAATTTAGGTACCGTGGAAATCGTTGATCAGATAAATGTTACCAGGTGAGTAGCCGGTTGTTTGGAGGTCTAGAGACTGAAGTTCGGTGTTGTTTAGATTGATCCAGGAATCGTTGCCTTACGTTGACTCGTCCAAAACGGCCATTTGGGGTTGGAGTTACGGAGGGTACGCTTCTGGCATGGCTTTAGCCGATGATACTGAAGGGGTTTTTAAGTGCGGAATATCAGTGGCGCCCGTTACGGATTGGGCTCTGTACGGTAAATATTTACTTCGATTTAGAGAATGTTGGAAGGAATTCGAATGGTTTTGTTGTTTAGATTCGATTTATACGGAAAGATTCATGGGGCTTCCGACTTTGATGGACAATCTAGAAGGTTATGAAAGGGCGCAATTGTTGAAAAAACCTGAAGGATTGAGAAATAAAGAGTACTTCCTCATTCACGGTACTCTCGATGATAATGTGCATTATCAGCAATCGATGATGTGGTCAAAAGTGCTGGAACAGAACGATATTTTATTCAGACAGCTGGTTAGTAATTATTTAATAACAAAACATCGCAATAACTTTTCTCTGGTCTGGTAGAATATTTAAAAAAATTAATTGTGGGTAATATTTTGTAATTATTGCAGAGTTATCCCGATGAGAACCACAATCTTGGGTCAGTATTTCGACACCTTTACCACTCGTTAGAAGACTTTCTGGACGATTGTTTCGATAAAAAGAAGTGAGATTTGGAAGTCAAAAGTGCTTACTTTACCAACGACTGCGACTTTATTTTTTTAACTAGTCACGAATAAAACAAAGTAATAAAATGCGTGAGATTGCATCGATTATTCCAAACCACTGATCTCGTGTTATATTTTATAATTGTGTACCGATTTTGAGAAATTGTGTGTGGCGATATTTGTTGGAGCAGGAGTTTGGGATAATATATGCATTTTGTATAAGTAAAATAAAACGTATTTGTGATTCCTGAAAGGTATATCTTAAAAGTGATGCTACAAAACAGTATTTAACAGAATTGTATCTAAACAAAATAATCTTTTGTATCTGTGTAACGAGTTATAAGCAAATTTTAAAGTTTAATTCAAATGAATAGATTTTTTGAGAACAAAAGCATATATTTTCCTGCATTTTGTGCCATCCAATTGCTGTAATTTTATATATTTGTTAAAAATGTTTAATGTTTAAAAGAAATGACTATTTTAAAACTTGATTTGTCCTATTTGCATCTTGATTGAAAACAAATTAGTTATTTTTATTCAACATGCTCTTATTAAGTTGATTGTGAAGCAAATTAAAAAATTGCTCTTAAGTACCCATCTATTTTATTCTGTAAAACAACTTTGTTAATTTTTTAAAAATATATATATTTTATGTCTTTATGTTTTTTCCCGATTTATAACACATTAAAATACCTCAAACTGCGTTGGTAGTATTTAAAAATCATCACATTGCATTATAATTAAAATTTGAACACCCTGTATGACACAATTGCTACAAATCCACATAAGTTTTAATTAATAATAAAAAAGAAGTAGAAAACTTCATGACAGTTCTATTGACGTTAGTGACAGATGACAGTTTCAATTAAAAGTTTGAGTTTGAGTTGCTTTTAGAAAAGACTGTCGACACTGTCGTGTCAGAATTTTTATATAAATAATTCTTTGATTTGAAGTGCTTTTTTTCATTTACAATCGCAATTACATTCTCCTAATATCGCTACTTCGAATTTTGAGGTTTCGATAGACCTTTTCTCTCAGCATTAAAGGTTTTATTTACGATGGCACCGGTGGATAATACTCCCAACATTAGCATGGGAAATTTCGAACTTCAATACTCCCTGCTAGCCTACAATAAAATTCCCATCTCCGAATATGTTTCCAAACAGACCGGAATGACGGTGGTTATCGCCGAAGTCGATGGACCTTGTGTTAACGGTTATTTTTGCCTAGGTGAGAATCTTACATAAATCCCTTGAATACATAATTATCTAATCTATTTTACAATCGCTTGAGTTTATAAACATATATAAAATACTCTGTAAATATCTCCTTGTAGCTACTGAAGCTTTCGATGATGATGGTTTGCCCCATACTTTGGAACATCTCATTTTTATGGGTAGTGAAGAGTACCCTTACAAAGGGGTATTGGATTTACTAGCCAACAGGTGCTTAGCATCCGGTACAAATGCTTGGACTGACATTGATCACACTTGTTACACAATGGAAACTGCTGGCAGTGAAGGCTTTCTGTCCCTTCTTCCTATATTCCTGGAGCACATTCTGTATCCAGTTCTTAGAGTAAATTTATTAACGGTAATTAGGAGGGCTGTTTTATGAGTAATCGATTTGTAGGATGAAGCTTTCGTTACCGAAGTGCATCACGTTACACCAGAAGGCTCTAATGCCGGTGTGGTTTATTGCGAAATGCAAGGCAGGGAAAATTCGGCGGAATCCAGACTTCATTTGACTGTAGCAAGGAAAATTTATCCGGGGAAATGCGGTTATTCTTCGGAAACGGGTGGTATTATGAAGAATTTAAGAGAATCTACCACTAACGAAAAAGTAATAATTATACTTTTGAGAATATAATGAGATTATAATGTTGAATTTTAGGTCAGGAAGTACCACAAAGAATTCTACAGGCCGGAAAATCTGAAAGTCATCATTACTGGTCAAGTGAAGCTAAACGACGTTTTTAATTCTATAGAAAAGTTGGAGGAAAAAATAATTTCAAAAGTAAATTCATACGATTTATTCTATAAAGGGTATTATGACACTTATTTTAGGGAAAATTACCTCCGTTCGAACGACCTTGGCAAAACCCGATACCTCCCGTTCAAGAGAAATCTACAGATTTAATAATCAAGTATCCTGCCGATGAGGAAAACAACGGTTTATTTTGCATTGCTTGGAGAGGAGCCTCCAGTGTCAAGGAATATTACATGGTAGAAGCTACGATGCTTCTATTGAAATATCTCAATGACTTTTCCGCCTCGCCTCTACCGAAGGAATTTGTCGAAATCGACGATCCCTATGCAAGCAAGGTATAAATAAATTTCTTCACTGAAATAACAATGCATAATTCATGGATAATTATTTTTAGGTAACTTACAATGTAAGCGAAAACTCGGAAATTTGTTTGTACATCATTTTGGAAGACGTCCCCGTCCAGAAATTGCCTAAAGTAGGAGCGAAAATGAGGGAAACTTTGAAGAAAATCCTCGACGAAAAGCTGATCGATATGGAGCAATTACACAGCATCATCAATAAGTACAAGCTGGAGAATCTTAGCAGTTTGGAAAATTCGCCTCACAACACAATCGCCTTTATGATTATAGGACACATGCTTTACGGACACACTAAAGAAGATGTAAGTTGCATAATTTCGTATCGAATTCCGTGTAAATATTGTTTGTTTTAGTTACAACAGCGACTCAATCCGTTGACCGATATTGCGAAACTCCAGAGCGAACCCCAATCGTTTTGGCTGGGGATATTAGAGAAATATTTCGTAAACAACAAATCGTTAACCGTCCAATGCATACCGAGCATTGAAGAGCAACAGAAATTGGCCAGCGAAGAGAAACATCGGGTGGACAATCAAATAAAAACGTTGAAAGAAACCGGCTTGAAACAAAAAGGAGAAATTTTACAAAAAGCCATCGAATTCAACGAAACCGAAGCCCCACCCGAGATGATCACATCCGTGCCTATACCCAGTTTGAATTCAATCAAATTCCACAATATCACTAGACACAAATCGGACGGGGAATCCAATCAAAAAATCAACTTATCGAAAACCCCTATTTACACCTACTTCGACCATTTGAAAACTAACTTCGTCTACGTAAGTTCCCCCTTAATACACTAACTTACATTACCGTTTACTTATTATTTATCCCAGCTATTCGCAACGCTCGATACGACCAAAGTACCCGCAGACCTCAAGATCTACCTGCCTCTATTGATCGAGTCTCTTCTGCAACTGCCGCTCGAACGCGACGGGAAAATCATATCCTACGAAGACGCCGTATCGCAACTGAACGACGACACCGTCAGCACGTCCATATCGCTGGGCCTCCAGCGAAACGGCCTCTTCATATGCGGCAGCTACTCCTCTACGATCACGCTGATGCTGCAAGTGGACGCCGCCAAGTACGAAGTCGGCGTGAACTGGCTGAAGGAGCTGCTGTACAAGACCGTCTTCACGCAGGAGAGGATCAAAGTCATAGCTAATAAGTTGAATAATTCGGTTGCTCAGTACAAGCGCAGCGGACGGAGCATCGTCGGGTACATATCGAGAGGGATGCGGTTTAGTAGAGGTTGGTATCTGGTACTCCTACTGGTCTTCTACCTTTGAAGACTGCTAGCCAACCGTTCGTTATTGAGTATGTGTAAATGATGAGTGAATTCGTGGTTTTAGATAGCAATATATTGAAGAACGGAGTGTTGCAACAGAACAAATTTCTGACGGAAACGCTCGGGAAATTGGACGGTAATTCGGCTAACGAGGTGTTGGAGAACTTGGAGAAAGCGAGGAAAATCGTGACGGAACCTGCCAACGTGGTGCTCTATCTTGCTGGGAATTTGAATATTTTAAAGAACCCTTCACAACCGCTCGACGAATTTCTACCGCCGAACGTTGGGGCTAGCAAGAAGCAATCACCGTGAGTGTATTACCATCGCTAATAATTCATTAAACTATTTAATACTGTTACAGTTTAAACGCTACGCCTGATTATAAATTTAAAAAAGATTCGAGCGATCCACAATACGGTTGTATCGTAGGACTGGGCTCTCTGGAATCCTCCTTTTTCATTCAAACAACCTCGAGCATATCGTCCTATCACGATCCGGATCTGCCAGCTCTAATGTTGTACCTGCAATACTTGACTCAAACCGAGGTGACTATTATTTCGAGACTATTTTTAACTTGTACTTAATTACGGTTAAATCTCGCAGGGTCCAATGTGGAAGCAAATCAGAGGTAAAGGCTACTCGTACAACTACAGCATGTTGGTGAAAGTCCACGAAGGTCTGCTCTATTTGGTGTACGGTAGAGCGACGAACGTCGTGGGAGCTTACAAGGAAACCAAAGAGCTTATTTTCAAGCAGCTCGAGCACAAAGAATGGGACCAATCGCTCATTGATTCGGCGAAAAGTTCCATCATATTCGAGATAATCGATGAGGAAAAGACCATAGGAGACGTGGTTAATTTGTCGTTTACTTCTTACTTCGATGGAGTCGATTACACGTTTAATAGGTGAGGGATTGAATGTGTTATTTTTGAGTAAATAGAGCTCAAATTGTTTTAAATTGGTCTGGACCCGTTTGTAAATGGTTCTGGATCTGTTCAAAATAGTTTTGGGTAATTCGAAATGTTCCTAGGATCGCCCTGAACGGTCCTGGTCAGTTACAAAACGGTTCTAATTTTCTAATTGATCCTGGACCATTTTAAATGATTTTGAACCGTTCTAAATAGTTCTATGATCGTCCTAAATTGTTTGGATGGTCCTAGTGAGGTAGAAAATGGTTCTAATTGATTCTGGATAGTTCTAAACGGTTTTGAACACTTCAATACGATTCTAAAATTGACAATTTTTAGGACATTGTTAAATTCGATTAACAAAGTGACCATTAATGATTTGAATCGAGTGGGAGAAAAGTATGTGAGACCTTTATTTGATTGCAAACAAACCAAGACCGCTGTTGTTGTAAATCCATCGAAAATTGGAGAAGTTGCAGATGAACTTAAAAAGTATGTATATTATATTATTGGCACAACATGTTTGTTTATTAATGTTTGTATCGTCTCTTTTAGATTAGGTTTAAATCTCACCACCTACAACTCACTAGAAGATAGTTTCTTGAATAAAATATAAATAAGGCTATTTATTTAATTCGGCGACTAGATATATAAGGCTTGGGTGCAAAAAAAATATAGTGAAAGCGCAACAGCTTTATTCGTATATATTTTTATTACCGCAGTACTATTGAAATAAAAAACGTTACATAAGCGATTTGGTTTTTTTTTCATCTTTAATTCCTTGGAAATTCCGATATACAATTCGAAAAGTTTTCTGTTCGACTCTCGCCGGTGTATTTGACGAGTTATATGGTTTACAGTGGAAAACAATGCATAGTTTTTTTTTATCTCGGCTAATAAGCATAAATAAAGATAATAACATTTACACCTGTTGGGTGCTTAAGTAATTATTAAATTTTAAATTGTAGTCGAACCTGCACGTTGCAACAATGAAAACCGTAGGAACCTGTTGTTTGCGTAATGATCGCAATTCGTGAATTTCGAAAACGTGTTACGGTAGTTTGTCGAAAACGGTGCCAACTGGCCGTTTTTGAGTGAAAGTCGTGAATGGAACTCGTGGATTTTTTCTATTCTAATCGGAGATAATGAACACAAGTACCGATTAATTTTCGACTGAGCCGTATCTGTTCGCTTATTAGTAGTATTTCAGGTATGAATTTGTAGGTGTTGTCGACGAGTAATTGAAATTTGTGCGAGTCAAAATGATCGGCGAAGATAATGAGGCTACCGTTCAAGTAAGTTTCGATATTGGAGTGTTTTT
Organism: Phyllotreta striolata; assembly: GCA_918026865.1. Lineage (NCBI taxonomy): Eukaryota > Metazoa > Arthropoda > Insecta > Coleoptera > Chrysomelidae > Phyllotreta > Phyllotreta striolata. The sequence goes on along the minus strand of OU900094.1, from coordinate 15,073,349 downwards.
TTTGGAATTATTTTGTTGTAGCGGAAAAGTCGGTTTTTAGGTAAGCGAAGTTAGTGTCACTGAAAAAGAAGATACAAACGATAAAAAGCGTTTCGTATTGAACAAAACGCTAAGAAATGGTCTAATATTATCGGTAATTACCGCATATTTTGCGTGGGCAACGTACCATTACGTGGATAAATATGGTATAAAAATTTAAAATTAATTTAATGACTTCCTGCATGTCGCCATTTTCGAGTTTGCTAAAAATATTTAAATAATTTTAGGAGGCTCGTGGATAAATTTCAATGCTACAACGTGCAATGGTTATGGATTTTTAGTTATATTGTATGGTTTTATATTGTTCGGTTTTATAAAAGTATACGTTTTAAACCCATTAGTATTTCCAATTTTAACGAAAAGCTTTGAGGATTTTAAATGGAAATTTAACCAATCGGCTGATAAAAAACCTTTACTCAAAGGTATAATAAGGTAAGTAATTGCAAATTAATATGGGGAATTATACAAGGTGTTGATTAATTGAATATAGATACTTCAGGTCGTGAATTTGGATAATTTTAAAAAGAATGCTTTTCTTAATTCCTATATTAATACTTTTATTATAAATAATATTTTAAATTACTTTTCACACGACTATTATGCATTCTTTGGATTGTTTGTAATAAAATCCAAACTTTTCCTTCTATCTTCAATCGATCGTGTCGCACGTGCATTTTTCAAAAATCGGACAAATAAAAAAAAATAAACCCACGCTTAGATACTCTGATTCATTTAAATTATCATAATTAGGAAATATCGATTGATCAAAGATAAGAGAACTTAGAACTTTGGATTTCTATTCAAGATTACAAAAAGAATCCGAAATTCAATCGTTTCAATTCAAATAACTCTAATCCTCTAAATTTAGCTTTTTAAGGTCATGGATATAAAATTAAATTAATTCGATTTTAGGCATCGCAACAAAATAATTTATGGAGTTTTCTTCACGGCCGTAGCGATATACTTAATTATAGACACGAGCGACAACAGGAATCGATTGATTCCTCTTTCAGGCCTTTTTGTATTCTTAATAATCGGATTCATCTTCTCTAATAGTAAATCTAACGTAAGTCCAGCTTAAGGGCATCATTGAAACAATGGGATAATTTATTTAAACTTGTAGATATGCTGGGACACGGTAATTTGGGGTATCATTTTGCAATTCCTGTTCGGTTTATTGACCATAAGATGGGACGTTGGAAGGAACATATTAGATTGCGTTGGAAACAAAGTGAACACTCTTCTCGATTACGGATTTACCGCATCGGAATTTCCTTACGGAGAAGAATTAGTACAAAAAGAAAAAGTGTTTGCGTTTAGGGTATGAATATTAACAATAAATTGATATAGTTGCACAATTGTATGCACTTTTTAGAGTTTATCAACCGTATTTTTCATCAATTTCTTGGCGAATATTCTCTACTATTATGGAATAATGCAAAAAGTGGTCACTTCTGTGGGGAGCTTCATGCAGTGGGTAATGGGAACTTCGATTTGCGAAAGCGTCAGCAGCGCAGCGACTATTTTCTTCGGAATGGTAACCATCAAACCTACCAAAAACCCTTTATCTTATCACGAATTTTCAGTCCGAGGGTCCCATTCTGCTAGCCCCTTACTTGGAACACCTCACCAACTCCGAGATCCACTCCGTCATGACATCGGGATTCGCCATGGTGTCAGGTAAACAAACCATTAACAAATTAAATTCCACAAATAACAATCCTCGTTCCAGGCTCAGTAATGGCCGGTTATATTTCGTACGGAGCGAGAGCTCAGGATTTGATAACAGCCAGTATCATGTCCGCTCCTGCAGCACTTTGTTACAGCAAATTAATGCACCCCGAAACCGAGAAAGTCGTGTTGCAGAAGGAAAATATCGAAACTGTCGAGATGTAAGTCATAAAAAATTAAAATATGGATATTGTGGGTAGTGTTTTCGTTATTTGTGAGTGATATTTGCTTCAACTTAAGCAGATCTGGTGTACTCTTTCATTGATTATACTCTTACTTAAGTATATTTTCCAAGTTAGATTCTTCCAGTCTTAAAGTATCTGCATAGTAGGTCTTAAAAAAGGTAAGTCTTCTAGTTAATGCTACTAAAAGTGTTCTTGACAATATTATATGTATCCAGCTCAAGAGTAAATCTTTATTATTTTCTTCTGAAGAGTTAATTTCCTCTGAATTTACACACAGTTTAATCGCTGCTTGATTGCGATCAATGAGCTTGATGAGGTTTCTTTTTTCCTTTAATTTTTGGTTCTAGTACCAAACATCATCACATCAGCTCATTTATGGGTTCATGAGTTGACTACTTAAGGCATGTTTTAAGCAATCCAAGTTCAATTCTAGTGAAGTTCGAGGTAAATTCATTTCAGTGAGTTCGAGTCTGCATTGGACGCGGCCAGCAAAGGCGCCACCAACGCCATCGGAATGGTGCAAGGGATCATCGCAGGACTAATAGCCTTCCTGGCCGCGGTGTACATGATCAACGATATCCTGGGCTGGATAGGAATGCTGATCGGTACTTATGGAAACCCCAGCATCGGCTCGATGTAACGTTGGAACATTAATTTCAGGCTATTCGGATCCCATGTGGACCTTGGAATTGATAACCGGTAAAATATTCATCCCCATCAGCTTCATCATGGGCGTGCCTTGGGACGAGTGCGAGTCCGTCGCCACCCTCATCGGCATCAAAACTATGGTGAACGAATTCGTGGCGTTCAAGAAGATGGGAGAGATGCTCGAACAAGGACTCTTAGGCGTAAGAAAACACTAAAACACCTACGTGCTGTAATTAATCAATTAAAGTAGAAAATAACGAAATTTTCGCAACTTTTATCTAATCTTTTATGGAGCAATGTTTGTGAATTATCATCCAGATATTAAAATTCCTTCAATATTACGTACGAATTGTATTAAATTTATTTTAGGCGAGGACGAAGGTAATAGCCACTTACGCCATTTGCGGCTTCTCAAATCCCGGCTCAATAGGAATCATGATGTCTTTGCTGGCCGCTTTGATCCCCAGCAAAAGGGACGTTGTTGCCAAATTGGTGTTCAGTTCTTGGTTCGCGGGGGCCTTGGTGTGCTTCATGACTGCCTGCATAGCCGGAACTTTAATGCCGGATGATATACTTTGAATTATCTATCAGTATTAATTGTTTTAAATTGAATATACTATTTACTCTACAGAGTTTGGTTGTATTATTTTTGTTTTATATGAAATGTTTCATTCAGGTTGGTCGTGAGAAGCGTAAAAAAGGATGTGCGGTACGAGTCTAGTTAGAAAGCGACTCGCGTAATTCTTTTTATACCTACTTATTAAATTCAGAAAGCATAAAACGCATCGAAATAATAACAAAACACGTGAATAAGAACTCGGCGATTGCTGGTAACCTGATAAATCGTAAGAGAAATTGTTTTAGCGAGTAGATACAGTTTAATAGCAGAATGGAAGTAGTAATTGCAATTGCCACAGATTTTTCTCGGTAATTGTAGTTTTAAAAGTCTTCAGGTGCATTAAAATATACCGGTGATTATTAAAATTGGTGTCTTTTTTACGTGTGGAATTCACATGATGCTTTATTATATTCGTGAAAATATAGATAAACTTTTATTAGAAATGAAAATGTGTTCTTGATGGAATATTAATGAAGGGTTATGGTTTTAATAATATAATTATGGTATACAAAAATTTCATTTTTGTATATTTCATCCGGTAGTTACTGTACCTTATCAATTTGATAATAAAACCATTAGGTTATTTTTTTTATTTGTGGATTTTCTGCTCGATATATCTCAAAAATAATAATGCTCTTCACTTATGTAATAATTTAAATTAATTCCATTAATGAATAATAAAACTACCAAATTATTATTAACATCGACATAAAATGTTTATTTCCTGCAGAAAATTAGAAAGTTATAATTAATCTGTTTAAATTTTCGTTGTTTCTATCACAAAATGTCCCTTCAACAACAATTGAGTTAAAGTAGAATTCTTAATAAAATATGCACATAAACATTCATATTCAGAACGTGTATGCATGAATATGCATATTAAATAAATGTCAAGAAACCAATTTTAGCGTACAATAAAATTTGTATGGTTCTTAAATGTTGAATAGTTTACAGGAAGATAAAAAATACCGAAATTTAAAGAATTTCAAACAATTTCGCGGTTTATAAAAAACCGCAGTTTATTGAAAACTGAAATTTGCATAATAAACAATAAACAATTAATGGCAAGCAATTATTACAATAAAAATATGTTAATAAAAATAGAGAGTAACCAGTGAGCTAAAACTCGTTTTACCTTGATGTGGAAAATAAATTAAAAAATAAATGTACTGGACTAAGTGGGGATTATTGCCTAGCCTTTTGGATGGAAATCCAAAGGACACATCGGAATGAGTTCCGTCGACGATGCGAGCTTGTTTATTTACACCTGTAGATAGGCTTTAAAAATCGGCACATCCTGTAATAAAAAAGCCGAAGCAGTACCTACATTAAATGCGTGAAAGTCGGCGGTGAAGTCTCCACAGCGGATTTGCTATCAGTTACATGAACAATCTTTAGTTGTGGCTTTCTATGTTTATTCTAGTTTGAGTTCGAGATGCGTGCGTTTTGAGTGCAACCTAGTTTGATTTATCCACAGATTTGAGCATGCAGAACGGGGGTGGTACTGCGAAAGCAAAGGTAAGATATTTTGTCTCAATACACCTTTACCAATAAAAATAATTTACAACTTACTGTTTTTAAAAATAGAGCGAGTAATAGGAAGCAGAGGATGTGTATTTTCGTTTTGTTGTGTAGGTTTATGTAATTTTACGTGAAATTAAATCATTTAAATGAAGCTCCTTTGTATTTTAATGCACTAAATTAAATTTAAAGAGTACTCTTTTGGTTTACCAATTTCTTAAAACCAGTAAAACTGGCTGATGTTCTTGAAGAACATTCGGCCTTCCCAGGTTCAATAAAGCCTTTTCCTGCTATTGTGTTTTCACTAAATGTATGTACAAACATTTGCGAATTATTGCGAGGAAATTCAAATTAATGAGACTATGTAATGTTGTCGTTTAGCTCAAATTTCTCATACGTCAGAGCATATAAACATGGAAAGTAAATTTAAAAAATTATCGTAAATTTATTACCTACAGACGTCAAACTACGAAGAAAATGTTATAAAAGCGACTGAGACATTCGAAGAATAATGTATAAAAAATTATTAACAATTCAATGCGAATTTAATTACTTTGAATGGGTTACTGAAGGCTAAATATCTACATTAATTTTTTTCTCGACAAATAATTAGCACCTCAGTTTTAAAAAATATACTTAAATATTTCAATTAATTTGAATAAACAAATGTTGTATGGGTCAACTAGTTTTATTACATGCCAGTGTCATTTAAGTAAAATAATAAAAACTATTGTTCAAAAAATTTTCAGAAATTAACCAACAATCATATTTTCAATGGTATCAACAAGATTTACGGTATCAAAAGTTCCTAGGGCTGATTTAGTGTTTCTAAACATTTTTTTAACATTTTTGATAACCAACGAATTTATTTCAATAATGCCATTGTAAAATTTAATAGATTGTCCCCACTTAGATAATTTCCTACAATAGCTCATTAAACTCAATATCAATGAAATTATTTTTATTAGTACATAAAAGAATTTCGATAAATTAATTCTTATATTACCAGAGTTTATTTATCCATGTAAGTTAATTTAATTTATAATGTTTTATTAAAAGTCTCGAAAAGCTGTTTTGCTGTGCTCTAACTGAAGTAATTATCTCCCAAATTGGTTTTCTAAATGATAAGATTCTTTTCCAAACATGTTTCTGTGCAATTTTCATACGTAAGTAAAAAAAGAATTAATATCAATACTATTTTATAAATTATTTAATTAAGTGGATATTTTGGTGTAGTTTAAAGTAGGGAAGTATCTTACCACAGTATTTAGTAATAGTGAAAGTATTTTATTAATGTAATCATCCTTTTTTTTAATTAGGTATACAGGTAATTCTGAAATTATAAATTTTTCTATTTAATTTTAAATTCGAGTTATTAGAAAGCGCTCGCTTTAATTGCATTCCCTTAAGTATTTATGAATTTATGTTTACCTACTATAAAAATTTGGTATGAAAATTCCCTAAATGGTACTTGTATCGTTGGAATCAATACTTAGGCCGCAATCTCAGTTGGTTTACCTTCAGGTTGACTATGGGTTCAACTTTTTCCTATACATAAATCGTGAGAGAATTTAAGAGTTCTGTATTATTAAATTTTAATATTCTACGATCATGACATAGGTCACCTAAAGCTTTCACTCATCGCTCGAAGAATTATTTTATGTCGCCTGATACTTCTATTCCCATGCTCATTTTCCACTAGAGTTTATGAAGTGTACACAGAAATTTTCACGTCTTTTTTATTTACTTAGATACAGATTTCTTCTTACGTCTTTATGTAAATTTCCCAAATTTATAAATAGTTATTTACGTAGATTATTAACCGAAAATAATAAATAAAAAATATTTGTGTAGAAGTTTTAAAGCTTCTTTAATGTTGTTTTGTATTGCAGACAAAGAACATACCTACTTTAATTGCATCTATTTATAGTGTAACAATACGATTCGAAATGTAGAATAATGAATAACTGAGTAATTAAGTTGCTGCTGATATTAATGCAATTAGAGTGAAACTTTGCGTTCTTTCATGTGGTTCATGTGCATTTTAGTTAACTGCATAGGTACTTAAAACTTAAATTGCCAAGTTAATTGACTCGAGATAATAATACAGGCATATAGAAATCATTCCAGGCTTACATTTAATGAGTGAAAAAATAGAAAAAATAGAAAAAATATATAATAATATATATTACTTTGGCATTCTCCTATTCATTATTTTTGAATTATTATTCTCTACTCACATTAGGACGGTACGTATTTTGTGGAGTAATGTTATTATAAAAATATTTATCCATAATTTTACTATTAAATCAATTAGTTATAGTTGTTTTCAAGGAGTTTTGACAATAAATTGTCGAGACAGATGTTTGCAATTTAAACTATTTCTATTTTTTGTTGAATTTTTTCATGTTAGTTAATTTAATTTACAAGTCGTTTATAACGCGAATGAAATGAAATTGTTGCTGCAATTGCACGTATATTTTAAGATCAAAAATTGATAGGTCTACATAATATGATAATTGATTTTTACGTGTAATGTTCATTTTGAGTATATTTAATTGATATTGAATTAGACTAAAAAAAACCCAAACATAGTATGAAAGTCCATATTTTACCAGCAATTGCCAATTAATAGAAATCGCTAGGTTTTTATCTAACATGAATTTGATGGCCATCAAGTTTTTCAAAGGCAAATATATTAGAACATAATTAGATTGATTTAATGGGAACCAACGAATAAAAAATAAAAAAATTCATTCAAATGTAACTAACTGTTAGAAAATATTCGTATCTGAATAACAGAGCTACACCTAATTTAAAGAAAACGTTTTTTATATATGTATTTAAATAAAAATACGTACAATAAGATATTTATTTTATTTTCTTAGCTAAGCCTTGTACATTGCTCGCGTTACCCGGCTAATTAAAAAATACAATTAAACATAGTTAAACGACCTATCGTTTATATCTAAAGTACCTAATAAAACGCAAAGCCTTCATAATTTATTCGCATAATATTAGAGATGTATGATAATGAGAATAACGTGACAATTCGAAATTATATAAATAGCATGGTAATAATTCATTAACTGTGTGACCCCCCACATTATAGAGTTGCTTAAAATTTACAGTTAATAGATTTAAATTTGTAGTATGTTTACGATGCGTGCAAAAAGTATAAGTTAATTATTTTAGTAAGATTTAGGAAAACGTTTAGAATAAAATTAATCAGAATTCATACTAATTCATAGTAATTGTTTTAGTATGGATTTGGAAACTAAATTTTATTTTGTTTTATCAAATGGGTCAAGCATACATTATTATGATTTTTTATTGAACTAATTACTTTAAAAAGTAATTACGAATCGCTATTGAGGTAGGTGAGTAGCTGTATATTCTAAACATAACAAATCTTAACTGACCTAACTGACTTAAGAAAGTGTATGGAAGTTATGTTTAGGTATATAAAAACAAATTGTTTTTATGAAAGAATGTTAGTTTCAATTGATTTATTAGTTATTATTTTAATAAATAACCGAAAACCTTCTAATTTATGTACAAAATAAGTGATTGACATATAGGCAACTCATTATACATCGACGAAAAAAAGACGTCTAATAGGTAGACTAGCCACTTCCAATAAATTGACAGTGAACAGTGAAGTGACAGCTCCTTTCGAAACGAGAGTAGGCAACACACAATATCTTCTAGTTTGTTTAACCTTAAAATGCGTTCTGCTGCTACTACTACAACTACAACTCGCCAGCGGTAGAATTTTTATGAGTTTCGCACTTTCAGGTCTCCGCCAAAAGCCACTCAGCCGACGTCGAGTGCGGAAAGTCGGTCGAAGTATACGGCGGCAGTGAAGGCACCAACGCAATCCGAAGAACGAGGTTTTCGAAAACTCGGCCACTTCGCGTGTTGATCAGGCAGTTGCTGATCGCGGCGATGATTTTCGCGGTGCTGGTGGCCCTGGGGGCCGTCGTCGGCTACTTCCTGGGGTGGATTTTCCTGGTTCAATTGATGATCGTCGCCCTAGTGGCCTACATAGCCGCTGGTAAATGGAAGTGGTGGTATGTGGCCGCGATGACCGCTCCGAGGGACTTGAGGTGAGTTACAATTTACAATTGATTCCCTATTATTTTTATAATTAGAGATCTAGTGATCGTTATTACTGATTCTGGTTACTAGATTTATGTATGTGTAGATTGAATGTTTGAAGGTATTCAACTGTTTTGTTTATTTAATTTGACATATTAGATAATTTAGCCAAAATTTTAATGTTTGATAATGTAAATATGAGGAATAGTGCCTACTTGATATTAGGTAAGTTATTTGAATACAAAAAAAACCTGTTTATACTAGGTTAAGTAGGCTGTGCATTATTATCGGTTATTAAACAATCATTTATCAATAAACTAATTACTATAAACATATCATTTTTAAGTGTATAGGTAAAGTAGAATACTCATTTGAGTTAAATATTGAAGTACTTATTTCACATTTAAATATGACAGCTTTTCCAGTCAATGAAACTTCTATTTTTTTGTTGGCTCATCACAATGCTACTAGATTTACCTATAACTATATTTAGGTAATGCTTTTGCATAATCATTGACATTTACATAATTTCGCTGGGTTAATTTAATGGTATAAATTTTTTGAACTTTGCTAAATTTGTAACAGTAGATGGACGTTTTCTTGAATTTCCATTGAATTATGAGCAAACATGAGATAATTATTAGCATATTATGTAATGGTTTGTCGAATTTTTAAATTTTTTTATGATTGAGTACGTGTATTTAATAAAATTTAGTGCATGATTATTTAAAAATAAGCTAATTATCAATTTATGAATTTATCAATCCAGTTTTCAAATGTGTGCACGGAGCTTCCACACAGGATATTAGCATATTATCATATTATTGGTGTACTCTTATCGTTTAATATATTAATTAAATTATACAGGTTGTCTTACATAAGAACTTTAAAAACCCCAAAAATTACTTTTAGAACCCCCAATTTCTATCGCAAATTTTAAGCTAAAACTGAAAAAACCTGCAATTAATTCATTATTTTTTAGTGATTTATATTAACTTCGATTGCAGCAACCTGTTAGAAAGTTTAGGCAATAAAATACCTGATCACTCGCTTATTTTTTGTATTCGTAATATTTAAATTATCCGGTATTCTCGTATAAAGTTCAATAACACGCATCTCTGATATAAGATTTAACTTTCTTCTTTCACTTCTATCACTATAAGAACCTCTTTACAGCATTCGTCAATCTACAGCGCAACAAACACGATGAAGAATTCAATCATTTGCCTAGTAAATCATAATTTTAGGAGGGAATTTAATTATTATATATTTTTTACTAATTTTGGGACAGGCAGTATTCTAATACTGGTTATATTTTTTGACGTACAACTTTAATTAAATTTTTCCCATCATTTATGATTAAATAAATACGTCATTGTTAACGAGAAATTTAATTAGAGTAACCAATTATCGATGTAGGTACGAAAATTAATTGCTGTAACGACCAACCTGTAATTTATGCTGTACAATTCAATTATCTTTCCAAAAATTGGAGAAATTCTTATTGCATGTGCTTATGAAATTTCTCTTCATAGACAGTCCCCAAGTGCTTTGAGCTGCGGTTGATGACCTCGAGTAACTCGAGGTTTCGGTTTCTGACTCGAGAAATATTATTAGGTTCGCAAATTTGCACAAACTTTACTGAGGAGGCCTAAGAAAAAAAAAACAGGTATTCGAAATCTAGCAACGTTTCCTGTAAAAGTGTATTAATCAAACAATTTGTAGACAGTAAATTTTTATGTATAAAAATTAAATATTTACCAGGAATAAAGAATGTAAATACGTAGTTCATTTAAAAGCAAATTAAAGAGAAATGCTGTCATTAACAGTTAAATATAATGTGGAAACAAAATTTCTATGTATTTGTAAACAGGAATTTTATAAAAAAAATTGATAAACGGGAATTACCTAATGCTGAATTGTTATATCATTCCTTATCAGATCAGACAAGAGGAATTTTTTTAGTAGTTCATTAATTATTTACGATCTACTTATGTGTATTATTTGAACTATTTTATACCTATCTGTTATAAAAGAAAATTTACAAACACGATTATTCATTGTACTGTCTGCTATTTTATCGACGATATTTTATTATCAGAGTGCGTGTACTTATTATCATCAAGTATGCAAAGTAGGATTGACCTCTGTCTTTCTATACGCAAATTGAATTTTAACTTTTGTCTTCCTTAATTTTGAATAATCAAAGACAAACGATTTACAGGAAAGCTGCATTTTTTGTACTGGTAACATACAAAATTGATTTAAATTATTAAATAGTGGGTTTTATAAATAAAAAATACTTTTTCTGGTACCTTACCTGAGTTTTTTTCCGATATCATAATTTAATTACCACTAATTTATAACCTAATTACAAACAAATGACTTTTCACGATAAATTATTTGTTATTCTGTTGAACTTGTAACGATTTATTCAGAATAAATTCTAAATTACGCATATCTAACTCAACAAATTACCGTAATTACACTGTTATTTTAATTTGTTACAGGGCTCTGTGTAAATACATCGGCCTGTTAATTCAAATCAAATATTTCCAGAGGAAAAATCTAACGTTATCGCAAATTTTCCAACAGCATGTCAAGAAACACCCGAATAAACATTGCATATTATTCGAAGATCAAGAATGGACGTTTGCTCAGGTATGTCACGTATTCAGACCTTCATAGTTTAGAAATCTTCCTAAAATTCAACACAAACAAGATTCTTTCATGACGAGCAAGTAATTTTAAAAAAATCATCGGTATCGTTCGAATCGAAAACCTTTAACCTCAAGCATTACATTAATTTTGCATACAAATGAACGGTTTGTTTTTGTAAATGGGGAAATAATTTCAATGGGCGATACTTGCAAAAAATGCGACCTGAATGTTTAATTAGATAATTTTTTTTTTTGTGTTTTTGTAGCCAAAATTTTGATATGAAATTCGATTCAAATTGAATTCTAAGTTTAATTGATAATAATATTATTCTTCCAACGTTGTAATTTGTAGGAAATGTAACTGCATACGTTTGATTAGACTTAATTGAAATTTGTTTATGAGTAGAACATCGTCATGCAGATACTCAATTAAATTTATGAACACGGTAAAAATGTCTGTAATAAAATTTTTAGTTCATATTTTGTACCAATTAAAACGCTAACGAATATGTTAAAATATAATTTGAACAAGATTTCGTTATATTTAATAACACGTATAATGAATTATTTTATTACAACAGTCACATTTATTTTATTATTTCATGTCTTGTTGTAATTTTTAGGTTGAAGAATACAGCAATAAAATAGCGAATATATTCAAAAGCCACGGATATAAAAAAGGTGATAAAGTGGCATTATTTTTAGAAAACAAGCCGGAATTTGTTGCAACATGGTTGGGCCTTTCTAAATTAGGCGTCATCGTGCCGCTAATAAATACAAATCTAAGACTGACTAGTCTTGTACATTCTATTACAGTCGCTAAAACTCAGGCTGTGATTTTTGGCACTGAATTGTCCCAAGGTAAGCTAATAACATAGCTACATTTTTCGTATAACTATCACTAATATCGCTCGTTTTAGCTATGAATGAAATACTAGATAAAATAGAATCAGAAGTTGCCTTATATCAAATTAGTTGCAATAATAACAATACACCGATAGTTGATCAAAAGTACCACAATTTGGATGCTTTGCTAAAAGATGCCGCTTCTACGCCGCCCCAAATAAAGGATAAAATTAATCACCACGATTGCTTGGTGTACATTTACACGTCAGGAACCACGGGATTGCCCAAGGCAGCTGTTATTAGCAATTCCAGGTAAGTTTTATATGCTCTTTCTTGTATATTGATTCAGTAATAATGTTTCAGAATGCAAACGATAATAACATTGCCTATTCGAAATCGCTTAATATCGAGTTCTGCGGAATACTAAATTTAGAAAACGTAAAAACCTTATTTTGAGTTTGTGTAAAGCACCTACCGATTTGCATGTTCCTTCAGAGAACAATAGAAATTTCCATTTAATTGTAAAATAGCGTCACACAACGAGGTCCATTGTCCTAACGCTTTTATTTCGATTTCGTCATATTAACCATTCCCAATTTAATCTAAATCTAATTCATTGTTAATTAATTTTGGAAATTCACTTAGCACGGCTTATGCAACTAGCATTGCATCAACCTGAATCAATAGCATAATCAGAGGGAAGTTAGGGAACTACTCAAGCCCTACAAAAATGTCCATTTTTTACAGCGAAAGCTTATTTTTTAGGTACATTTTTATAGCGGCCGCTATCAGTTGGTTGAGCGGCTTTAGGTCAGATGATATATTTTACACTCCGCTTCCCTTGTACCACACAGCAGGGGGCTGCATGACCATAGGTCAAATGCTCCTTTACGGCTCCACTATTGTCATTAGAAAGAAATTTTCCGCGTCCGGATTCTTCTCTGATTGTAGAAAGTACAAGTGCACCGTAAGTGTAACCATGTTGCATTTGAACTACTTTATAACGCTCGTGAATTGCAGGTTGCTCAGTACATAGGCGAGATGTGTAGGTACATTTTAGCAGTACCTCCTAACGATAAAGATCCTGTTCATAATTTACGCATGATTTTTGGTAATGGTTTGCGTCCCCAAATCTGGACGGAATTCACCAAGAGATTCGCTATTGAGTCAGTTAGGGAATTTTACGGCGCCACCGAAGGAAACGCCAATATAGGTAAAATTACACCGCAATACCTGTTAGTAGAATTTTAATATTTCGTATGTATTTGCAGTAAATATAGATAATACGGTCGGAGCCATCGGGTTCATATCGAGAATCATTCCATCCGTCTATCCGATTTCGATCATAAAAGTGGACCCGAACACCGGCGAGCCGGTGAGAGACGCCAAAGGGCTGTGCCAGACCTGCAAGCCGAACGAGCCGGGCGTGTTCATTGGGAAAATTATACCCAACAACCCGTCGAGGGCTTTCTTGGGGTACGTGGATAAAGAGGCTTCGAAGAAGAAGATCGTTTACGACGTGTTCCATCACGGAGACAGCGCGTTCCTGTCGGGTGATATCTTAGTTGCGGATGAATTCGGTTATTTGTTCTTCAAGGATCGTACGGGAGATACATTCAGATGGAAGGTAATTGCGATTTTAAAGTAGATAAAATGAACGTTTCTTTTATGTAGATATGAAGATAGAACCGAGTTAGGAGCTGATTGGCGAGATTTTAAAAAAATGAGTTTATGGTATATAAAGGGACGTAAAAAAATCGCTGATTATGAAAATCGGCCTCTTTTGAAAATTTTTGACACATTTCTAAATAAATTATTTGATGGACGTTGTCCGTTCGTTTGGTTTAAACGGAACTACACCGACATGAGAGACTTTTTCGTTATTTATACAATTTCCTCGCTTTTAGTGGACGAGAATAAAAGAAATTGCAAAAAATCGCAAAAATATACGTTTCTTGGTCATTTATATTTATTAAAAACCGAGAAATGATTAAATTATATTTAAAAAACATACACTAATGACAGCGGCGAAGAACAAACTTCGAACTGTCAAACTTGTCATTTGCGTTACATTTAATTTGATGTATAGGGTGTTTTTTCATTAAGGAAATCAGAAAAATTGGTGTAAGGGAATAATTTTGGTGTTTTTTTAGGGAGAAAACGTTTCGACAGCGGAAGTGGAAGCCGTGATGAGTAATTTAGTAGATTATAAGGACGTGGTGGTTTTCGGTGTGGAAATTAGGGGGCAGGAAGGTCGCGCTGGAATGGCGGCGATATTGGACCCCGAAGAAAAAGTAGATTTAAATGTGTTAGCGAATGGATTGAGGAAAACGCTGCCCTCGTACGCAAGGCCGATTTTTATACGGATATTAAGCAAAATCGATTTAACAGGTAGGTTTCTAACGAATTTCCCGTTATAAACACTTAAACTAAATATCATATTTGTAGGAACGTATAAATTGAAGAAAACCGACCTTCAACAAGATGGGTTCGATCCGTCGAAAGTTAGTGATAACATTTATTACTTAGATAGTTCTCGTGGAAGTTACGAGAAGGTCACTAAGGAGATTTACACGGAAATAAATAATGGAAATTTAAGGGTTTAGAAAGTATTTAGGGCTTGCATTTCGCTTTTTAAAAGGGTGTATTTAACGTACACTTATGTTAGTGGTCATTGCTAAACTCTATTTGTGATATTATTCGTAAGCAAATTTTAATCTAATTCTTCGAGAAAAAAGGTACTTTTTACTAACAAAATTGGGTCATTTTTTATTTCTAGAGCACGTCAGACAATAAAAAGTATATATTTCCGTACAAAAATTGTGTGTGGGATTCTAATAGAGCACGTACGATCATTTCAATTAATTTAATTTTGCGTTTATAAAAATATGAAATTTTAGAGTAATGGCCAAAACTTAAATTTAGGATTTAGGTATAAATACGTAATGCAAAAAAGATTCAGCAATAAATTAGTTTAGTACAATTTTGCAATATTTATATAGCAATTATTACATATTTTTTAAAAAAATATGTAGTGTCCTATTCGATTTGTTATAATTTTATTTTACTTATGTTTTAATATTAGGTTTAGAGAAGTTGATTGCTTTTTGGGATAGATCTGATTTTTTTCCATTTTTTACTTCATTTTTAGCATTTATTTTATCATATTTTTATTAATTGTCGAGAACTTTATTTTTGTCCACTCTGTACAAACCAAATTTGATTTTTAAAATTTTTAATCGATTTTATAGAAACCCGAAAACTTATGCATAAGTGTAAATAAATACATCTTTACTGACTGAACAAAAGTAGTCGTAAGGGAATAGTTTGCCTACTTAAAAAAAACTAAAATGACAAGTACAGGTCTACGAATTTACCATGGCACCTGGGGAAAATATTTTCTGCGCGAAGTAAGGGTCAGTGTGCGACAAGGATAGCATTCGGAATAGAGAGATGGCTATACAGGTAGTGAACGTAGTCGCATTTTACACGACACTTTGCATTAAACGGACTCAGGGGTAATTGGGATTTTCGAATGCAATTATAAAAATTATTTAATTAGCTTATTAGATTAAATTCAATTAGCTTACTTTTATTGAATGCAAATCTCAATATGTTTTGAATGTATAGAAATTGTAATTCGGTGATGTTAAATTAGTTTACTAAGAATAATTATTGCGTTCGCATTCAAGCCCATCAATTTTAAACCGGATTAATTAAATATCAATCAAATATAATAATAAATCTTTATATTAAACTTATACGGGGAATAATTAATTATTGGATTTATAGGAAAATAACATAACAATGAAAATTGGTTTTTCAGAGCCACGAATCTAAAATTTTAGGAATTTCGCTCCCTTAATACGGCTCTGTGCTTACATGTTTAAGCGTAAGACTGTCTGAACAGAATGAGTGCGGAGCGTAATTTAGGGACGAATCTACGGCGCATCTAGGGGGTGGAGCATCTCAGGTGCCATGGTAAATTCGTAGACCTGTATGTATTTTTATAAGTAAATTTTGAAACGTTTTAAATATTTTCTGTACAATGTGGTTGTGTTTTTATTATTACTCATTGTTAATTTTTAAATATATTTTTGTTTTCAAATTTTGTTTCAATATAACCTTATTAAATATAGCAGTTTTTAGTGACAGGATAATTTCAGGCCAACTTGATCTTGATTACTTGATGTAAGTTAAAAAAGTGGAGACAAATCAAATATTTTTTATGTTCACTTTACACACGTTTGGCTACTGACGTATCGAATAAAAGGCAATGGTAGCTGAATAATCTACTTAGTAGAGGCACGAGTAAAAAGAAGAGGTTTGGAAAGATTATAGAATAGAGTTGTTAAAAAAAAGGAACAGGAACGGAAAAAGTATTACAATGAGAAAAATGCTTTTTCATCTGCTACAATATAATTCATGAAGTATTTTTAAGGACTAGTAGAAATACCTGATTATCCAAATTTTTACCCAAAAATAAGAGAAAATAATTTTTTTGCTACTGTTCCTCTACTTGACCCACCTCTAGTTGCTTTTTAATTGTGAAATTATAACCTTAACCTTCGCAATTTTTAATTTCATCAATCATCATTTTTTTATCAACCGAACATTGTAAGTACATACATAATACCGCATTAGCAAAAATTAGCAAAGCAGCACTTTGACTTTGCTCCATCCTGCTCATTCAAACCGAAATATTCACAATAAAATCCATCATAAACAGGCTAACAACATTAATAAAGGTATTTATAGCTTATTACTTGCTTCCTATATCATGTATTTGATATCCTTTATATTTTAAACCAGATGGCCTTAACCGAAGAAGCATCGAACAAAGTATTCGGGGGTTACCAAAAGGTGTTCTCCCACGACTCCAAAGAAGTGGGATGCCGAATGAGAGTCGGAGTGTACTTACCACCGCAAGTAGAGGAAAATAAAAAATTACCCGTCATCTACTGGCTGTCGGGCCTAACCTGCAGTGAAGCCAACTTCATTGAGAAATCGGGAGCCCAAAAGTAAGATACTTAAACCTACAACCATCGCCATATTATTCAAGTTATTGGCAGATACGCTGCAGAATATGGAGTGATCATCGTTAACCCCGATACATCTCCGAGAGGTCTGAATTTACCCGGTGATAGCGAGAGTTGGGACTTCGGAGTTGGAGCCGGATTTTACGTCAATGCCACACAAGAACCTTGGAAGAAGAACTACAGGATGTTCAGTTACGTTACCTCCGAATTGCCCAAGTTAATCAGCGACAATTTCCCAGTGGCTGAAGGCTTGCAGTCTATAATGGGTCACAGGTAAAATGATTCATAGGCCGCAGTGATTTTTATAATCTGGTTTTATAATGCATTTTAGCATGGGCGGTCACGGTGCATTAATATGCGCGTTAAAAAATCCTGGAATGTACAAATCGGTGTCCGCTTTCGCCCCGATTTGCAACCCCTCGGCGTGTCCTTGGGGAATAAAAGCATTAACAGGTTACTTGGGATCGCAGGAAGCTGCTAAGTGGTCTGATTGGGATTCAACCGAACTGGTTAAAAAATACAATGGACCTCCGCTAGAATTGTTACTCGATCAAGTAAGTATTTCAATATAATGAGCAACAGTTATTTTACTATACGAAAAACTCTTTTAGGGATTAGAAGACAATTTCCTTAAAAGCGGCCAACTTTTGCCGGAGAATTTAATGGAAGCATGCAAATCTTCGGGGGTGCCAGCGATTTTGAAAAAACGGGAAGGTTACAATCACAGTTACTTCTATATAGCTTCTTTTATAGGAGAACATATCAAATACCATGTTGAGCATTTGTTATCGAAAAAGTTATAAATCGAAGGTTGTTTTAAACAATTCTTAACAAATATATAATTTTGTTTTGTGCTAGTATTTTTATGCTGAAGGTACAAAAAAGTCGAAAAGAAACTTAAACAAAAATTTATTTTTTAAATTGATGTTTAAGCAGAATAGATCAATAAAAAATTATGTTTGTATATACAAGCTCCAAAAATCCTAGAAAAACAATATCATTTTATAGAGCCTCTCAGTCGATGCCAATATTGAAGGACAGGTTCCCTATTTTGCCAGAGGTTCTTTTGACCCCACATTGCCCAAAATCTAACAGACATTCGAAATGTATAAGTTACATTAAAAAAAATAATTAATTACTTACATTCCAAAAGCAGCACCTCCTAAATGGGCAGCGTGATCAAAGAACTTCCATCCTAATAAGACACCTGCAGTGTCCAATCCCATTATGAATTTAATTGCCTGTAATCAGAATATTAATCACACAAATGTTTATATTTATTTATACTGAAAAATACTTACAGAGCCTGCAGAAAACGTAACTACTGGCAACAAAATAATGCCTAACCTCGTGTCTGGATACTGCGTACAAACATATCCTAAAATAGCCATTATGGCTCCAGACTAAAACAATACAAAATATAATTTCAACTTTCTTTCAAAGTGGAAAATATACTTACGGCTCCTAGAGATAGACCTGGTTGTTTGGTAATGATTTTATATGTGTAGCTCGTAAAACTAGATATAACACCAGCACTCAAATACATTGCTAAAAATTGCTCTTTGCCTAAACTCTGAACAGCGCCTAAAAATTTTAAATTTACTAGGACTTACACAGAACTCTATATATTCTAAATATTCTTACCTGTGCTGAAACTGTGGAGAACATACATATTCGCTAGAAGATGTAAACCTGAGTAATGACTAAATGTTGATAGGACCATAGGAAGAAATACGTTCGGACTAGCTGGATTAGAACAAAAATATTTCAACATGGTGGGTTGAAATCTAGGAACCCTCCATGCTAAGAAAACAAGTACGTTTAAAGCACAAATCGGCGCAAATATGCGTTCTCCTTCAGTGAGATTCCACCACCAGGATTTGACTTCTTTTACGACATTGTTCTAAAAATATAATTGCCATATTAATGGAAAAATTAGAATTATAAGAAGTTTATTATTACCGAAGAATGAAATGTATCATCAACCTTTTTCCTGAAAAATTTCATGGGTTTTCTGATCATGTTCTTGGCATGTGATCTCATGTTTTCGTACTCCCAAACTATTGCCGATAAAAAGCATGTTCCTGAAAACTGTTCTCTTATTAGTGTATAAGTTTAATAAATGTATATAAACGTACTGCTACTGTAAATAAAAAAGGCCTCAACAGTCTCACTGAATTCAAGTTATTCGAGTTGACGGCTGAATTGGTGAATGGCGTTGCTAAACTGTCTGGATTAATTCTAGGCTCTTCGACTCTTTTGCTTTTTCTAAAATGTCTAACATTTTTTATGATTGGACTTCGAGTTACTAATAAGTTTTCTTTTAAACTGCAAAAGTGGAGCATATCGCATACGTTAAAAATTTTTGTACGGCCTTACCAGAAATTTGAGAGTTTCAGCATTCGACTGAGAGCCATTTTAATTCACAATTTTTCTATTATTTGTAATAAATTATTTAATACTTCTCATGTTTTCCTTTTAAAGTAAAATGATAAATTCTACTTGAGGTTATGATTAAAATTTGACATAAATTCAATTCAATTTGACGTTTTTTATGTCATTTAGTTTAAAGAGCTACCAACAGTTAAAAAATAAAATATTATTTATTTTCTTGAATAAAAAAAACTTAACCGCTAGGGAAAAACTCGTTTATTTATATATTTTCTGATACTGACTTTAATATATCGTATTTTTAATATTAGATTTTAGCTAATTTATTGTGTGTAAAAAATCTAATTTAAAAAATTTGACATTTAAACAATCAGTGATACCAACATTAGCGCGATGACTTTCGCACGTTGGCATATGTTGAGAAAGTTGAGTAGTAGGCCTTTCACTTTATCCTCTTTAATAAAATATTCAACAATGTCTTCAAAACAAGTTCTCGAAGAAAAAATAAAAGAGCAAGGGGACCTCGTCAGGAAGCTGAAGGCGGCGAAAGAAAGCAAAGACAAAATCACCGAGGAGGTAACCAAACTTCTCGAGTTGAAAGCCAAGTTAGGAGAAGATGATGAAATTCGTGGCAACCAAAAAGTTACGCTTAAGACACCAAAGGGCACGAGGGATTTCGGCCCGGAGCAAATGGCCCTCAGGTTAAATGTGTTGGATAAAATCGTGTCAGTATTCAAGAAGCACGGGGCTGTGACCATCGATACCCCCATATTCGAACTGAAAGAGGTGCTAACAGGCAAGTACGGGGAAGATTCGAAGCTTATATACGATTTGAAAGACCAGGGCGGCGAAATCCTCTCGCTGCGGTACGACCTTACAGTTCCTTTCGCTCGATACCTCGCTATGAACAAGATTACCAATATCAAACGTTACCATATTGCAAAGGTTTACAGGAGAGACAACCCTTCGGTGACCCAAGGAAGGTACAGGGAATTCTTCCAATGCGATTTCGATATAGCCGGCGCTTATGACCCCATGCTGCCCGACGCAGAATGCATAAAAATCGTCTACGAAATACTATCGAGTTTAAACATGTCCCCGTTCGTAATCAAGCTGAATCACCGGAAACTATTGGACGGCATTTTAGAAATCTGCGGAGTACCATCGAATAACATCAGAGCCATCTGCTCGGCTGTAGATAAATTAGATAAGACCCCTTGGGAAGAAGTGAGGAAGGAGATGATAGAAGAGAAAAACCTTCCGCCGGAATCTGCGGATAAAATCGGAGAGTACGTCCGGCTGAATGGCAAAACTGAATTAATAGATAAATTAATGGCAGATGAAGTTTTAAACAAAAACAAAAACGCTTTAGAAGGGCTAGAAGCGATGAAAATTTTATTGAATTACTGCGAATTATACGACACTAAAGACAAGGTTCTTTTCGATCTAAGTTTAGCTAGAGGCCTCGATTACTACACAGGGGTAATTTACGAAGCGATATTGCAGAAAGACGCTTCGATCAAAGGGGAAATTTCTGTGGGATCGGTAGCTGGAGGAGGAAGATACGATAACTTAGTAGGAATATTCGATGCTAAAAACAAACAAGTTCCATGCGTAGGCGTTTCTATCGGAGTAGAAAGGCTCTTTACCATTATGGAAGCGAAGCAGGCACAGTCCGGTGCAAAACAACGAACCTCAGAGATAGAAGTATTTGTAGCAACGGCTCAGAAGAATCTGCTAGAAGAGAGAATGAAGCTGTGTAATGAATTGTGGAAGAATGGTTTTAAAGTAGAACACTCTTACAAGAAGAATCCGAAGCTTCTGGGACAGTTGCAGCACTGCGAAGAAAATGGCATTCCTATTGCTCTTATTCTAGGAGAGAGTGAACTTAAAAATGGAGTTGTGAAATTGAGAGATGTTAACAGCAGACAAGAAAATGATGTACAAAGAACGAATATAGTTGAGGAGTTGAGAAATAGATTGCAGAATGCTTGTTTAAATGGATCTGCTTAGTTCAATTTAATTTTCTATTTATTTTTATTTAAATGAAGCAATTTATTTAGAATTAGTTGTCAAACCTGCACCACCTACGTTTTTGTATTTTATTATACTAATTATTAATACATTTTTTTGTTTAATTAGTTTGTCTTTTTAATTAATTAGTTTGTCTTTTTATTGCATAAAAAATTGTAAGTTTTCGGGTTGTTTTGCAATACATAAACTAAAAAAAATTGAAAAAGAATTCAATTTTTATTAAGTAGATTAAATGAAAGAGTAATTAACAAATTTATTTTCGATAAATCTAAAAACATTTGGTTATTTTACTGATCCTAAGTAGAACTATTCTTTACAACTAAATTAAATACAAAATATGCACAAACTATAGTGTCAAACATCAAATTCATCGCAATAATAATTCGTGAGGAAAATGCAAATCTCCTCGACTTTTTTGTTTTATTATAAAAATCGTGATATTCAAAAAATCTTAAAAAAAATGCTAACTCGTCAAAGAATAATACTAATGAGGAAGAGTAACAGTAACAACGCATTCTACACAGCAGACATAAAAAATTGTTTGTAAAAAAATATACCAAGTTCCAAATGAATTCAAATTACATATGAAATATTGTGCCAGTGAGATGGGAACAAAGCATACTTTTAATTTAGAATTGTAATAACAAATTTAACTTACATAAAAAGAAACGGAAATTGAATTTGACAGTTTGTCAGAAGAAAAACTGTACAACGGTAAACATCCAAAAATATATTGACATTGAATATGAAATAGTTAAAAGTACATAATACGATTATTTTTTAGATTTTTTCGAGTGACGTCCATCATTACTTTCACTTCTGCCCCTCTTCTTATCGTTCGAACTACTCTTATGAGAGCTCCTAGTTCTATCCTTATCTCTAGATGAAGAAGATTTCGAATGGCTAGATGATTTGTGGTTAGAAGACGAGTGCCTACTACTCCTGTCTTTGTCTTTGCTACTGTTGTGCTTATCCCGCGAACTTGAATATTTACTCGACGAATGCCTACTCGAATTTTTACTGCTGCCGCTGCTGTTATGCTTAACCTTGCCTCTGTCTTTCGACGATTTATGATCTTTCGATGAAAATTTATCATTGCCCTTTTTCTTTTTTCGATCGTCGCTGAAACCGATTCCCATGTCTTCTTCGGCGGCTTCCCTTTCCAGATCGGACCAGTCTTTTCCAGATTCCTCATCGGAGCCTAAAAAACCAACATTAATACACACAATATTTCACAATTAAAACAACGAATTACCTAAATCATCAGAGACGTCATCGTCGTCATCATCATCTTCGGTATCTCCTTCAGAGTATTCCGAATCTTCCTCGCTCCATTCCGATCCTTCCTCACCATCGACATCTGTTGGCTCGTAAACTTCATCTTCATCTTCCGATTCCTCATCGGGAGCTTCTTCCACATCGGACTCCGGATCGAGGAACGTCCATCCTCCGCTTTCGAAGAAACCCTCCGGATCATCGGTGATCGTTTTCATGATTTTCACCCAATTCAGAGACTGAACTCCTTCGGAATATCTATAAAATAACCAAGCGATTAACACATCCAGTAGTTTTATTCGATGGATTACCTGATATCGCAAGAGTTTAACCATTCTTTAACGTGATCTAACATGTTCATCGGTATCGCATTGACCATGGACGTTTTTTTGTGGTAATCTTTGAAAACAAACACCATATCGAAGTTCTTGAGGTGGAATTGGACTCGCTCGAAGTGCACCAGCTCGACGTCCTCGAGGGTAATGACGAACGGGGGCCATTCCGTGAGATTGACCAAACAGCCGGAGGTTGGCTGTAGTAATACTGTGGATCGGAACGGGGCCCCGGGGAATCCCAATTCGCGGAAGGGCGTATCGAATTCTATCTCTTGCTTTGTCATAGATTCAACCTAAAATTAATAATTTAGTAGTTGAAATTGATGGTGAATTGTGTATTACTTTTTCGCAGAAGCTCTTGAATGCGGTTTTCAATTTTTGTCGAAGTTCCCTTTCGGATTGTTCCGCAGCCAAATCGTCTCTATCGTGCATGTGTTGGTGTTTGCCTAAATCCGTGGTGATTTCACCAACTTCCGTGTAGAACTGTACATCAACGTGTTTCTTTTTACCAAACATAATGGCGTGTTTCAAATGGAAATGCAAGAGGATGATCATCTCTCCATCGCACGGTTGGAAGAACGCGTTCTTAATATTGTTGTACAAAATATCAACTTTGTCACCTCTCACGGAAGTATAGCGGAAACCGTTGCTGTGGGCCTCCAACGAACCGGTCATACGTTTGGTGACAATGTTAGGCCTGATGTAGAGATCCTTCAACTTCGGATTACCCTTGTTTTGGGACAATACCAGGGTGTCTTGCTTAACCAGATCTTCCTTTTCTTTTTCCTCGGCCTCGCGAGTTTTGAACTTCCTTTGTACTTCCTTGATGAGACGGAAGGCCGTGTTTAAGTTGGAAGAGGGCGGGGAAATTTCGCCGGGTTCCTTGATATTTGTACTTCTGTAGGTTAGTTCTTTCAAAAACGTGGCGTCAGGTTGGGACCAGGTGTTACCTAAATAACAATAAAGCCATTTTATGTGAATTTGTTTAATTGTAGTTCTAATTACCTTCGTTTTTTCCCATCGTAGAACCGGGGTGGAAGAAGTTGATACGCAGGTATGTATAATCTCCTTCTACTGATTGCGATATATTCTTAATAGTAGATATATGAAATGGTACTGCAATTCCGTAAATAGGTAAAATGACTGTTTCGTATTTTTGATCGACGTACAATTTGAGTTCTTTGATTTCCGGTACTCGTGGCATTTGATTTACACTCTTGTATGATACTGTATTTTTTCTAACTTTCTGTTTGTCTTTAGAACCGGATTGTTTTGCGAGACGTTCTTTGGCCTTTTCGTTTAGCTGTGCAGCCAATTCTTTCTGATGTTCCTTTCGTTTCTCTTCCGTGCTGTGTTCGGTACGCAACTTGGAATCTAACACGGCGGTTCGCTTGCCTCTACCCATAATTTCAGGCTTCGGAGTGTTTTCTTTTTCTTCGTCGTATTCTTCTGCTTCGGATTCATCATCGTCTTTCAAAAAAATTCCGATGTTTTTAATTTTTTTCTTAGAAGTTGTTAGAACTGTGGCCGGTTGACCGTCATTTACCAGCACCGTGTCTCCAATAAACAGTGCATATATTTTTCCAAGCTTATCAGAACTGTTTTTGTTCTCTAAATTGGACAAACCGACATTTAAGTTGAACGTCATTCCTTTTTTAGCTTCGAATGCCGTTTTCGGGCCGATTATAAGACAATTTTCTTTGAATTCGATACCCGTCGCAAATCCAAAGTTTTTAGTCAAATGATCGATCAAAGCAGGCTTTTCTTTTTTAACAAACGAAACACCAGTTTCGTACACTTCAGATAACTTGACTCCGCTTTGTAACTTCTTCAGCAACTCCTCTTGTATGGACAATAAGAAATTGTAGTTGCTTTGAATCTCGTCCGTCGGGTTTACCAGCAACGTCCTGACTATGTTGGAACAGTACGATTTATATCTAGCTCCGAGGGAGCAAATTATCGCTCCAAAGTGTAATATATTTTTGTCGCTCACCAGGCTGAACTTTAAACTGTAATTGCCTGAAAAATAAATCAACATCGATATAAAATTCTGCGAATAAGAAAGGAAATTAATCTATTTACCTCCGGACTGTATTATAGCAGGATAGCACAAGTCCACTTGACTAACATCGACTCCTGACACATATTTCTTATCAGTACTCGCAGATTCGACACCTTCGGCTAGTTTACTGTGCTTCACCTTCTTTTCGGAATCGATGATTTCCATAATTTGATCTTTTAGGTATTTAGTGAACACGTCTACAGTTACCATGCATGCTTTTTTAATAGTAATAATTTCGGTTTCTTCCTTAGGGGCCATAACACAAGCGACTTGTGAACTTATATCTATAGTTTGGAAACCCTCTTTTTTCAGTAGGCCTTTCCAGGCGTCTATAAACGCGCCGGAATAGCTGTCTTTCTGGAAAACTCCAATGGTTTTGCCGTTTCTGCTCTCTTTGATCGCTTCGCAAAGTGTTTTAAGTTTAGGTTCGTCGCTATCTTTGTCTCTAACCATGAGATTCAACTGGATGTTATTGTCGTCTTTTGAATCGGCCTGCCTCAAAAATTCGACTTTCTTTTTGCTGGTTAAAAAACACGCTTTTTTCTCCGTGAGAACCATGATCGTGTCCGATAGCTCGTACCCCAATAGCCATGTATGCAAAGCGCTGGATTTACTGTACAAAATGTCTTCGTCTTTTCCAACAGCAACGACCAATGCATCCATTTTCGAAAAGCCATTTTCCGAATCGGTGTTCTGCCAGGCGTTGTACAGCTTTTTAAGCCTTCGATGAAAAGACTCTTTGTCGAGATTTACGTTCGTCATTTTAAATTAAACGTGAAAAACCATTCAACTACAAAACGCTATCACCACCATTACAAGAAGTCGGAAAAACAAGCGCCAGTTTTATTTTCTTGACGTACGTCAACTGTCACAATTGTCAATTAATTTTAGTTCTAATGTTCTGTTTTCTTTAATTTTGCATTGATTTTCGATTTAAAACTGTTTATTAGGTCCTAATTTTAACTTTATTTTTATTACCTTACAAATACGCTTAGTTTATCACTGATAAAATTGTTTTCTAATAAATTGTTGGACTTCGTTTTTTTGTTCTGTTCTGACTCAAAAAAGTTTACCACTCAGTGTAGATATTATCTATCACTCTCCATCTTCAGAAATATAGTAGACTAGAAAGAAACAGTCAATTTTTTGTCAACCACCTGTCAAAAGTGTCGAATATCTAATCGATAATTGTCATTTCAAGTGGCAACCAACTGAATTTGTGGGACATGTATTTAATAAAAATATGATATTTTTAATTTATTCAACTTAAATTTTTATTTCATTTTTCATTAAAGTTGAAAATGGTTCTGATTATATAATTTTTATAAACCATAAATATCCCAAGCACGTGTTGACTTAACCTCCAAAATGTCTATCCCGGTTGCAAGTATGTAACATTACAAATTCAATTCAATTTTATATTGTGAAACGTTAATTTTACAGCACGGAGTTCAGTTGGACTTAATTTATTTTCTGGACCACCTACTTTTGGAGGAGATGTTAAGGAGTTCTCGCCTATTCAAAGTAAAGGATGCAGAACAATGTTATTCAGCCCAGATGGGGCTTATTTTGCTTATGTTGATGGACAAACGTAGGTTCCGTTTATATAGATTAAAAATGGTTAATTTTTACAGCTATAATTATTAATTTCAGATTAAAAATTTTACAAACAGAAAATTGGGGAAACGAAATAACCATTGACAATGTCAAGGCCTATCATTTAGCATTTTCGCCAAAAGGAACATTTTTGATGATCTGGGAGCCTTTTACTGTTACCAGAGCAAATCCCGAAGGAAGTCCAAATTTGAAAATATACAAAACTGAAGATGGGGAACTTGTTAAAACTTTTGTTCACAAAAAACAAATCAATTGGTAAAGCACATTTCCATAATATAAATGAGGTTTATGGTGATTTTACTTTGAATTTATTCTAGGGAACCTCAATGGAGTGCAGATGAAAAATTATTTTCTCGTATTGTAAACACAGACGTGGTGTTTTACGAAGATCTAAACTTTGAAAGAATTGTTGCCAGAATTAACAGTTTCAAGGTAGCTTCATACAAAATATCCCCCAATATTGGAGTTTATTTCATTTTGTGTTACACTCCTGGCACTCCAGGTCAGCCATCTTTCGGAAGGCTATTCAAATACCCTTCTTTCGAAGCAACTCAATCGATTGCCAATAAAAGTTTCTTTCAAGCCGATAAGGTTGAGTTTATCTGGAATGCGAAAGGCAATAATGCTTTAATATTAACTTCCACTGAAGTTGATAAGACAGGAGGTTCTTATTACGGAAAGCAAGGCTTGCATTACATTGGATTGAACGGGCAAACTTCATTTATTAACTTGAGTAATAAATTTGATTAGCTTTACAAATCATAAGTTTTACAAACGTTTATGTTCTAGGCAAGGAAGGTCCAATTTACAGCGTAGAGTGGTCGCCTAAAAACCACGAATTTTGCGTGGTTTACGGTTTTATGCCGGCAAAAGCGACCATTTTTAATTTAAAATGTGAACCCGTTTTCGAACTGGGATCAGGGCCTAAAAATTCGATCCATTATAATCCTCATGGAAATATCCTGCTGCTGGGAGGTTTCGGAAATTTGAGAGGACATATTGAATTGTGGGACACGAACAATTGGAAGAAAATCAGCAACCTCGATGCTCCCGATACTACAATGCTACACTGGGCTGCAGATGGTCAACATTTTCTAACAGCCACAACTGCGCCCAGGTTGAGAATTAGCAACGGGTTCAGAATTTGGCATTATTCAGGCGCACTTTTGTTCGAACAAGCATTTAAAGAACCGCAGGAATTGTACGACGTTGCATGGAAGGTAGTAACCAAAGTTTTCATAATACTTGTACACATAAGTATTTATTTCTTTAGAATTATGCAAAAGGAACGTTTCAAGAACCTGCTATAGTAGCAAAAAAAGTTGAAGGGATTGCCCCAAGTCAACCGCAAGCTTCAGTGCAGGCGTACAGACCACCATCGGCTCGTAATCGTCCTACAGTTAAATTTACTTTACACGATGATGAAGAGTCTGCGCATAAACCAGGTATAAAAAGATATTATCTTGTTACTTTTACACATTTTAATCTGTGTAATTGTGTTTTAGGGAAAGACAATGCGCTCTCTAAGGCTAGCTTGAAACAAAAAAAGAAACGCGAAGCTAAAAAGGCTAAAAAACAAGATGGCGAAGAAGATAAAGGGCCATCAGTTGTTAGCAGTGTTTCAATAACGTTAACGGGGGATCCTGAAGTCGATAAGAAATTAAAGAATATTAAAAAGGTACACGTTTTTCTTATTTTTTGTTATTATTTATAATTATGTTTGATTTTTAGAAACTCGATGCTATTGAGAAACTGAAACTTCAGCAAGCAGAGGGTAAAACGTTGGAAATCAATCAACTCGAAAAAATTAAAGGAGAGGCGGATTTGTTGAAAGAACTGGAAAATTTGAAAGTGTGAATTATTTTACAATTTAAAAGTGTTTATTATAAAACTTACTTATTATACGTTTTGTTAAAATTGTACACTTTTTCAGCCATATGGGCTTGCTAAAGAATAAATCATAACGAATGTTATTTGGTTATATGCATTAGAAACATATAAGGTTCAAAAAATTTACAGGCAAGTATAAATATATTACAAAATATGTTACTATATGGTGAGTATGAATATAGAGTATTAAACACCAAAGTGTAAAATAATGATGTAAAGTTACACCTGAAACTAACTACATGTACAAAATATATAAGACCTTATCACAGAAATTACATTCTTTACAAGTCATCAAATTGTTTATAAAATCACGAAGCGGATAAACCAAATATGTTTTTTTCAACAGAGTCCACAACGTCCATGATAGAGGCAGTTTCATTCATTTTCATGCCCTGCTTCTGCAAACTGGCGAGTCTATTTTGGATATCGCTAGAGTCCCTGCCATTCTGGGACCACAGTTTCGTGCAGGTTTGAAGCAGAGGTATGTATAATTCGAGCAAATCGCTGTCACTAACTCCGTTGTATCTGTGTATCGCCAAATCAGCCCATTTCAATAAATCAGGATTAGTAGGAGTAGCTTCTGCACAGGCCACTAAACGGATTAAAGTAAGTAGCACTGCTGGTGATCTATCCGTATAAACCTGCAAAAAAAAGGTAGAATTGAATTCAAGCAAACATTAATTGACGTGATTACCTTGTTAAGTAATGTGAAGATGTTTTCTAAAATGGGATAAGCTAGAGCAGGCTCTTTGTTTCTATAAAACTCTTTTGCTTGCTCCAGCTCGGCGCCCTGAAGAAAACTCAGCAAGGCATAAGAAGTTCTTAAGCGGCTTTCGTTCGAAATAAATTTTAATAGAGATTCGAATCCGGTGCTTCTGGCTGATATAAGTTCGTTATCAAAGTTTCCTGTTAATACTTTTTTTGGAAACGTAACATTGTTCATGAGATTCGGATGCTCTTTTCTTAAAGAAGTATACAGATCCAAAAAGTGGGTGTATCTTCTATCTATTATTGAAGGATTTAAATCATCAGTAGTAGAAATGTATCGGATTTGTAGCGTGTAAATCACATATTTTTTTTCCTCTGGTTTATCTGATATTTTTGCAGATAAGATCTCAAAAATGAGCCCTTTTTTTTCACTACCTAAAATAAATCTTGATATTAGAAATGTTGTGTATGTAAGTATACATATGTTACAATTAGTGAATGTTTATTAAGTGAAAATTAACATTGTTTACATATATTTTGTTATTTTAATTTAATACAAAAAAAATAAATTTTCCTTTTATGGTTTGAACGACTCAATTATTTTATATTTACAGAGCCAATAGAAAAATAAATTAAAAACAGATTATATTTTAAAAATCCTTTAAAAAGGTTAAAACATACATGCTGAAGAACAGAGAATAAAATTTACACAGCTTTAAGACTTTTCTAAGTGGTTAATAAATAACACAATCTTAAACCAGACTATACTCACCCATAATTTGAGTCATAATAAATTTTCATACTTTGTTTTCACGAACATTTAATTTTATTTCCAGGAAATGATAAATAATATAGTAAACAAACAGTTCTAATCATATGGTATATAAAAAAATAAAACGTCAGAATCAAATTACTCAAACAACAAAACTCAACAAGTGATACCAACCTAATAGTGTAAAGGACACAAGTCAATCATATTTGTATCATTTGTAAAATATTTTAGTTATGTTATGCATGTTGTATTTATTATAAATACATATAAAAATCACGTCTTATTAGTGTTACAGTAATAAATGAATAACAAGTCTGAGTTAATAAAACAATTATGAAAAAAATTACACAAAAAATTTGAATCTGGTGTAGGAATTCGAACATCTGATCAAATGTCAAATGTGACAGATGACTGACGCATCATTTATCATTTGGATTTTTGGTCCTCTTTTGCATTGGTTAGGAGCCAACGTTTATTGTATTGTATAATGAAATTGATGGCTTTTTGTACTTATTTCTTCTAAAATGCTTGAACCAAAATTAATATTTTCAAAATTACAAATTGTAGTATACTGTGCAAGTAATTGTGTACATTGATTTCCAGTAAAATATCGCCACTTACTATAATGGTTACCACGAAGGAAAATTCTTAGGTGTAGTTCTAGTTAATGAATGAAGGGCAGACTTGGTAAATATTTTCTCATGAATCCAGTTATTAATAATATTTTTTTAACATTTGTGTTATAAATACAATACACATCATTCAGTAAAAGGAATTTCCATTAGTTTATTAATTGTCCAACAGATATTAAAAACTTGGTATATTTTTTTGATTTGGCCTTTAAATATCCATTATATTGTTAATTTCTTAATGTCTAATCAGTGGAGAAGGCAACTATTGTTTCCAGACTTGATAAGAAAGCTTTGCTTATGCAAAGTAAATAATTTTATTTTCTTAGCAATTGTAACTACTAAAATATATTCTAGCATTATTATTATTATACCTATAGGTATATTGAATATTGTTCAATTATGAATTG
This sequence comes from Phyllotreta striolata, assembly GCA_918026865.1. NCBI lineage: Eukaryota > Metazoa > Arthropoda > Insecta > Coleoptera > Chrysomelidae > Phyllotreta > Phyllotreta striolata. Next base: position 15,041,837 of record OU900094.1, on the reverse strand, counting down.
TATCTGCTTGATGAATTGCTTGCTTTAATTCGTATTATGTTATATTACTCAAGAAAGGATAAACTATTTTAATTGTATGTATTTAATGTTAAAAATATTTACTCTGTAAAGTTAACTTACACAAGTGTCTTAGATTTTAACATTCACAAACCTGGGACAAATGGTTTCTTGTTATTAAGTACACATAACTAATTTCACCCACCACAGAACAAAACGCAGAATAACTTAAACTTAAGCAGATACATTAATGTTATCTGGAATGCCTATTAGTTTTGTCATGCAGCATTTTTTAAGGTCAATGATTCTTATTTTAGCTGGCATCAGCAAGTCTCTAGTAAAAAATAAAATCATACATGTTAAACATATTAAACTTTAAATAAATCTCAACAATGCTAAAAAAATTGCAGATAATTTTTTCAAATCATGTGTTGTATTGCATTTACACTAACAGAAATTCTTTTAGATATCCTACACAAAATGGCTAATGTATTAACTCATAAAATTAATTGGAAAGAATTCGCCTGTGGCTGGGGAGCTGCCTTTATAAATGTTTCAATAACGTATCCTGTAAATAAATTAATTTTTCGGCAAGTATGTATATGGTACAATTACTATTCAATTACCTATATTTATCTATATAACCGAGTTTCCTGATAAAATCCTGTCTTAAATTGAGTCATTAAAACTTGAACAGTTTTTTGCTAAATAATGAATGTGAATTGTACAGTAAATTATACTTTTTAGATGCTGTATGGGGTAGGAATAATGCCAGCATTTCGACAGCTACGTAAGGAAGGCCTATTTTACCTGTACAGGGGCATGATGCCTCCGATGTGCCAGAAAACCCTGTCAATGTCCATAATGTTTGGGGTTTACGAAGAAGTCAGAAGGGGTTTATTAGCGACTGGATGCAACTCGTACGTTGCAAAGGCTGCGGGGTCCCTCGTTTCGGGAACCACCGAAGCTATTCTAATGCCTTTCGAACGAGTACAAACGATATTAGCCGATTCTAAATACCACCAAAATTACAAAAACACCATTCACGTATTCAGAGATTTACGGAGATACGGTTACGGGGAGTATTATCGCGGTCTGGCTCCCATATTACTCAGGAACGGGCCTTCGAACGTTGGTTTTTTCATAATTAGAGAGGAACTTCAAGAAATTATTCCTAAAAATAAAAATGTATTGTTAAGGACTTCCATTGAATTTATCAGCGGAGCCATGATTGGTGTAGTGTTATCGAGCTTATTCTATCCGTTAAACGTCGTGAAAATAGCCATGCAAAAGAAAATAGGCGGCCCGTCGGAGAATCCCTTTAAAATTCTGATCAAAATATACAAAGAAAGAGGCGGCAAAATCAGATATATCTACTATGGTGTTCAATTGAATTGCACAAGAGCATTTATAAGCTGGGGTGTCATGAATACTGCTTATGAACGTTTGAAATCTGTTATTTACTAATATTTCTCTGGCACTTTTCTCAGGAGTATAAAATTCATTTATTCTAGCGACTTAACTGGGTTTTTAGTTGAAATACGTAGAATGGTCGGCGGACGTATCGCTCATCTTCGATTCTCGTTCCTTTTCTAGCACACCTCCCCATTCATATACATAGTAAAGGAGCGAGAGTTCGGGGCGAGCGATAGGTCATACGTTGAAAATTATACTTTTTGAAATTACAATTTTTGCTTTATTGGTAAGAACAAATTCAACTTGTTTCAACTTGAATTTGTTCTATATACTTTCTTCGGACATTTCAATGATTAGATAGAAAGTCGTTTAGTTGAGTTGAGATTGATATTAATATATTTCAATGAATTACTTATGTGCAAAACCAAAGCTAGTCAAGTCTTTAGAATAAACGCTAAATATGTACAAAATGTATATTTTTTTAAATATTTTTTTTTGTTGAAAACATTTAATTTACACGTTTCAATAAGACTATTTTAAAATTAAGTATTGTGATAAATAAAAGTTATTAATAACTCTTTCTGGTTCTTGGACTTTCCATTACTGACCAAACACAATTTGACTAAAGGCCAAACAGTAATAAATTTCTAAAGTTAAATGTTGACATGAAGAATTCATTATTTTCATCATGTGAGGTTGTAATACTAGCCTGCAGATGGCGGATAAATGCACATTTTTTCTCAGAACCACAGAACATACGTTTTAAATGGTTTAAATAAGTATGTTGTCTCATGTTTTTTCTCTGTCTTAACTCAAATTGTTCAAAATTATTAAGTTCTGTATTAGTCTAAAAAAATTTGTATTTGAATTTTCATTGCCTGTTTGATCTCTTGTTTCCGGTTCTATAATTGACATATGAAGAGGATCTGCACTTTACAACTATGAAAAAAAGTATAAATACTGTAAAGAAATATAAAACTTGTGTGATTTATCCTTTCACAGTGCTTAAACTTACTGAATTATTTTTACTGAAGGTAATCTCACTAATCGGTACAAAACAAGGGAACCCATAAAGTTATACGAGTCGAACAACCCCTTTTTTCCATTTTATTCTCTTTCTTCTTCTGTTAAATGGCCTCTTGTGTTATGTCGCATCCGGCCAGCTTACTCTTATTCTCCTTTTTCTGGGCGATTTTGCTCGTTCCGGCGCGCCAATGGCGGCATTTAGCATACACACGAGTCTCGCGTGACGCTCTCTCCCCGTAACGTCAAACCCCTTCAATTTAATTCCAAGTTATAAACCGTTAAATTAAACATTCTCCCACGGGACCACCTTTCTCCCAAGAAAAATGCATGCGTGTATTGGAGCGCTTCCACAAACAGGGTGCATAACTTCCAGCTGATAAGGAAATTAAGACTGGCATAGCTCTATTCCACTTTATAAATAAAATAATAAAAAAATCTTCTTCTACAACAGTTATATTGTGATATATAGTAGTACAGATAAGTTATTAGATGATATCCAGATCAAATTATATTGTACGCGAAACAATTCATCTAATTGTACAATGAACTAGATGTCCAATAATATTTACATAGATAAGATTAATTACATTCGTGACTATTTACCGCAAAGACAAATAAATGTTAATTATTTAAAACATCTAACGTACCTATCTAATTTCAAACGAGCAAATGAGCCATCAATTTTTCTTGCTCTACATAACAAATTGTTTTAATCTCTCTATGAAATCAAAAATGATATGGATAGGTCTATGATCGGTCGTGTTTGAACTAGCGCGCGCAATGCTGAAATTATTAGGTAAATTACGTGTTATTAATTTTTATCAAAAAAACGAAGCTTAGGTAAGAGCGTTGTGAAACGGTATCCATTAATTAAAATTACATTTGCTCGTTTTTGGATTAACGATTCGTGCTCCTGCGGTTTTGTGGATGGTACTCGAGCCTACAGGGTCGGAAATCCATGACAAAAATATGAAAAATTCGATTAAGCAGACGTTATTTAAGCCTAACCTGGCACTAATGTAATTATAAACACCATCACGATGGGTATCGGTATCTAAAAACGGTGACATTTTTGTAATTACACCTTTTATGTTGTGAGCATTTTCAGTTAACTGCAAATAAATTAAGATACAAGCTGATAAGTCGAATTATCTGCCGCAGTATCCTGTGGATTTTTTGTGGTTAAAATTACATATAATTAGGAGGATGATGTTATCCTTGTAAATTACTGTTTCTTGTTCAAATACACTCTAAATGGGACTAAAAATTGGAATTTTACGAGTACCACTAATGATTTAATATTACTTTAATTTAGATATAGTTAAATACAGATTAGATTTGTTTTTTATAAATTCAAGCAACAACGTTTTGAAGTATTTTCGAATCGAAATCTGCAAATAGAAAAAATAAATAAGCGCCCGACGATTTTAATATCCAAGACGAAAAACAAATATTTTTACCGCAATAAATCAGGATGAAACGCGCACAGATCCGACTGAAGCGCCATTTATTATCCTCGAAGGCATAAAAGTCAAAATAGTCTGTCATTGGGACTCTCTAATTGTTCTGAAATTAACCCCAAGCAAACAAATTAATCGCATCTTTTAGGCCTCGTTATAAAAATGTGACGGGATAAGTCCTCTCCGCCAAACGCTCGCCCTTCGTCTTGGGGGAGAAGAAAATTAGGGGTCAGCCCCAGTGCCGTACTACATCAATTTTCACCAAATATCTACATACTATCCAAGGTACAAAAGCTTATACAAATAATCCTTACAAATACCTTAGAAAAAGTACCTTATACATTCTTAAATTCTAGAACATATTTATACATTTTTTGATCATTCTTGTACTTGTTATGGCGATTTGGAAGGAATATTCCTGGTTATGCTTATAGCATCCCTTAGGCACGCCATTTAAGTGCGCCTCTGTGCAATGTACCGCATAATAATACCATAGGAGGCGGTCGGAGGCAGTAAACTTAATCCTACCCCAGATGGCGGCCCCTCGACTCTTAAATCGTTTTAAAAGTTATTCAATATAAAAAGAACTTTGCCGCAGATTTAATAGGAATTTGTTCATCAATTCACAGAGCTAGTGTAATATGGCGGGCTCCCTCTTTTATTGGTTTTCCAGCGGATAAGACGGCAACGTCTAGGAGTATCTGCTCGAGGATGTCAGGAAAACTTTCGAAGAGCCTCGTTTTTATTTCCTGTTCGGGATTATTTTCCCGAAGTGTTGGTATTTTGACAGGCTACTAATCTATTAGTTATTTTGCGAAGGTTTTTACTTCTTATTCTACGAAGAAAGTAAATCTACATATCTTTGAATTTATATATTATTATTCGTACTGAAGAAAAAAGCTATAAAAGCTCCGTATAATTACTTATAATAACTATACATATGCACTTAATTTGAATATTAACGTTTTAAAGTTATCAGAAAGAAAAGTACATAAGTACCTATACCTACCCTGAATTACTTATTATAAAAATTCGTTCTTTAACAATGGTCTCGTTTAATCGACGAGTTTCGCTGAAACCTATTATTGCGAATGTCAGGAAGCCAGATAGCGCTGTTGAAGATTATTATAGTCTTGCATTTCAACTTGATTTCGAAAAAAAAACTCATAAGATAATGCAAAATATACCTACACACCGGTCTGGACAACGGGAAGCGGTTTGTAGTAATTTAGATTGCGATCGTTGGTAATTACTCGAATCGACATTTAATCATTGTATTTTTTGCTGAAATTTCGCATTTTTAAATAGCATGCTACCGAGCCGAGTGATGTCTCTCGACTTGGCGAATTTGTTCCAGTTTATAAGCCAGCCTTGAAGGGTTTAAACTCCTTATTATATGTATTACGGGCTGGATTACTCGCGATACGCTTAATGATAAATATTACGATTTCATTAGCTCGAAGTCTTTTGTCTTAACAGGTTGAAGGTGTAATTTTCTTTCTCTAATTCGGTGCAGGCCTTCTATTATGAATTGTAATTGCTGAGCAAAAATCCTTCTTCCTCTCTAGGCTCAGTGGTATCATCAATTTAATCAAGTTCCAATAGATTTTAATTGTTTCATATACTGGAAATTTCATCAATCCTGCCTAATATAGTATTGAAGAACTGTTTGAAAATCTTCTTATTGATTCAATTTGATACTTTTTATGAACTAAAATGATATAGTTTGGTTTGTTAGATTAGGTACCACAATATTATTAGTAGATAAATAGATAAGTTATCAGTATAAGAAAATTTGTATACCTTCAACTATCCACAGAATGAAAAATTTGCGTATAATTTTGAAAACATATCACTGGTACTATTATCGAAGGAATACTTCATGAGACGAAAAAGATGATAATTGCACGCTTTTTATTAAAATATGCATCTGCCACATCCTATGCAACTTATTATTAGTGCATTCGAAATAAACGTTATCTAGCCGGTACGTTAAGACCAATTAATTAACTCAATAACAGGTATTTTAAGTAATAACGATTTTGATAAGAAAACGGCGGTGCAAGAAGGGTTGAGCAAACTGATGATAATGATCTTGCTTCTGTATAAGGATCGACAATTTAAATGAACCTCTTGGTTTAACGACTTTCTTGTGAGAAAATGTATTAGAAGGTACAGAAATGCGATAGATTAAAATTTTATTGTGAGTTAGTTTTGTCGGTTAAAATTAAATTCATTTTTTTCGTAACTAATAAAATCGAAATAAAGTCGTTAAAAACGTTCAAAAAAATCGAGTTCAGTAAATATTCTAAACGCCGAACGGCATCTGCCGAACAACATAAACAAAAACCAAAAGTTAACGACTCATTATGTTTTATTACGCGACTTCACAAACCTGAACATCAATGACTGTTTATTTTATTATTATATTGACAAATTTTTGTTTTTGATGTCATTTTTCGTTTTATTACGACTACTGCACCAGTAGGAAGTAATAAAACGCCGGAGTTTTTAAAATTTTACGATTCCGTATCACGGCTATATGGTAGCTACAATTTGATAATTTGCAGACCGCAGGACGTAAACAGATTCCGTTTGATACGCCGATTAATTAATTTTATAAACTGTATCTTGAGGTTGAGGTTAGGGTCCAGCTCGAAACCGCCAAAGAGATATTAAAATCGTTATATCAATTACAAAATTCACCAGCAATTGATACTATATTTCATTAGCAATGTACCTATATTTTCCCTGACAATTTCGAGCCTTTAAATTTTTAATTGATGATCTGCTTTGTTATATAAAAGAGCTTCAGTAAATTTAGATTTATTCATAAATACCTCGTAGATTCTTGTAACATCTTCATCAGCAATACATACTGTAGTCTAATTTGCCTAATAGAACTCGTAAATTATTACCAAAATATTTTCTCATTTTTTTTTAAAATTAGCTTAATCAAGTTTTAACGGTAAAAAAAATCACTTATGGTGTATAATATAGGAATATTCCTCCCGTATTTACAGATTAGAAAGACAACACATATGCGCATTGGACCAGATGCCAATGTTCAAAGCGTTTAGGTGAGCTACAGAAAGGCCATTAAAACGAAAATTATTGTATGTGAGATAAAACGGTCTGGTCTCTTGATTGTTTGAAGTGGTAGTGCAGACTCCGCTGCTTTTAACCACATCCGCAGCTTTTAGACCCCGCTATCTGAAGACACTGAAACAACTTCTGACATCAAACGAACTAAACGGTGTGTTTATCAGACTCTATTCACATTTACACGTGTTTCGATAACGTTTGTGTAAAAATATTAAAACGACTTTTCATAACTGACTGCTCTAATAGCCCAATCATGATAAAATGCCTTTTAATAGTTTTCGGTGGCTCGGTGGAGCGTGTTTTAGAGATAGCGGTTGTAATTCATTTTTTTTTCGTATTCACTGTTTTATGAATATACTAATGTAGAAAAAAAATTGTGAAACTTAAATTTCATAAAAACAGCTTAACTTTAGGCTGTGTAAGAAAATGCTCGGCAAATTCCTTCACGAACGCTAATTTATTTATTAATAGTGACAGCAGAAGGTGTGTGTGTGTGTGGTGGACTCTGATTAGCTCTAAGTTAAGGAAAAAAAGCTTCCAAAGCCTCCATCGCCATTTGGTAATCTGACAATGGAACATTGGAACACACACGAATGTGAGGTGGGCAGTGTGAAATCATTAGCGTCTCGATATTTTTTCGAAACACTCGAATTAGTACACAGAAATTTCTTTTTTGTTTTCCCATTTAAGAGAGAATGGTATGATTTATAAAGGGGTTTGAATGGGCTTATAATAGCTTCTACAAGTATAGTCTGGTAATGAAAGATGCTTAGGTAGGTTATAAATTAGAGTATATTAATGAATGTTTTTATTCACCAAACTCCCTATACCCTTTTTAATCGCAAGTCAAATTTGATTCGTACGACGCTGTGGTCCACACAAGAATCTAGGATGCGTTTTGTGGTGACGTCGTTTTCACCGGCAGCGTCTAATAACAGGGCCGACTAATTGACGCAGAAATGGGAGCTGTAATTTTCACGCCGCGCTCAGGTGCTCGGGTGATTTCAATTATTGTTTTGTGTGTCTCACGAACTCAATTTCTGTGCAACTGCTCATTTGCCAAAGGAACGATACGTTCCTGAGGTTTGTGCGAGCGCGTCGCCCGTCGATCGTGGGCGGAATGACATCTTCCGCCGTTTTCCAATTCCGATGTCATGTCGGTGCATTCCTATATTCCCTATCGCGTCCGTGAGAATTTAATTATTTATTACCGCATAGGTACTTATAGAGGAAATAACGGCGGACACCTCCATCTAGCCGGAATACTTTTTTTAGAGATTGCATGTATAGGTAATTCACCTCGAAACCAGCAGTATTTGAAAAAGCAAATTAAAGCAAATAGCCCGATTAGGTTGGTTAATTATATTGCCCGGGATAACGTAATAGGCAGATGAGCTTTACATGTCCCAAACAATAAAAAGCAATCAGCTCTATTTGCCTAACGGAACCACTTATCGCAATTGACTCCCTCTAGACTACTAATGCTCGAATATCGCATGTAAAAAGTCGAACACATGTCGTACCTGCCATCGTTTAATTGCCTCTGGGGCGACTTCGATTCTCTTGCATTCAATCTAACAAAGTAACAAGCTTTTATCTTGCTCGCGATATTCTCATCATATGCCTTTTATCCCCGATACCTGTGGGACCGATCGTCGTGTTTTAAGGACGGCGTTATTACGTAAAATTCGTTTTAATTTGCTCGTTCCTTTTAAGACACGATATAATAATCGCTTAACGTATATAGAGGAGTGATTAATTAAGTCCCAATAATTTTCGTTGGGATAATGAAGTAGGAATTAATTTGCGGTAAACGCATCAGGAAAATTGTAACGGGAGATAAGATAATAAAATTGGTGATGATAATTGTAAAATTAAATGTATTTAAATATTATTTTTGGAAACAGCGCGCTTCCAGTGAGATTCAGGCAATGATAAATTGTCGTAATTAGAGGTTCCGTGTCTCCTTTTTCGGCCCCGAACATTATATTTCGGCGACATTAAAGTAAAAAACCCGATTATTCGATTATTGTAGGTTGGCATCGCAAACATAATAATACATTTCGCGAATTTTATAAAGTTATCCGGCACCTGCAGTAATGTTAGAAATTAGGGGGGAAAGTAATATTCGGAAATGATATGTAATTAAATAAATATTAAAATGAAATGGTCGGCCGATAACGCGGATAAGTGCTGGGGGTCGAATGCTGAAATTACAGGCAACTCGGCTCCCAAAAAGATTATTTTCGGACTGTAATAAACACTCCTCGTGCGTTATAAGCGTGACTTACAAAGTATGTGGTAGATCAATCGGGCTTTAATTGGTGAAATTAATGATTTTTTATTACTTTTGTTATAGAAAATTGACTAATTTTTTATGATAACCTGCCGGCAAATTGTTCTTCATTTTCGAAATCTAGATATCATGCATTGAAAAAAAATATAAACGCTGGAATTTAATAAAATTATTTATCGTTATACCAGCCGTCAAACAGGAATTGATATATTTGTAAATATTAATTAAAAAATTGAAATTCGTTTTAACTTTATCGCCAAAAATCTATTAAATTGATACACCTACTATACACTTGATTGATAACGGCTGTACATATTATTTAAAAACCGATTTTCCTCTATTGCATTTTATTTCACTCCGTTACATAACTTATCTGTTGCGGCGCATCGAAGGTATTTGCCACATAGCGGAAAATTTTACTATTTTAATAATACACAATCGAAAAAAAAAAACCACATATATTATTCCGCAATTTTATTCAATAATAAATAAAAATCCCTAATTAATCTCCCATCATTCATTAGCGTCGCGGTAATAAAGAATCCGCTCCGTTGCGCGAACAAATCCGAGCTTCACCCTCGATCGGCGCTGGCAATAAATCAATGGAACTTTTTAAACGTTTATTTACACCTTAATCTCCACCGAATTCCAGCCGATCCGTCGGGGGTTCGACCTTTCCGTTGGTTTTTCGAGTCGAAAAAGACGCCTATCTAACACCATCACTTCTTGAATCAATCATTCGCCGTGCACTTTATGACGGCGATCAATCCGGGCGATCGTTGGCAGCATCGACTGCCGAGGGAGACCACCGAATCAAAAAAAACGAACAAACGCGTTTTTTGTTCCTGCGAGCCCGGAGGTCCCGGCGATGACCGATCACTCTTCACTTTGACAGATGGCAGAAACCGCGCTCGTCAGACAATACTCGATGGTCTCATTCATACATAACCGGGATCCCATATTTAGAGTATTTATCATATTTAAACAGAGACTCACTAGCCATTTTCTTCGATTCGCTTCATAACTTTCAAAGCCCATTCATTCGCTCAATTTATCAATTGGGAGGTAGGTATCTAAATTATTTATTTTATTAACTTTTTGTTTTAAAATTTAGGACTTTCCTTATCGATGAAGAAACTATATCTCTATTATCTAAATAGTACAATTATTGAATATTTGATGGAATGTTTCTGTAATACGATTTAACCGAATACGATCCTGCGATGTCGCTGTATTTGGTGTATTTATCATATTTAAACCGCTCGGAGATTTCATTTAGATAACCGACCGATGGCATGTGACATGCATACGCCAGGTAAAACGTTCGCCTCTCAACGTCCCCAACAATAACCACTTTAAGATGCCCATTATGATGGAGTCCGGACCGAAGATGCAGATTAGGCGCGAGCTCCGTTTTTGATGGATCGAGTCCGGCCAACAAAATCAATAGGACATTATCTGGAAGGCGTATCGCGCTCGGACGAAAACGACAGCGGGCCGTGTTCGAACGCGTCTCAATAGCAATCGAATTCGATATTTATTAGCATGCTAATTCGACGAACCAGTCGCCGTCTAATCGGGGCAAGTGCGAACGCAGCCCGGCGAAACCGGCCGCATATTCTCGCCTTCAGATATCATTAGACGTCCAGCGAGAGGAGACGTTGAAAGTAGCCCGGTGTAATTTATCGCGGCGGCCAGAAAAAGCGGCTTCGATATTACAGGGCGGTTGGGGTAAAGTAGAGGATAGACGCGGCGCGGTAAAGCGAAATTACCAGTCAATTACCATATCCATGTTGGTCCGCGAATCCCGCGGCAGCTCGAGGCGGCTCACCTGGTCGCTGCCGATGATGCTCTCCGACGTCTATAGTACCCGAGATATTACACAATTAATTTATTCCACCATATTCACCCAGCTACTCCAAACTCATGAGAATATCTTCCACAACCACACGATTAGAAGCATTAGAATTTGAGCCCACATACCAATTTACAGTTGCTACTGTGTGTACGAATATTGGTACCAACAAACTTTATCGTCTATTAAAAGTACCGCTGGTACTAAACGAAGCTTCGTGGGCATTCGAGTGCACGCTTTCCTTCGCTAGCGGTAACTCCTCGCCGATGATACTTGTCGCTTCGCCCACATTTAAACACCTTATAAATTTCGACGGGATATCTACGCCGCGTAATGATTCGATGATGATGCGGCCGATGCGGAAAATTAGAATTTCAATTCGGCGTAATGGGTCCGGTCGGCGTCGAAAAGTTGACCAAAGTGTTTTTGATGGGTCGCAAAATGATTTAAATGCACGGGAAAAGTGGGAATAATGAGGTGACTCGGGTCGATTTAAAATAATTTATTCATTTGGATGGTCTTATTACGCTGTAGGTTTTTGAATATCGCATCCTGCGGGTTTTTCTTTGTACATTTCGCAGACGGTGCTTAAAAAGTTGATAGAGGCCTTTCTTGCTGTCCTCTCATCATAAACACCGTTAAATATAATGTGAGGAAAATGGTCAATTTCTGATATTAATTCTTTAAATTCGTCGTATATTTCAGTCAAGATTTCATCTCCTCTTGTATTGATGCACTTTTTTATACTAGACCATTCAATTTGACTTTTCTTTGCACACTATAAAAGAATAAAATGTGATACATTTGAAAATAACAAGCAATAATAAATAACTTACTCTTCTCACAACTCTCTTATTTTCGGGCTGTCTACTAGACATGACACAACCTTCGAAATTTATCGTATTTTCATTGAAACCAAATAAATGCAAAGCGCAAGCTTGCATTTTATTAGCGAAACATTCCTCATCGCCATTTATACAGTCGATGTCATATGAAATGTACGGTTCTTCGCCATAAGTCTAATAAAAGAACAAAAATAATTGCCGTCGATTTAAAATTTTTTACAAACATTTCTACTTACATTATAACCTACAATCGTAGGATACAATTTCACGTTCAGAGCTTCGCTTCCCAATTTTTGGTATGCTTGATGCAACTTACTGCCTATGAATCTTTGTGAACTGGGACAAGATGAGATGTAATAAACAGAAACATTTACGGCTTCCTGTAATTAGTTTCCAATTAATAGATACTATAAAAAATTAGTGGTGTATTCGAAGTTGTACTCACTTGTGTAGATAATCCTACCAAACAAAACGTAATAAACCAAATAAGGTACATGTTAAAGAAAGCGGGAAATTGAATTGAGTCAGATTCTTTTTCGGGTATCTTTAAATAGTTTTATTTTTTGTTTATATGAATAGATATAGAAAGTTCGGAGGTCGTAATAATTACAAAATTCGCTGTAATTATGAGTAATTTTATCAGCTATGCACTCAACTACGTATTAATTATGTTTGAGGGAAAACCAATTATATTTATGAAAATATTTGGATTATGCACTTAATTTGAATATTCTAAACTCCACTCTTTGAATTAAATTGAAACCCGCCTTAATACTTTAAAAACGTCAATTAGGTTGATGTAAACCTTTTAATACGAATGCTTTTTACTGCTATTTATCATTCATGTTTTTGTAAAGTATATTTTAAACGCAAGCAAGCTGAACAAGACAGAAATCGATGGTAGAGTTTTTGGACAATACGAATTTGGAGATGGATTCCAAATCGAGAATCAATAAAATTTTGCACCTCAAATGTCCTATTATAAGACTAATCAGACACCAGATGAAACAGGTCGACAACAAGGTAGAGGAAACCATGTTAAAATTGAGACGGAGGAATAGCTTTAGTCAAAGGTAAACGAATTAATTGAGTATAATAGGAGGGATATTTATTTAAATATTTTTAGGTTATGGAAAAATAGATGGTTAATCATAAGTTTTCTACTTATAATAACCTCAATGGCATTGCTGTTTCTCTATGGTACATTAGTAGGAGCCGGCCTCTGCTCAGATAGCCCTATTGCTATGAGAGGTTGTCCTGCCGCTGTAACTTTTCTCCCATTACTTAATTTGGCGCAGACATCTACTATACTAACTTACTAAATAGACATTACGCGTCCATAAATTCACGTCCGCAACACCCATTTATCTCAGTTATATACATTTAATTATTTTATATAAGCGATAAAATACAAACCAAACAAAAACGAAATTCCGTTTTCCTCGAGGTTTCGTCGATGCTTTCGCAAACAACACCCCCGTCCATATCTGCGAATTCAAGAGATACGCCCGTGGCCAATTTGGAGCGCTTCCTTCCGGCGAACGACGGAGATAATTCATTCCTCTCCGGCGCTTTCGCGAATGATACTATCAACTATCTGCCATCGAAAGAGACGAATGGCAGCGACAGAAGCGAAGTTAGCGAAAAGGGTGGGAAGTGTCAGGATCCCGATGTTATGTAAGCAAATGGCAAGTAACGGCGAAATATCGAGTCACCGAAACGGGAAGAAATGGTTAGAGCGAAGGAACGACCTCGCTGCCAGTCGAGGAATAAATAGGGTGCTGGAGATGTAAAATGGGAGCCACAAAGAAATAGGAATGTAAAGAAACGATTAACTAAACTAATACCAAAGAGATATTTGTCGTTTGTATCCCTTCTGGAATCTCTCTTTAGACCGTGTATTTTTGGTTAAGTACAAAAACATTGCTGTTTATCGACTATTCCTCTACGCATCTTAATATCACAAGTTGATCGTTTCTCTGGTATATCCTACTTTCTTGGAGAAGCCAGCGAAAAGCGGGCGTGATAAATATAAGACTATAAATGGTGTGTGGAGGAGGGTGGCTTCTCGTAACCGGAGTCGCCGGGCACCGTTGCCGATTTGGCTTGAGCCGTCGGCGGGGCGGCGGCGGCGGCGGCGACGGGGCGACAGGGCGACAGTGAGAAGCTGTCGCAACCTCATGCATTCGAGCGTGTAATTGGATAGAGTGCAACGGTATCGACGTCGATGGCGGACGGATAGAACGGTATCGAAAAGGGGCCGCCGACGCGAAACGCTGAAGCTTAGAGACCGATATGGTGGAACGACAACCGTGCCGGATTTATTCGCTTCGGGGGCCGATTCCGAGCACCAGTAGAGCAGGGGATGTAAAGGGGACAATTATTTTTGAATCGCTGATGAGACTTTTTTTTAACTATTAATTCTCGAGGTTTTTGATTTCCAAACTTGCCTCTTAACAATTTTGCTTCCTGCACATGATGTCGTTCTCATATATTGTTTGAGGCATAGACAAGAATATTCTAATAATATAACAATGATTATTTTGTTAGTATAAGCATACATTGTATGTTGAATAGATACAATCTCTAAATATCACCGATCATCCCGCTCCTAACAATCGAATCCGAGACGTTATCTGGCTCTTTACGACGGCAATATTGCAATCTGGACCCTTCCGATATCGTCCTTACTCCATAACCGTTGGAACAATAACCTTGAGTAGCCATTACCATATACGAAGCGAGAATGGTAAGTGGTCAGAAAACGGAGAACCATAAACCTCTAAAATGTGTTCTATCACATTCGAGATAACATCGCGGTCCCCGGGTGGCGGTAGTAACAATCTCGCCGTGCATGAATTGCTATTTGCGTTATTTTCCTTTAGAACGGACGTCTGCGTTCTGCGGAATTAGCCGCAGTAAACACATTTTGAATTGCTGATAAAATGGCGATGTTGGTAAAAACGCGCGCCAAAAACGGCTCTGGAAGAAATATACGAAAACGGAAGAGCTTATATGGATAAATCTACAGAATATTGTAGAAGTTATAAAAGCCGGATCTTCATTAGTCTTTCTTGTAAAGTATTGGTGTGCATTTGAACAACAGATGGGAGTCGTGCGTGGGGCTAAGTCGATTCCTTTTACAAGTATTTTTATCCGTTTTCTACGTTTTTGCTGTTATTTATTCGTCGTTTACGTCGAGATACGGTCTATACCTGAAACCTTCACAATCGGCACGTGAAGGTGTTTTATAAGAATTATTGTTTGGCAGGGTATTACAGTTAAACACCAACACCTCCTTAAACGTTGCACAAAGGCAGCTGGCTAAGAACTGGGTGGCATTACATTCAGAAATCGAATCAATCACTATTTCAGCCTTCACTCGTTTGAAGGTTTTATTTCCATCATTAAATCGAATTACCTGCGTTGGTCCACACTTAAATACACAGATAAGATGATGATTTGAAATATAAATCATTCCATCAAGAGTAGATTTATTTGTATAAATTTAACAAGTCGGTAACATTTGAATAAAATACAGCATCTTTTTATAACCGAAAATCCATCTTAACCAGCAAACAACGGCCGTTCATTTTCGAAAGCGGCAATAAAGGGCGCAAAAATGAAATATTTTATGGCAACACGGTAGAGTCAAAAAGTCACTTGAAGCCGAAAGACGCATAAAAGGAGACATCATTATTTTACACCTCCCCGAAAGTGTTCGCATAAATATGAAAATAACCTGACGCTTTATGTTCTCCATAAAATTCTACTTTGTGTTGAATAATCTTCAAATTGCCCCGAAGCACATTTGAGCGTGAAATATAAGTTGGCGGAAAGTTGGGAAGGAGGAAAACCTTTTTGGAAAAACAACACGAATTTAGTTTGAAGTATCACATTCTTTTCTATGCGTATTTACATAGGCTATAATTATAAAATATTAATGTTATTCTTCTTCTAAAACAAGTTAGTAATTTTTACTAATTTTTAAACTATCTGTAAGTAATTTATAATAATATATTTCATTAAAATTTTTCTATTAGTAGAAGAAAGTTTGATAAAATACTCTCACTCACAACCAATTTATTTTTATTTACTCAATTTATTAAATTAATCCATCCAGGTATGTACTACCTACTATTCTTGATTTATTCAAACAAAATACTGGATCTATAAATTAGGCATATACGTTCTGTTAATTAAATCGTTCTTGTTCCCACCGAGCGGGTTATTGATTGATACATATTAAGAAATTGATTAGCTCCAAATTATTAAAAATTCAAATCGTTAATTTGGGCAATAAAATTTTTTAACGACTCTCACCTTATACGGTGATAATAACTATCAGCACTAACAAGCGAATTATTTACGATTCTTCGCCGTTTATTTTCTGATAGAATCAATAAAAACCGACTGATCCCTGCGGGAGCCGCTTCCAATCCAAATATTTGAAGAAGTGAATCATTGTTAATCATTTTTATAGTTTCTTCTACCACAGTCGTACACTTAATTGCAATGTAAAAATAATTGGTGATTATGGAATAAAAATATTAAATAATAATGGAATATAGAAACGATTTCTTTCGGATTGAATGTATTTCTTGATAAATAAATTAGTTTTGTTACGCCAATGCTCGCAGGAATAATCCAAAAAACGTTTCGATAGCAGTCATTGTACACTCCATAATCTTCGAAATTTATAAGCCACATCGAAAAAATCAATTAGCTAAGAATTCCATTCAACGTTCGTTAAGAATGCGGTCCCATCCGATACTATTTATACGTTAGCAGTCACACTCGCCATATCCATGAATGAGCAGTAGCTGCTTATGCTCGGCCACCAGACAAAATATTGACCAGTTTTCCCATAAACGTGTTTCTAAACCAGCGTGAAATTACGTGATTTACGGCGGGCCGGTAATTTGTTTACTAGCATTGTCTCCGGACATTGTTTAAGGGACATCTCGTAAATTCCTTCTACGGTTGTCTTTAAACGAGCGCCTTCGTAACGCCTTCGTAAATAACGAAGAATTAGTGTGTTTCTGGTCTTTCTAAAGCTCCTTGTTAACGTTCATTTGGTTATCGAAAAGTCGCAAAGACAACGTCCGAAAAATTATGACAAAACAATACCGTCCGCGTGACGGCTAACCTGATTCAATTTGTGCGCCAACCCCAAGATTTGTTTTCCGGGTTATAAATCAGATTCCGACAATACCGTCCATATCCATTATCGTTAGCCACGGCGCTTTCGGTGCGATTGCCCTGCAGTAATGTATCCACTAATATATCCGAAAAAAGCGAAGAATATCTAAAATTCAACCCCAATTTCAACTCCCACACCATCTCAATAAAAATGCTATATTTTAATCAATTTCAAACCGTATAATTAAACGAGTACTAATAGAGGATGTACTACAACGAGCTGCTCTATTGAGAGGGTACAAATCGGGCGAGTCCGGTTCTGCGTGCACCTCGAAGGGGAGCCAGAAATTCAATTGTTTTTATAGAGCCGGAACGTGTGCGCACGGATTGATTGTAATTGCATGTATTACAAGTCGAGTTGAAACATGCTGTACTTGCTAATACGATTAAATAACGCTGAAACAGCATCATGCGGAGTCCAACGGGCGCGTCGGCTCTTTTCTTTTTTCCATATACATCCTCGTGCACCGGCAGAATTGCGAAATAAAAACCAATTCGACTTTTCAGAACCTTCCGCTGATTCTATTATAGCCCGAAATCGGAAGAGGTCGAGGAGTAATTAAAGTAAGTGGAAATTTAAAAGGATTAGAAGCATAAATAATAGTTGCTGTTTTAATCGTGTGTATCTCCAGCACCGTAAAAGTCGTGTATAGGGATAAAAGGTAAATTTTGAATGAGGCCGGGGCACAATACGGGACGGAATCTATTACGTAATTTCATCTAACCGATGTTGAAAACGAGGAGCTGTCATAACTGCATGACGGATGACGAAAAAATTGACAAAGGGTCGCATTCATGAGTTGCGGTTCTGTCTACACTTGAATGATAAGCTGGTAATAATAAGCTTGTAGTGTAAATTTACCAAAACGGATTCTATTTTCGGGCCACATGCCTTTTTCTCATTGAGAAAGTTTGCTAAATACGTCGCGTTTGAATGGCAGATCGGTGGGATCCTGTATAATTTCGGCGATATTCCACTCTTTCTTTTGTAGAGCAGCTGGGTTTGTATTGGTGTGATTTGCAGAAATGTTACGCACAAAAGTGAAATCGTTTAAAGCGATATTAACATTTTGAAATGAATAAATGCCGTAAAATATTATACCCGTTTCGAATAAATCGCGCAATTCTCTTGATCTTTTCAAATTTACTCAGCAACCTGGTTCACATTCGAAAGCACTCTTAGTTGAAATAAAGCTTCTAAATGTCAACTAACGCTGGTTTTATGCCTTCAACCGATTTTTTTCTCGATGAAAACGCGCGCGTTTAATGCCCAGCGCTCTCGCTAGAACGTTTTTGTGTACTCGGAAAATTATTGGGAATTTATTCGCGAGCGTACGACCTTAGGTGCATTGCTAGAATGGGCGAATTAACATAAAATGAGCTTCCCACATGCGTGCTAACTTTACCTACCGCATTGATCGCAATTTTCGATGACTAACAAATGACCCTACACTGCACGAGGGCGCGTTTTATTTCATTCATAAAATTAGGCTTTGCATTTATGGAAACTGAAGAAAAAAACATTTTCATTCGAGCTTACCTATGGTACTGGATATAGGAGTCTCGAGAATAATATTGTGAGATTTTATTGCCTTTATCTCATTCGGGAGTTCTGTGGAATAGCATGAAAGGTATCTTAGAATGAACTTACAGTAATAGTTGCAGTGAAATGAAGTATGCAATTATAAAATGGGTCCAAGAATCACCCCTTTCAGTATTAGCATCTTATTAAAAAACACTGTATAGCACATTGTATTGATATAAAGCTTAATTCATAAAAATTAGGGCTTATTACTTTTTAAAGGTAAATAAAGATGGTGTAAATAAAATTTCGCGTTTAAAAAGTAATGAGATAAATTCTATTAAACCGCCCGTTCCGCAACCGCCTCGTGATAAAGCGGCGTTTTGTCCTATAATAAATAAAAAAAGACAGTAATTTCCCGAAGTTTTTTTTTCTGTCCCTTAATAGGGCTTTATTCTCCAACAATATGTCGCCTTGGCAAGAAGTTCCGACGCCAATTTCGGAAAATTGTAGGTGTCTGTCGGTTCAGGTGGCTGTGTTTCGATCTAATCCGCTCGTTTTCTTATAAAGTCTTAAGCGCGTGACAAAAAAATCCCTTATTAAAATACTTTGCGAGCATCTCCGGGGATGCGACGCCCTTCCCGAACGTCATTTTCTAATTTTCTGCTTAAGGCGATGTTTACTACAATTTAATGCGGGGCTCTGGGGCCTTTCACACGAGCACGACAACCAATTTCGCTTTTATTAACTCAGAATGGCTCGGCGTGTTATCCTTTCTAACAATACGTTGGGATTCTCTACGTGTATTAAAATAATTGGGAACAATCTGTCCTTTTTTTTTTCGAATTGGTGGAATTCTTACATCAGATGTAATAGATATGTTTAAAAAATAAATTTACTATTGAGAGTAGTTGTAAATTCATGGTGGATTTTAATAATCGCACTATCGCATTTCAATTTACGATAAATTAAAAGTGTCAAATTGCTATAAAAATGAAAGTTACTACTTATAATCTTTACCTATTTCTACTTGGCTGTAACTCACACGTTTCATATTTTATGCACATTGCATGGGTGTACTCAAGAAAAATAATTATTATGTACCAAAAATTAAAATAAAAACACGCTTATTTTAACATATTTTAATGCTATATAGGGTGTGATAACAGAAAATCTTGAGTATACATATTTTTTGTTATATTGCTTATTTAAAATTAATTATAAATTATGACAGTAATAAAATTTTCCGAATTTTCGCCGCTGCTGATTCGAAAATATCCCCCACGACGAAATATTATAATACTGTTTATTTCAATAATTCAATTAAACATTCACTTGCGAAAGGCAGAAACAAGCCAAGTAATTCCATTAACAATGGTCACCACTTAAAGCCGCAGTAATTTATGGCCCGAGCTTATTCAGAAATCCGATCAGTTTATTAACACCAGGGACTTCTGGTCAACTTGACACGAACATGTATACACCGGAATGCCCACATTTTACGAACGACGAACGGCAGCTGCGGAATTGGTTAGAAACATTGGGTTATTGTATTATATACAGGATGTAAATAATATAAAACTTATACTGATTGGATAGGGAATGTAGGTAGTAGTAAAAGTAATATATAACAATAATTTATTTTACTGCATTGAAGCTTAAAATTGTCTTCTGAATCGAATCAACATAAGAATAATGCACAACAATTTAACTCTTTATATACATGGTATTTGTTTAAAATCGTCCTATTCTGAACGGATACAATGATGGCCATTTATGCATATTGGCAGCTGATCTTGATGACTCACTCAAGTAACTCGTGCTCGAATTTGGAGCGTGGACAAAAGCCGAAAATGACCAGTGGTCAATTGTGAAAGACGTCCCGCGGTTAAATGATGGATCTTCTCTCCGGTACGTGCATCTGGTTCGGCAACAGCGGCATCAATATGTGGGTTTGTCGTGTTAAGGGTGTGTTTAGAGGTTTGAAACTATATAAATTATTGCGTTTGGAAACCTGCTCAACAGGCTGGAACAGTGATTTATTTCGCGCATTCGGTTCGACAATGGGTGAAAAGATTATTTTAACGGACCCATCGCAAATGGAGATTAAATGACAATGCAGTTGAGGTTTTTCAAATAATATGATTGAGTTTTCTGTTTTTTTGTTGTCAAATTGTAACCAGTTTAGATTTTCTCTTTGTAGCAGTATTAACGAATCAAAAATAGCCTGATTGAACTTTATTTACTTATTACAAATAAATGCCCGTAAATACCTTCATCTGGAAAATGTTATATTTTCATTAGCATAAATATTTTTTGTAGTTAAACATCGTTCGATTCGAAATTCGTGTCGAATAAATTTCATTTACTGGTACACAGCATAAATTGGTACATCAAAAAGAACCCTGCTACAGTATAATTCAAAAATATGAACTAAACCTGTCATGCACACGGCATAAAAATGGGCACGATTCATACAGCGAGGGAGAATTTACCGTACTTTACATCAACTTACAAGTGCACCAGCGTTTCGTTACATTCATCAATAACAATTTAGATAACCCGGGAAAATTGCAGGATGATTATGATCGCCCGATATTGCCGATACACCGACAAAATCCCAACGGATCACGATGGAGCGGAGCCCGAAGATTCTGCGCCACGTGTGGCGTTTGATTGGGCTCGTAAGTAACGTTCGTCAGTGAGGATTACAGTCGGTTTCACGCGTCACTAGAACGTAATCTGCTTAGCGCTGACATTGATAAGAACGAATGGTGCCCGAGTTGCTAGTCATCCTGATGTTTCGCCTCTCCAGGAATCCGCGATGCTCCCTATGCTTCGTTACACTCCGCTCAGAATATTAGACCAGTCGACACCAATAACAATTCCCATTCAATAGGTAGGTACTCCTCTTATTTTTGGTCTTATTTTTGAAGAGAGTTGATTTGAATTAGGTGCAGTTGAATCGTTTATAACAAATTTCTGGTTGATGAAATGGTGCGTTAAAGGAAGCGTTGATAAAGCGCTGTGTTTGGGATAATGTTGGTGAGGATTGGGAATGGAACAAACTATTTCTTGACTGGACTAAGAGAGGAAGTTTAGAAACTTAACAAGTAAGCAACTGGAAACACTAGCATAGCCAAGTTAATGGAGGCGAATGACGTTTGTTGTAAATTTAAAGATTCCAGGGGATAAACAAGTAGCGATTCGAGCAGCGCGTTTATTTTAACGAGTTAAAATCCCGAAACGACTGAGTTTGATGAGAACTTAGCAATATAGAGTCGGATTTTGATGATATCGTCGTATTGAAAAGCGAGTTATCGAATCGACTCGTCGACAAATAATCCAGTTTAGCATGAAAAGATAAAACTAGCCGGTTTGTGAAAAAAACACCGGGGGGATGATAGCCGGTCACGTGTCCGCTTTATTCCGATTGTCCGCCTTCGCCATTAGATGGCGCGTGTTCGGCATTATTCTTGTTAGTAACGGCCACGGAGAGCGTTCCTCTATCCCAATGGACCACCCCTATTAATTCAACACGCATACCGTGGCAATAACAAATTGATAATACGATGAAATATACTCTCTCATTATCATAATCCCAATTTATATAATGGCTAATGACCACACGCGAAGCTAAATTATGTTAGCGTTAGGTAGGGAATTTCGAATTTACGAAGGAAGAGTTGGCCAACTCGCGATTTTATCGCTAACGAGCCGATTGCGGTATTGCCGAATTTATTACGTGCTTATTCTAACGCACGGACGATTGTTGTAAAAGTCTTGTAAAATTGGATTTTTCGATGGCGACATCGCGACGTCCGAATGTAAATCAAACGAGCGCGCATCTCGTCATATTTCTCGATAATACTGCTGAGAGCCCCGCCAAGAATAACGTGTTTCTCTCACTTGCAGGTATCATTTCTCGTGTCAAAATGTTTGAATAAATTTCAATAACTTTTAACTGATAGTAATTGTTTGAAAAACTGGAATCGTTTAATTTTATTAGTGGCCGTAGGGAGCAATGGCCCACCTGTGGAGTCCCCATTACATATGTTACATTGACGTGCTTAAGGGAGGTAGGTATCAGCATGTCGAAGATGCGCCTAAAGTGTATGGTAATGACGGTGAAATGGTAAGAAGGGTGGACCCAAGAATGCAGCCCCGCTACTTTAATTACCTGGTATGTGTTCTCGAAAACATCCTGAAAAACGCTATCATGAATATTTAATAAATCAGTCTCGAACGCGTAATTAATATTCGCTTAAGTCTAATTATCTAATTAATTTAGTGCAAAAGAAAAATCACGTAATAAGTCCCGAGATTATTTATTGCAGCTGTTTTACATAAGAGGATGATCAATTAGTAAAGCCATATGCAAACAGCGTTTAACAATATTTAATCAAATATCTATTAAGCGAGTATGCTATTTAATGTACATCGTTTATAGTACAGTCATTTTTTAGTTTATTAAATACATATCAAATTATAGGTACTAGGTATTTCGCTACATCTCCATACGCAATTAATTCGAGTAATTACGAATTTTTTTATGATGAAATGTTCAACACAATAAATTTTTACCGGACTATTAAATAATGTTATTTTCATTGCAGTTTTCAAGCTAATTCTGTGTGCAATGAATGAAGAGTGCTAAAGGCATTCGTTAAAGCATAAAATGAATACCAACCCATTTTGAGCGAAAATTAAAATCCGATTAGCGATTAACATCAATTAAATACCGCTATGAAAATTCGTGATAGTGCAGATAAATCGATTTAAAATCATTCCAACTTAAGGTTGTGAATTCCTTCTATACTGACCAAATTAGGCTACTTTTTCGATGAAAAACCTAAAGAAACCTGAGAACCCCGACAAGTCCTATTATTTACACTAAGGCGCTTTTATTACCGGAGTTTTTTATGCGACGTCCACCCGAAAAAGTTCAGGGCGACTAAAAGTACCCCAACAGTCACGGAGCTCATCAAGTTAAACGGGCCGAATCGAATCGACTTATAGCCATTCTAATTCGTTCTCATCAATCATCGGATTAAACGCTCATTCTTCAAGATACATCGAACGCTACTCACGTTTGCTGAAATATTCAGACACCACAGACTAATAAATGCTGTGATTATTTGAACTTTGCGAAAATTCTTCACCTTGATGCAATTGGAATTCGCCCGGTAATTTTTTAACAGGCGCATTGTCGTGTTGAGATCCCGCGGAAAAAACAAGTGTATTAATCACTTTAATAGGACCATTGCTAAACCGCTGGTAAATTGATAGCGGTAATTATGATTGTGTGTCGTTAACTGAGCTTGATGTCTGCCTGTCATAACAGAAAAGCTATCGCTTTATATCCTATGTAAATTCTGTCACTCCGGGGACCGCTGGGGATGAATAATAAAGACCCCATTGACCATTCCCGTATTAATCATATTGGATCCTGTTTTTTGGTCGCGTCGCTTGTAAATTTGATCGATAGATTCCGCGTATCTGAACGTGAATGTTTCAAGTGTTTTTCATTTTGTTCGTTGTGTATCTAGATAATGAAAATAAGCGCTGCTGCAATAATTTCGATTAATTCGCTATTAATTCTCGTAGAGTCGATCTTGGGATGTAAATATTTAAAAGATCCGTTCTAGGACATTAAAACCGGTCCGCTACCCCGAAAATTTCAGACACCTTTTGGCTTGAGCGCTATTAATGCGTTCGACCCCGGGTCATTGCAGCCCTTAAACGATTCTATTAACCAAATTTATCGTCCGCTGTAATTTAGATACGCAACTATAGGAGCCGTTCAAGTTTTTTCATTCGTGTTTTATAGGGATAATTACGGTGAAATAGACATCTGTTCGGGGGTGTTATCGCGACCAAATGGCTCTCGAACAAGAGGCGGGTGTCGAATGTCAAAGGAGAATATTAAACAGAATCTATCATCTTTTATTTTGGAACACCGTTAGTCGCGACAGGGGCTTCTAAACCGGGAAATTAACGAACGAGTTTTAGATAAGTTCTTTTCTTAATGATGATTAAATAATATGTCAATACTATTCATTGGGCATCAAAAAGTAGGTAGAAATGTTATACAATTGATGTATTAAAGTTAGTTCTAGTATCTAATTCTTATAGGCAGAAATAATTTTTTTTGTGTTTGAGGTACGGTCCTGTATAGGAATTGAGTCGGTAAAAAGCCGGGATCATGTTTATACTTAGCCGTGTTTAGTACTAGATTAGGGCATTACTTTCGGGGTCTGATTAAAAATTATAATCAGCCAATTTGTCAACTTGAGTGTTGTTGTGAAGTCTTTGTGAAGAGGAAAGGCGCCCATAGGCAGGTACTTCAAACCTTTGGAAAAAATGAAACTCTTTTCGAGACAAGCCATTTTTCTTAAGGGTTCCAAACCAGATGTCGTGCGGCTTTTTGCTATTGTCTGCGTCCCTAGACTATTTTTTTCTTCTGTTATGTCTGCAGTTAGGGATTGTTTTTCGAAAAAATATTACAGTTAATTTATTACAAAATTGTATGACTGATTATCAAACATAATCTGTTCTAATGTTTCTTCATTTTTTTACTTCCTCGATGTTGGTTCTTGCTCTTATTTCCTACATTTCCTCGAGTAACATTGCAAATAATTTTTCTCGAAACTTTAACAATTCTACATAAAATCGCAAGTAAAATTGCGACGCTCATTACTACAATTCCGAGTACGTCCAAGGAATAAAATTGGTACCAAGGCAAATTTACACCCCAAACTTTCAAATGGGAACCACCATGACGTATGATGTGCTCAATCCAATACACAGCCTTCTGAAGCGGATGAACTTCTCGATCGTGGAATAATCGAGACCTTTCCATCGCCTTTTCCTTGAACCTTTAAACAATCTTATTGCATATGAACATATTATAGAATAATATTTAGATTAGAACATACGTTGAGTTGTTTAATAACTCATTTATCATTGAAGTTAGCTTTTCCTCAGAAAAATTCGGATCGCGGAACGTGATGCTCAGACCATATCCGTTAGATACGGCTATTTGTCCGTTTGTTGCCTGATCAGCATTTATTGGCATCGTTAAAATTGGAACACCATTAGAAATAGCTTCGGTTAGACTGAGCAATCCTCCAGGAAATACAAACAGTTTCACATTGGGATGAGCTAAAATAATTGATTAGGTACCACAATATATTTTACTACAGTTAACCTACCTAATACATCTCTCTGTGGCAACCATTTAGCGGTTTTAACGTTCGGCGGAAAATTATCAACATCATCTCCTTCCCATTTCCACAGGATTTTTTGCTTCATATTTGCGAAAGTTCTGATTAGTATTTCTTTTTTATCGACCGGTAGGTTCTCGACTTTCAGCACCGAACCGAAACTAACGTAAATAACACCTTCTGAGGCCCGATTCAAAAATTCCTCCAAATCTTTCGGCAACGGTTTCGGTTTTTGCACATGGAATCCACCTATTGGAATAATATTGGGCACCAGTGGAACGCTCTCTTGTATACTTTCGTGATGATTAACCAGAACCAACGAAACATTGTAGTTTATATCGAAGATTGACGGTGCTCCTGGATAATACTTTTGGATTAGAGTATCCAGAAATGGCAACCAGTGATATTTATACACAGCAGCCTCAAACGTGTATAGCAAGAAATTGTAAATCCTTTGATACAAAGTCATGTCTCTGGGGAAATCTGTATCGATTAGTGGCGTGAACGAAACCATTGTTGGGTTACCGACAACGTAGTTTATTTTGCTCTCAGCGCCCACCGAAGAGAAGAGCACCAAATGCCCTTTGAAATGATAGGCGAAGTATTTAAAGGCTTCGGAGGTCATTTGTTCCACTATAACAACATCGAAGGTTTCATTTGAATTACAAAGTTCGATGATATTCGGGTGCTGGAAGGTTTTCTCCATTAACGCGGTGGTAGCCTTTTGGAATTTGAGCAAATAAGTGAACGAGTTCATGGTTTGTTGGCTAAACAAGTTGATTTTCTTCATTGTAGCTAACACAAAACGTAAGTTATGTAAGATACAGTAGCAGTCATTCTTCGATATTACATACCTGCGTAGGATTCGACAAATCCGGTTAAAACTACGTTTCTGTAACTTCCATTTTTAACTGGATTCGTATCATTGTGAGGACTTATCATCGTTACATCGTGTCCAGCTTCGGCCAGTCCTCTCATTAATGTGTTTCCTAGACTGTAATGGCTTCCCGCAGCTAAGGGAAATAAACCTAAAATTTTCGCACTGTGGATTTTTCCCACGCACGATACACTAACAATAATGAATAGCAAGTTTTTTAATTCCATTTTGGAACAGTATTACTCGGATACTAATTCCTATATCAGGTACACCTGCTGTACTAATAGTAATAAGCACTTGAGACTGTTATTTTCATAAATTTCGTGTGTCACTGAATATGATAAAGAAATTGATAACATTTTATCAGTAAAATTTAAATAAACAAATTTTTCTTAAAGAATTGGAAATCAATATGACACTTTTATTCAAAAATATCCTACAAACATCGTAAATGTATTTCACTATAAGTATATAGAAAATTATTTCTATTCTTATACATTTTCTACACTCGTTCGAAGTCATTATTTCAGACTCGAGTAAAAAACTTCTTGTTGATAATCATATTTCCAGACGCAAATTATGAAGCTTGCACGTTATCTTTAATCTTTACCGCTCACGTTTCACCCCATGCCTTTGGGAGGTAGGTACTTGACGAATTGAGAGACAGACGGTTTAGTTAAAAATTTGTTTAGATTGAGCTACTTTAAACATTAATGGGTTATAAGAGACGAGTTATTGAAATGCACTTTTAATGTGCAGTCTCGATTAATCATGTGGTAGGGGTGTAGATTTTAGAAATATTTAATGAAGTTTTAACATCAGTAAGGAAGAGATAGTAGGTTTGGTATAGTTCCATTTTTTAAACCTATCGAAATGTATTGTTATGGAAATTGATTATGTATATTGGTTTTCCACAATGAATTCTTCTCTAGCGACATTGCTTAGGAATGCTGTTTATTTCTTGTTTTAGATTCTGTTTGCGTTATATTATACAAAAGTCGTTGTTTGTTGATGTTCCTTCACATTAAAGCTACACTTGCCAAATAAATCATTCAACGTGATTAATGTAACCATTTACAAGTCGCTCTTTATCATAAGGCCGATTTGTCAAAGAATAAATGAAAATTAAAAATTTTATTTCAACGAATCTCTTAGTAAATTACAACGAATTATTTTTAAGCTTAATTAGTTAAACTGTTGTAGGAACATACACTAATAATTCCATCTCTAAAAGAAAATACGACGACGATAACACAATAAATAAACGAAAATTGATAATTAGACCGTTTTAGAAAACTTAATTTATTACAAACCGTCTATTCTATTAATTTACTATTAATTATAACCGTCCCGAGTCCAAATTGAGACATTAGTAACAACCGACGCATGAAATTTTTTTATAGTATACCGCAAATTAAAGTATTTTATGTAGGTACCCGTAGCCAGCAATAACATTTCAAACGCAAATTAACGTTTTTCTTGCTTTTAGTTATGTTATTGCTTCGTGTCAATTTATTCATAATTAATTTTTTATTAGGTTTCGGAAATTTCGGAGGCAATTAATTCAACCGCGTGAGTCGCGTACACTGTATAAATGAGATCGTAAATTATATAAATTGTCTGTTCTGGTACAAACGGTGTAATTTCCAATTCGAAATATTAAATTTTTTGTCACCGATATAAAACACTGCATTTTTACTCTCACCGAATAAAATTATTTTTTTATAGATATTCGAATTTTTGTTGCACAAGAGCTCGCATTTTATCATACCATTTATCGTCTTCTTCTCCATTAAAACGTTATTAATAGATATCTTTATGTCGTACATATTTTACATCGGAGAAAAAACTGTCACAATGTTATGAAAACGAGCTACATAATGCAGCAGACCGTATTTACATAATTGAGTATAATCGGAGGTGTATAATCGAATGGGAATTTGAATAAAAGGTGAAAGATATGGGTTGAACAATCCGCCCTTCGACTATACAGCGTGTTAAACTTTAATAGAATGCAATTGCAGAGGTAAACAAACAATTGACGCTACATTGAAAGGAAAATAGTTTATGACTTGCTTTTTTTAAACAAATAGTTACTCTTATAACGCAATAATTAGTCAGAAGAAAGTGCATTAATTAAGACAATTGTAATGTATATGTAGATGTAAGGAATTCAGTTATTGAGTAATTATGCAAAAAAATAAAATTAGAATTTTAAGTTGCCTCTGGTTTTACACGAAACTATCACGAAGACGGCTATTTAATATAATATATTTTTGTTGTGATACATTCTGAAAACAAGCATTCGTGAAAGATATTTACGTTGACAGATTTTAATCGACATAAAAATTAATAAAGAATAAATATGTACATACGTAGCTGGTGTGAATAAATGTACAGAAGCCGGTGGCATTCCCCAATACAACTCGATTAACATATTTCGATCGTAAATACTCCTACGCGAGGAATACATGCCCAAGAAACAGTGACAAATTAAAAGATTTATATTTCATTTCACTCCTTCCTTTCATGATTACACAGGATGTATAAATATTAAATATTCTTTTATTCGTTATTCGAACAGGTATTCTTTGATAGCAGGTAAGTAATTCACTCCTTTTACACTCTATAAATCATCTACTTTATTACTTAGAAACTAGACACCTACCAGCATCTTCATTCTGAATTATTTAACTGTTGGTTTGTCTCTTCTTCGTTTTTTTCAAGGAGGTAGTTTAAATTCAATAGGTTCGTTATTTATTAATATTGGTACCGAGAAAAGAAGCATCCGAATTTTAGTATTTCGAGCGTCAAAACAGCAGTAATGATCCAAAAATTATGACTCATATGTTGGCCAAAAAATTTTACTTTCCGATGATAATGCTTCATTAAAACTATATTCGCTGATAAAAGCCATAAAAGCGTTTGCGATTAATTAAACAAAATAAACGATCTCGCATTTGCTTTCGTGTGTTGTGTCACATTATCTGTACCACTTAGTACTTGTCGTTTGGTTTTTTGTTTAAACATTTTTTTGCGCTTTAAGTGCTCAATTATTCCACAATTGATTGCAAACTAACGACACCAATCTTGATATCGTTTTCGTTTTATACCGACAATTAGAAAGTTGAAAAAAGCACCTCCACTTTAATTACTCCACCAACATAGAAATAGCATTAGAAAATTAATGTAAAAATAGCTGTGCGATTAAACATTTCCTATTTTATATAAACGTAGCATCCAATAAATCGATTCATTTAATATTGGAGCTACCAATACACTAATTGGTATAAACTTTCTAAATCCGAATATTGCTACAACAATTCCTATTGTGAATCTTAGAGCTTAGATTGCTCCCTCTATTTCCCGCTGTCCCGCAATAATTTCTTTACGCATTAGTTTAAAAAAAAAGCGTAACATAAAGTCTTGCTGCGCCAATCCGATCGTATGCAAATGCTTGAGCAGTGTGAGGTCCGAAGGCGCCATGTTGTTTCCCATATAAGGTATCGTGTAAATTAATGCTTGAAAGCACAGTCATTGCGACGTACGCATGTACTCCGCTACTAAGCCGCAGTACTGAGACGTGATTGTTATGGCCATTTTTTTTAGTACTTCCGCCAGAAGCGGGCCGAGGAATATCACGAATTCGGTCCGATTAGAAATCGTTAATTCGATTTGAAGTTATTTTTCTGTATAATTAACAAGAAACAAGGGAGATTTAATCTTAAGAAGATGCATGAAGCAGATATCTATCTGCCTAAGATTTATGAATGTATAAGGAAAATTAACTGCAGAAATATTCAGGATAATTTCCAGGGAATTATGTCTATAAGGTAGTGATTAAAAAAATGAAGACATCTCATTGGCTCGGAGACTGGTGTGGGATTTGCGCATTTAAAATTAAACGCCGTAAGTCCGTCTCTATAATTTCCAGTTTATAAATTACGCCAGCTTACCATTACTGACACTCAAATGAAAGAGTTGAATTAGTCTGATGTTTTACTGGAGATGCATGTGACAATTGTATGATAGTGACAGATTGATGGTAAAAACGCGCAACAGTTTATTTTAATGCATCAGAGCAGTTTGATAAATAGGTGCTATTTATACTGCCAGAATTGCATATACAATTCGCCATACTCTAATAAGAGAACATTACTTTAAAAAATATAAATCAGGTATTAAAATCAGATACCTCTATAAGCATAAGAATTACGTTCAAATTTGCATTTGTAATATTCACCTAATAAATTACTCGAAGTCATGTTTTTTTAATGTGTCTGATGTCTGATGCAATTGAACATTTTCCTTGTAGTATTCTTGTAAAAAATAACATTATCTATTATCAAAAAAATATGTAAGTACGAATGCAAATACTGGTATGTTTATAAAGATGATAAAAAATATGCTATTATGACTATTGCTCGTACAGCCGGTACAATTTGTTATAAAAGCGGAAATATAATAAAAAACCTGAAACGATAATTGACTTACTTGCTAATTTCCCATTGTATAATGACGATTAAATCCGACTTTAATTAATAATGCATGTGCATTAAGCATAGACGGCGTAGAATTATAGAAATGATCGCCAATAAGTGTATGAGAATGATGACAATTTGAATAGTTTAATCTAATAGAATCTATTTCATTGGTATACATTATGTTACAAAATAAGTCAATAATTTATTAATTATTTGGAGCAAAAGACCCAGTGAAGCATTCCAAAAAAACCCTATTGCAATGCATCTTATACTTATATAATCTTAATATCTTTTTATTGGAGTTATTAAAATCAATCATTAAGTTTTCTCAATCCATTTCGGTGTCATCAGTAGATACCTATACTACTATGATTATCGTTATAGAATTGGAAATATGAATGATTTATGCTAATAACGTCGATAGAGATTATGCATAAAGGTATGTAATGAATATACGTGTTCCCGGCCGGTAGTTATAATGAAATTTCTCCAATAATTACCCTGAAACTACTACGGTTATTTGTACGGCCACTACCGACTCATTAGCTTTTACGGTTAAGTACGCTTTAATGTATGCAGGTAATTTAAAGTTATATTTTCAGCATTGTTATCGTTGGCGGCAGAACAGTTTTTATTACGAATATAGCGTAAAAATAAATGTCATCTGAAATACCTTCGGTTTAACAGTGTTTAGCATTATAATTTTCGAAAACTTCACTCCCGTTGCAGGCAGAATATTTAATGCAAAAGTCGGTCAATTTCAATTATCTTAAATGGGTTTTACAAAGCCCGGAAATGAAAAATCCCATGTAAAATATCTTGGTGTAAATCAGAGCAATTTGTACACGAGATTAAAAAACCGGGTAATTATTTATTATTCCAAATTAAACACAAGCTGGTTAAAGGTTTATCACTGAACGTTCCAGCCAAATGATCCCGGGGTAAATGGTTATAGAAAACGATTGAGCGGCATCAGGAGAGGAAAAACTCGTTATTCGAATTTTCATATCAAGGGATACCATGATAAAAAGTTAGTTCTTATGCAAATTGAGTTGATACCTACAGGTTTAAATTAAATATTCCATCGACAAAAATCACGTTATCTTTTACAAGTGCATATTACACCTACACAACAATTTTTTGTGACTATTCTATTTCTCTATCAAAGGGGATGCATCATCCGAATTGATAAATTTCCCATTCTCCGCCAAGCAAACCGTAAATTAGGCAAGGTGAACTCGGACATTTTCGTTTTGAATAAACCTCGCCGGTGCTGGGGCTGATACGCAGACGGGCGATATCCGGCGAGCGGCGGCTACAACAAATTTTCAAACGCGGAGATCGAGATAATACAATTTGACGGAAAACATTGGGCGATATTTCCTTGTCAGAGAGGCAACGGCATCGCGCCCAGAAACGTCGGAATTCAGGCTCGAAATTCGGCCGCTTAACAACCAGATACGGGAATACTCTCCCGGAAAACTGCACTTGACTCCAAACATCTAATTTATCTACACCAGTGTATATCAAAATAATTCTCTATTGTTATAAAATTAAGAAGAGATAATTTACCAATGTTGATGGGATCTTTAAACCTTTTTGATGAAAAATACCAAAGCCTAAAGAACCTTCCAAAACTAAAGTCTATTGTAAGGCAAGGCATTCACTTTTGCTAAAATTTATTTAAGGTGGACTATAGCATATTGAAATTAAAATAACAAAATTTCTAACAATGTGATGTTTAATATCACTCACTCTGATGAAGAAAAGAATGTCTAGATACTTTTGTATTCAATCCATTTACCTACTAAAGTAGGAACTCCATAAATTCTACTTCTAGTTTTTTTTGTATTGTGTAAAAAATGCATAGGATTATAGAGGACGTCCGAGTGCAATTGAACGGTTTTCGTTGGCGCGAGATAGAAGAGCGGGTTGTGAAATATCGCCGAGGGATAGATTAGAATCCGCTTAGCTGTGCAGGCTGTTTGTTACTTGAGGATTTATTGGGGAAGTCGGGAGTACCAGAGTCCGCTAACGCGTTTAGTGCCCTTCGGGTGGCCCTTTCTGTCGTCCTTGCATCCTCTCGCCTTGGTTTCGGTGATGAATGGCGGCGCAGAGACGAGGATCCTCATTAGCACGTTACTAAGTATTCCTGCTACCGAATTCGAACGGTCGAAGTCCTGATTTATAGCGTTAAAATAACCCTGTTAAATAGCCTAAAAGTTTACTTGAAAAACAGGCAAATTAATGAAGAATTTTTTGATAAATTATTACCTATAGACATATAGAAAAAAAGGGAAACTCATATTCCTTTTCTGCAAGTTCGAAATCCCCCAAAGTTATATACCCTTTTCGGTTTTCGATTTCATTATATGTCTCGCATGGAGTCGTCTCGTTCGAATCGGAACAATCGGTGGCCTCGTCCTAAACGGCTCATCCGTTATCTTCATCACCGGCTTCTTTTCGTCCGGCGATTTCGAGAGTAGATCCAATAAAAGTTTACGATGATTCAAAGGACCATCACGTACGTACAAAATGTGACTATGTGACCAACCGAAATGGAATTCCTATATTCCTTCGATTCTTA
Source organism: Phyllotreta striolata (assembly GCA_918026865.1). Lineage (NCBI taxonomy): Eukaryota > Metazoa > Arthropoda > Insecta > Coleoptera > Chrysomelidae > Phyllotreta > Phyllotreta striolata. The sequence continues at coordinate 15,007,939 of OU900094.1, read as the reverse complement.
AGATTCCGCCAGAAGGCAGAACAAAGGCCCATAAAATAGTTGATCATGTAATGCCGATTCATCCTCTCTCGAAGCTTATTGGATTCCATAAATTTTAAGAGCTGCCTATTTTTGTATTATTTGCTTAGGAGTTTTATTCGAACGTGCTTTATTCAAAGACATAAGTAAGTTTACTGTTGGTATATAAAAAATCTTCTATTAGATTGGCGATTTTTGATATAATACCAATTCTTGTCGAAGATCCATCCAGTTTGCGGTTCCAATAATAAAACAGCGTCAATTAAATTTATGTAACTCCGAATTACCCACCGAACATGCTTAATCTTAATCCATAAACATCAGAATGTACAATTAATGCAAATCGTTGGGTCTTTTAAACGCTCGGCTTTCCCAATTACCCATGTCTTTTATCTGCTACTTAATTAACTCCGTTAAAAAAAGTGTGTTTCATTTATTTATCTGACAATTAGCTTAAAGAAGTTCCTTCCCCAAAGTCCTATAGAGTTAAAAAAGAATCAGTCGCATGCGAACGGTGGATAATTGAAGCGACGCCCTCCGGCCACTTATAGAATCTAGATAGATAGACAGTGGCGTGCATGGGATTAGGCAAAATTTAATTGCACTTTTTTCTATAATGATCCTACAAATTGAATTAATGTGCATCTACAACTATTGTTTCAAGATTGCTATATACCAAGTCCTAAATTATAATAATTGATTCCATATTAGTTTTATAAAATCTATCAATTAAACATGTACTTCAACAATTACGTTTCTACCTCTTCAAAAGCACCATCTTCAGCCTCTTACTAGATAGGTATGCAATAATTATTGAATAATTCTAGTGGAAAAATTGGCTATAATAAGTTGCAAAAAAAGTGCATGTACACGTCCCTGATAGCCTCTAGATTGGTAGGGAGTCGGGAACGTGAAATGTACTCTAGATGGGACCCATTACAAGTCCCCAGGCAACGGCGATTAGCGGACAAATCACGTGGTGGCCAGGGGAAAAGACTTATGTGCTCGTCTCCAACAATCAATGTCCGGATACGTGGAGAGGGAGTTTGTTTTCCGGCTTTACGTTTTGTTTAGAGACATCTCTTGACATTGCGAGATATATGCGATTCGACTGTTTTCGATACTTTATTTGGTTTTACAGGAAAGAAATGTATTGATAAAGTAAGGTTCCATTTTGAATTTTTTGGTTCTACATAAATGTATTCGAAAGCATATTTTAATATAAGATAACAATAAAAAATTGGGAGATATAAAAATTTATATTACAGATTTTCTACATAACATTAAAAAATCCCATAAATTCGGATTAATGGTAAATGGGAATGAAAGCATTTATTGCTTATTGTGAAACGAGAATACAATTTTTGAATTTTTATTAACGAAACAATGAATTTTTGACAATGCGTTATTATAAATTTATTAAAAATGGATTTATTATTTCGTTAATTCACGATTTTACGATTTTTAATGGATGCGCCGATAACAAATAATGCAATATAATTATTAAAAAAACATTATAATTAAAAATTCAATAGCATATTTACAATAAAAATATCAATCATCGCAATAATAAAACATTTGATTTAAATTATAGCAATAAAATAATGAATTATTTATAATACCGCTTTAATACGGTTATACATAAAAAATTAATGAACGGTTTAAAATTTTGTATAAGCCTTATAAAAAACAATGAGCAACGCATTAATGAAGTTTTAAAATTATACAAAAGCTATAATAAAGTACAATCGACTGTAAAATTTTGATGTTGATAACAATTTAAACCACAACTGGGCTACTTGAAATGTATCACTATGCCATTTCTAAACCATCAAAATATAAATCTTTCTCAAATTTGTATCTATACCAGCAACTTGCAATTTCTATTGATGATATCATCAAAATCCTTATCAATTATCTCTACCTATTTTTTAGAGCTTCATCTAAGGCCCCAACTAATTAAAATATTTCTCTAATTTCCAAAACATCTCCAACCATTTATCGATTCCCAATTAAAAAAAAAAACTCCACAAAGCGTCGAATTCGATCGACCCGCCGCCGAGCGATCCGTTTCGCCGGGTTTTCGGAACAGATGCTCAGTTTCCGAAAGTCGCCAAGATTATAGGTTCGCCGGCAATTATCGTCTAATAAAAAAGCAACCACAACAGGTAGGCAAATCAAACGAACGCGGCATATTCGACGTCCGGAAGGCGTCCTCGCCCGAGCGGCGCCACCCCGAAGGCGGGCCGGCGCGCAGCCACTCCCGTCCTCGCGATTTCACGGATCAAAACAATCCCAGAAGAAAGGATCCCGCTCACTGGCGTACCCCACGAACGGGCCACAGCACGATTTATCCATATTTAATTTCATAATATATTTATTATAAGTACAAAAAATTTTTTAAGGGGATGTATTAGATATAATTTTGCATAGGTAGGTACCTACTTTAATAATGTAGGTTTATTATTTAGAGTAGTAGAGTAATAGGTGATTAAAGTAAAGTTGTGAAACTTATGGTTAGATTGTATATAGAATAGAGTGAAAATTTAGTAAATTTTGCATAGTAGAAAATTAGTGTATGAATTAAATTGAAAATAATAAAGAATCCTGTTGTAATGGATGGGTGACGCTGCTGGTGGCGGTCTGTATATATTAAAACACCGCCCAGGTAGTAGAGAAGCGAGACGTACAGGGGGCTAAAACAAAAAGCTAGCATGTCATCGACGCCGAACAGAGGGGGAAAATTCGCCCAAAAAATGGCACATTCCTCTAATAACGTCTCGACGGAGTGGTCAGTTGACGTTGAACGGCGTCGCGAGAAGTAGCCCCAGGACAAACAAAAGGAGGCTATCAATTACGCGGGCTGTGGGCGACGCCTCCCGAGGTGGGAGCGACCAATCTGAGGGCTTTCGCTGCATATCAAAGTAATCTGGTTAAATGCGAACCAAAGGGATCTAAATATTCATTCTGTCAAAACAGCTTGCTTCTGTGGTTAAATACTTCACACCTAGTGAAAGCTCAGGTTAGCGCCGCGTCGCGTTCCTGCCGGAAAATGAGGCGCGTAAGGTAATTTTTCGGAAGCTGCCGGTGGATCGGTCCGTGCGAACGGTGCGTTTTATTCGATATAATCATTCGTACATTTTTGTTGATGTGATAAACATGTGTCCGGTACGGTGATGATGGAGGAGAATTGCACTATGAGGCCCTGTGCGACAGACTTTAGCATCGCCGCTATAATGTCGCGGCACGGCAGAGCGAGGACTTCTCGGTGTCGGGATCGCGAACCGCCGGATACATTGGCTCCGCTCGGTAAGATTTTTTTAATTCATTAACCATTGTTTATTTACCTATGTGGAATGGAAATTGTTTAATAAGCATTGTACCTACCTATTGGGAAGTGAATCAAAACTGTATCTTTCTATATACCGTTCGATTTATAATCTATCTTACTACTACTTTTTAAACCTACAAATATTAGAGTTTTTTTATAGTAATACAAAAATAATAACAAACTTATAATCGTGTTATATACGGTTGTTATTTTTTTATGCAAAACTGAGTGAAATTAATTTTCTATAAGATTTTGTGAATGTGTGTTCCTAATACATTAAGCCCTCAGCTAGAGAATCTGAGTTACTTTTCAACAAAAATCCAAGTTCAAGCCTTTTCGTTTTGTAACAATACACCACATTCAAATAAACTGGTGTTTTATATTGCATTTTAAAGTTATTTCTCTATTATATTCAGATAATGTTAATATTTGACATTTTCAAAATTTTGGTGGATGCGCTTTTTCATGTGTCGACAGGAATGCTTCCTTACTCAAATAATTTTAATTTTATATCATTTTTTAATCATCAGGCATTATGATTTAAATATTAATGAAGACTATATGTTTTATTCACGTTGTAGAGGCTGATAGATGATGTGCTAAAAATTGAGTAAGTGGCGCATTCGCCAAAATTAGTAATTTTAAAGGACTTCAGTTTTTAATATTAAATATACTAGTTTATAATAATTTAACTTATTACCCTTCTATATATTTATTAGTAAATTCTAGTGCATCAAAAAAAAATTAAAATACAAATTAGATAAGTAACGGGAACAGCTAGGAATGACAAAATACCAACATAACCTGAATTAAAAATAATTAGCTATAAAAGAAGAAATTTCTACGTGCCGCTATACTAAGGTATTAACCTTATTTTACCCATATATAGTTTTTAGGAATTCCATCAAATATAATCAAAATAATTAGTTCTCTTTATAAGGAATATTTCATTATACCTATTTTATTATAATTACCATAATTCAAAAAGTTCTCAAAAATTATGTTCAAATATACTACCTATAAGCAATTCTGAACAGTCCCTCTTAGTATAAAAATTTAATCATAATTATTATAAGCATTTTCACTATTATATTTTTTTATTTTATGTGTTATTTCAACTTTCTAACCATAACAACCATTTTCTTTTATTTTGAATCCACCACCTCTATCAAAGGATTTATGGATCGTTGAGTTTATTATTATTGCACCAAGATTTTCCGCTTCAACCAGCAAATATATCCGAGGAATATTCATAATATTATTAAAATAAAATTTCTGTTGCTTATAATAATTCCTATTCTTATGTTAGTGCAAGTTTTCTACTTAACATGTTAACTATGTTAACTGAACTAATTGCAAAACAAATAAAATTTCACATGCCTATAATGATACCTATATTCTCGTATAAAGAACGTAAATTTTTGAATTTATATAACACAACACAGGTTTTAAAGTTTTATAGTTTGGTAATTAGGTAAGGTAGGTAAGATATTTATTTTAGATATAATTAACCATCCTACACGGGGAACTATTTAACGTTTTTGTTCATTCTTTATATTATTATTCGTAATATAATCAGCATATTTAAATTTAATATTGTTTAACATGAAGATTATAATAAATTAAATTCGTTTCTTTTAATTAATAATAAGTGCGTGAATATGCGAATTTCTATCGTGATTGTTATTAGATGAATTTAATAATTATCTAGTTTTTATTACTTATTTTGTGTTAAATTGTATGTTATTTTTTATGACTAGCGTGTGATGTGGTTACTTTGTATGTTATCACGAAATCTGTTGGTTATAATTGGTATTTTTATGTGTAAGTACTAACCTCAGTACCTATATACATACATACCTAGTTAAAACTATAGTTACCTATAATTTTAAGTATATAATTGTAAAAGTTCCTTTTATTTAATTAATGTAGTTTTATTTATAACAGTAGATAATTTTCTATGTATCAAGGTTTGTTTAGTAAAGCTCCATAAAAGCCATCATCTCTTAATATAATTGAGGATTTACTTTTTGTATAATCTTCTAGACTATAGATTTTCCCAAATTGTTTCCATTTTGAATATATTTAGCATCACAATCTACACCTAATGGTGAACATTAATTAATTTTTAAACTACGTGTTTGTGTATAAGAAAAATGTTAAATTAATAAATTTACTCCTTATATACGAAATATACACATACTATCCACAATAAAGATTTTATTGTTTATAATTAATTAACTAACGAGGTACGATTTATTTACTGTTCTCATAAAGTAACAAATAATAAATTGTTAGAACGCGATATTGGTATGTTTCGTGCAGGAATACGTTCAAATAATTCCGCGAAAATGTTTAAATTTCGTCGATTTCTCACCAACCTACATCAAATATTTAGAAGAACTCGTCGTAAAACACAAACTTGTTTAGGTAATGTATAGCTGTAAGCTTAATACCTACAATTCAGATGAAATAATAATAACTAACAAACAATCAAATTGGTTTTTAATTAAAAACAAGCGCAACACATGCAGAGATCCAGAGGATAAGGAAAATATTTTTCTATTTTTCACACCTTTCTGGAAAGATTCAAAGTTAAATAAATCAGGATTTTTATGTAAACTGGTAAAAGAGGAGCCGTCATAACTTTCGTGAGGTATATTTTTGAACTATACATGTTTATTATTTTATAATGTGCTTCACCAATAACGTTAAAATCTTCTGTTTAAAATATGCTTACAAAATGGAGCAGACAAAAGATATTGCGTTCATATTTATCTTTTGTGTATTTTGAAACGATTTTTTTATGTCTACGATAATTTAGGAGAAATCTCTAAATCTTTCAGTTAGTTGTTTAATTATTAATAATTAATACAACGCGAATAATAGCAAATTATTCAGCTCTGTTTTGATAAAGAATCGATTTACCTATCGTATCCACAAAAATCCACTCTAATTAATTATGGTTTGAATATGCTCGAAAACATTTTTAATAGTCTCAATTATTAATTGATTTTAGGTAGGTGTATACACATTTTTTTTTCGAATATATTTAACCGAAAACACATCACTCGAATACATGCGTAATATTTCCACTAACGTTCAACACTCAATTGAAAGGCTTTTATTTTAATGTTCAATTTGCATGTTCAAGAGTTTCACGTAATGCGGAATGTGTTCAAATAATCGAAATAGAATGTGAACTTTTCTGGCATTATCTAACTTATAAATCCATTAAACAAATTGGATGATGTCAATAATGGTATAAATTCTGAAGTAATGTATTGACATAATATATCGGATCGAAGAACATCATGATTGAAATTTCGTTATATAGCCCCTTTTCCTTCTTTTTGTGAAATGAAATTAGTTCAAATAAAGGGACATGTTAAAGTGTATTACATAAAGGTTTAATGCGTGTTGTTTTTGTTGTGACCTAAAATATTCGAAATGATTGATGAAATATGTACAAAATTCATACCTATAGATATTACAAATTAAATTAAAAGGAAACAAAATGTGTAGGTACAGCTTTAAACACCTCATTATGCATATAAGATTCTCATGAAAGTAAAATTCGTTCTTTTTTTTAAATATAACAAACAGTCTTTCCATCATTTTGTTGAGGTTAATTAAAACGCCAATTTAGACTATTGTTAATGTGATAAATTAGATTCAAAAGGTTAAGGATTCCTGGAACCCAATTTGTCAAAAAGTCGGTTGTTGAATAAATTTAAAATTCTAACCATGTGTTAGCCACCAGTGGTGTACTTAGATTTATAATTCAAGCATTAAAAAAGGGTATAGGAGTTCTAATAGAGTGATATTAAATTCTAATTAGCACATTCAAAAACTTGCAAGTATTTTTTTAAACTTTTCCACATTTCTCAAGTTTCTTTTCCCACATGCAATAAGAATAAGCACACCCTCACTAATATTTCTTCTCGCCCTTATTCATCAGAGAACATCTGTGATCAAATCATTTTTATTTCTGACATAACATACGGGTAATTTTCATTTGTACATTTATTCACCACTTATTAATTATCAATAAAAAATTAAATAGTAGAAAGTACGCCGCTGTTTTCGAAAACTCGTTGAAAATCTCGATATTAAAGTGTTATGGACTCACTGTAACAGGAGGCCTGTCTGTTTCTTAACTACTTCTACTTCTCTGCCACATGCTTTCATAAAACTAAAATAATTAACAGTTTTAACGATAATTATTGTTAAAAGTCGCTATAAAAGTCGGAAGTGGATGAATTTTTCATAATAAAAGCCTTTTACGTTTAAATTAGTCTTGAGCCGTAAAGTTATGGTTTCGGTTTTATTAAAAGCCGGATTATGTTGGAAGTTGGATCCTTCTGAGGGATTAACGAGCCCTAATATCTTAATGTATAAAAAGCGATTTTTATGACATTAAAAGTACTTATTTATTGGGAAATTAAAAATTATTTATTACTTCAGTTTTATGGCTAATTCATATGCACAGTAGGAAATACAATTAATGAGAGCTAAACTTTCGGCTGATGTTTACAAATAAAACCTGAAAAGAAAAGCTCGCGTTTTAATGGCTTTGACAACGTGTGGAGGAAAATTAATCTTCTCTAATTTTTTATTGTGTGAATTAGTGACCGTTGTCACGGAATTACTGATTTTTTCAACATGTTACATAGCGTATTGATTTTTATACTAACAGGACTATATGAGTGTTTACCAACTCAATGCTAACCTTTTGCAAGAAAAGAAATAATAATGTTAAGTGTGCACAAATTCCATGATAATAATTTAATAGCATAATTTTACTTCGTCTAAACAAACTTTGTTCGAGTTACCACTTCTCTTCAAAATAAATCACGAGACCGCCTACAGACTTATACAAACGGAAAACATTAAACGAACCCATGGTTTTCCTCCAGGTAGAGCCGACCTAAATGAAGCAATTTTTTTCTAATTTCATCGAAATTCGTCAGAGGAATTTTCTAAATAGCAGTAATAACATCACTAATGTTTTCAACACACATTTTACCTTTGCCTATTCAGGTCCTAATTGTTGGTTTTTGAACATTAGTCGGTTGGGTAATTTACAGAGTATTATTACATGCGTGATCCTCCGATGCGAGCTGATAGTAATCTCATCGCGATCATTGTTGCTTAGTGGCCATTGTTGTTTTCGGGAACATTAGACCCCTTTTTGCTTCCGCCCAATTATTACGCTAGATTAGTGGAACGATACCGAATTGCCACGATTATTTTTCTGGACAAAAATCACAATATTTTTTATGTACCTAGTTAATATATTATATTAGTCCATGTTCTCCACCAAGGCCAATATAAATGATAGCAATACCTATACCTAACTAGATACCATGTTTGTGTTGGTGATAGTCAATTATCATTGAGCACCCAGTAAATAAATTAACGAGAAATATGATTTTTGAGCGTGTATGTCAATAGAATTATCATTTGGTAATCGCATGTGAAATCGCACGGTTTCTTTTTAGATGCCTAATATATTAGTTAATCGCTAATACATTTATCTTATAAGAAAATCTTCCAAATCTTAATGGGTTTTATACTAATTATAAAAATTAATTTAATAAATATAACTTAATAGACAATCCTCTAGCCTTGCTTGTTAATGGAGTGCATATTTAAAATAAAAATAATTATGGCTTGTACAAACATAATTACCCGAAACAAGACAACCCAAATTAGGTACTATATTGTATACCGACTAGAAATGACAATTTTTTTAATTAAATATGGGATCGAAATAACTACTTTGAATTACGGGCAAACTTCATTAAAGTGCAAAAATATTGCTCTAATTACTTATACTAATTAAAATTAATTACGGTTTTATGACCTGTTAAGTATATCGAAGTAGGTATTTCGTGAGCTCGTATTTTTTAATACAATATTTAATAACTAAATTGTGATTACAGGTTGAAGTGTCAGGTGTCATATTGATTAATGTTTTAATGGGAAGCAATATTCTGGCGACGGCAATAATTATCTCATTAACGATAAGAAAATTATATAATTGTTCCTTGAAATTGCTCCAATATCTTTAATTATTCTAGTTATTACCTGTTAAGGTGTTTGCACCGCTTTACAGCTATTTATATTAAATATCAGTTTAAACACTCGGTTTTCTAATAGTGTTTAATGGAATAAGACTTTTACTTAAAAATTGCTACAAAGATAAATTATCTCAATTTAAGAGTAACTCAACTCTTGACGTTACTAGAGGCGAAATTCCACATTCGTAGATAATTGTATCATGGTAATACAATCCATTACCGATTATACCAGAGGCGAGTTGTCGCAACTTCTTCAATTACCTCTGTAAAGAAACCTGCACATTACCGCAACAATTCCCATCGCAATTTACAAATTAATAACGCTCGACCTTCCTCCGCCTTTCCAGAAAAGTTCGTAGACACATCCCCTTCGGTAGCTTCGACGCCGGAACTAATGGGCCTGGATTGCACCATCGTGAGCGCCGACAACGAGAGCAGCGGCCGGGACTCCCCCGTGGACGTGTCCTCCACGTCGGAATCCGGAGCCCCAGCTCAGTCCCAATCGAGCGGCAGGAGATCGCGATCGCCCACCAGGAATCCCCTTCTGCTGGAGAAGTGCACCAGCGAGGACCTGAGGAACGTTACCTGCCATTTGGAGACCAAGGAGCTCTGGGACAAGTTTAACGATCTCGGAACCGAGATGATCATAACCAAGAGCGGAAGGTAAATTGATTTCTGTTGCTTACATTAAACTAACCATCGTAACTTTTCTACTAAACTGGTGATGCAAGATTTACGAACTGATTTTATTGTTTAATTGTTAAGAAAGTTTAATGACTGAACGAGGTTGTTTTTGTAATGCAATGAAATGTTAATTAGTTGCTGCTGTTTCTAAACTCCCGGGGTTATTTCATGCATAATTCAAACGATCCCCTATTTACAAGGTATTTTTAATTGAGCTGAGAAAGTGCGCCTGTTTGACCAGAAAAAAAATTAATTTCATTACCAAGCTGCGCGGTAATTGGAGGTTATTTAAAACCAATCAATCAAATCGATAATCAATCAAAACCATGACGTCGCACCTGTGCTTTGTTGCCCTGCAAGAAGCTATATGTAAGGAGGGCGTAACAGTTAAGGATCAAGGAGGAACTCGAACGGAAAATCGACCAAAAACCAAAAAATCGAACATTTTTTCTCTATAAACCTATTACCTAATCCCTGTAAACATCATTTAAAATCGTTCGATGTGTGCGGCTCGGCCGTAACATCCTTATTTTTTCGGTTTTAAACTAATCGTTATTGCCCATCGAACACTTTTAAAATCGATTAAGGCCCTTTCTACCTGGCCACCGACTACCTTCTGTCTTACACTGGCATCGACAACTTAATCTTAATTTGCTTTCGCTTATCGAACGCGTATTGGGTTTCCTACGCGGGACCGGCTCAACTGCACTCCCAACACTCTCGTTTTTAAACTACATTTACAACAAATTTCATCTACAACTAAAACAATGCTAACGAGTAATTCATAAACGAATCTTTGCTGATTTTAAAAGTATAGATGTGTAAAATTTGTATACATTACTAGATTGAGTTATATAGTAAAAGGTGTGCAGTTTGTCCTAAAAGGAGTTGAAAACTGAAGTGCGTTGGCGACTGCCGATCAACAAAACCAGTCGAAATTTATGTTTATGCGCTAAGAAGCTGACTCCCTATAGATAACAACGTCTCAAAGAACATCGTGTAGGCTTGTTGTTTTAGTTAATAATCATTGATACGGGCTGCAGCATTTGATACGGCAGTAAGAAAGCGCGCTTTCGGTTGCAGTCATGAAGATATCAGGTGACAGCTGAATTTATCGTCGTGTGTTTCAAAATTTATGTGAATAAGTAGACGAGGTTTTTACAGTCACCTTATAATATTATAGAAGTGAAAAATGAGCGATTAAACTTATCAATTCGTTTGAAATTTGAGAAGAATTTGAAATTATCGATTATATTTATATATAGAATTAACCCAATTAAGTCATCCTGGAATATTAATGATTTGGTAAAAATGCGACCCAATAAAGCGTTCATTTATTAAAAGACCGTTTTTCTTCTGACAGTATCTTCATCGTTTAATATAAATTGAGTAATGGTTACCCTGTATATATTACCATTTTCTATGTTTACATTTGTATATCAAATAACAAAAAAGTTTCATTTAATAAATCATAGTGATATTAATAAGGGTGTCAGGTGTAGAATTAATGTAAGCTAATCTTATCGTGATGCCTTGTATCGCAGAACTCGGCAGGTAGTCTATTGAGAAGTGACTTGATTTTTATCAGCAACACAAACCGTATAACTTAAAACTTTTATGGGGATTTTTTGATAAATTTTGTAAAATAATTATTACACGATCAGACTCCGAATTATATCCAGGAATGATTTATTCCATAATAGACAATGATCAAGATTAATTATGCTTAGTATAACTCATAAATATTTACTATGTAATATGATACAGCTCCTGAAAGCACTAAGTAGGTGCTAGTGACTTTTAAACAATTTTAGTTAATAATGGTGCAAAATTAAGTATTTTTTTATATAAGCTAAAAATGTTTACTTGCGATAATTGTGGAATCACACCGGCAATTTGGAGCAACACCTTTTCAACCGACTTTACAAGGAAACCATTTAAAAACGAGTGGAAGTATTTAAAGCACCGAATTGGAATGAGGATCATTAGACCAGTTGTGTATACTTAACGATACCACCGAAAATATTAAAATCTTGTAATATAATCTATATGTAGGCAGTGAATTATAATTTTATATAATTACATCCGCACCTGTCGCAACTTCTATGTTAATATCTCCGTTAACAGATTTTATCTTGATTCATCAAGATTACGGTCTATTTTCCACTTTAAGGCTCTGCCTAAAAGAAATAACGCGGCGGTTGAAGCTCCAGTATTTTCAATAATAATTACCGCGTCAGTGGACACTCTCCCGAAATGAAGATGAATGGTTTTATAATGATAATCTTTCCGAAAACAAAAACGAAAATTGCCATTCTTATTGTTCAAAACTGTTTGTTTGCTTTATTCGAGCTGCTCCAACGCTTCTTTTATTCCTTTCTCTCTCCGCAGAAGAGGAAATAAAATCCTTAATTGAATGTTACACCTTTTTCTATGTAGGCAATTAGGAATTAATTGCACTGTTTAATTATGTAAACCAAATTATTATCGCTGTAATTAGCCATTGTTAGGATAAGATAAACAGTAAAGGGGTTAAAACTATATTCGTATATTGTTTCAGTAAGTTTCAAATTGAATATTTATTCAACATGCGTATAAATGAGGTAATCCAAGCAAAGATTCCTCTTTCCCCGTTAATTGGCATAAAATTTCTTGACATCTGCTTACCATTTTGAGACCACACACACCAATAACCGTATCAAGGAATCTCCCCTTAGCCGCTTCATATACCAACTTTTTTAAGGGGGGTTATTTCCGAAACAAACATTTTTCAAATTTAATTATCTGGTTTTATTTTACCGATTTGAGGAAACTGGCCGGAGTCGGCGAATATGAGCGGAGCCGGGGAAAAACACCTGTCAAAAGTCTCATATAAAGATGTTTATCGCGCTTATAATATTTTCTGCCAGTTGGTCGGCCGAAGTGCTAGAAAATGTTTCTTTTTATACGGAGTCCTGTATAATTATCCACCACTTGTGTAAGTACATTAGAACGATTGTATCGAATTCTCGAATCGCCCAATGCAGGTTTTATTTTCGAGATTATCTCTTTAATATCGTGTAATTACATAATTTTCCTTCTGAGTAGGCAGTTCCTCTAAATAAGACATTTCAAACGAGATTTTTAAACGGACGTGTAGAGGAATTTAAAAGGTATTGAATATCTAAAGTTTGCAATTAAAAAATGAAAAATAGAAACGTGTACGGAATGCATAATCGGTTGATTCGAAATCCCTCATAATTGCAATTTAGCGAATATACCTGTGCAGAAAAAAATCTCGCAATTAACTTGAGAAATAAATAATTGAATAGGCATACGAAACCCATCGGATTACCTTAATTAAAAAGCCACTAATACTTTTCCATCAGATATGCCTAAAATTTATGAACCATTTTCTCGTGTGACTTTTCGGTTTAAGTAATAAAAAACAACGACAGCAGCACGGCGAAAACGTGCGTACAAAGAATAAATAAAATTAATGATGTCCATTTTTCCATGGTCGCTAATATCCACCAGAACTTATCGGGTCATTATCACGTGACTTTATTAGCGAGTGCAAATGTCAAGTAATCGGAGCAGCTGATGATTTTGATTTAATTAAGTAAATTAATTACCTTCGGTGCGTGTTTTAAGCTCCAGGAACGTAGTCGATTTTAAATTTCCTTCGGGTCTACAAGCATTTAAAAATACATTTCTTGTATGTAGAATGCTGCAATTTATACACCGAGTTTATACGTTTAGTAAAATTGATGAAAACTTTTAAGGTTTCTAATTTGCGTAGGAAAATATTAACGTAGTGTAAATTGCGATGACGATCCACCACTGAATATAATTTCAATTACTGACTCTTATAATCAGTCATTTCACTCGTTCACTCATTCTCCAGAACCAATTAAATAGGCATAACTGTAGCCGACAAAGACTATAAAAATAAACACGGTGCGGTAATTGATATGAAAATTCGAGAACAATGTTGAGAATTAAAATTAAAATTCCGCCGAGGCAATTAGTTTTCTACCGCTAATTATCGGCATATGATATATTTGCGAACTTTCGCGTCGTTTTATCATTTTAGCGGGCAATTACGTCGATTCGGCCAATTTTGTAAATGATGACTGTATTTTATGCTTTCGATTAATTAAACAACGTTAATATTTCGAAGGGAATTAATTGTCAGTTTTTAGATAGTCGAAAAAAATTGATTAAAATATAATGAAAATGGTCGTATAGCGTTTTTTATAGCAAGAGAAAGCCGAGTATACGGGTAAATTATCCGTTACAGTCTTTAAGATAACTCACCATTAATATGCATTGTTAAATCGTTTGTTAAACTAATAGTTTTACAAGAAGTGCGTTCGTTATTATCTTTTTAAAAGGAAATGTTCCAGCACTGTTTAATTTAAATTTTTTCCATCAGAATTTGTAGGTAGTGGGTAAACAAGCCCAATTAATTATTCTGAACAATATGCGAATTAAAACATAGTTTTCAAAAAATTCACTCTGCATAATATTGATTTTTTAATTTTTCACCTATTTTTAATTAAAACAATAAATTGCGAAATAGTTTTTCTAATTTAATGCTTGTTTAAAATATCTACTAATCCAAATCAAATTGATTGTTCGAATTGTTTCCTGAATTAACGTAGGTCGAACAATGAAGTAGTAGATACTTCCAATTATGAAAGTAATAGTGAAGTATAGCGTTAGAAATATTTATTATGGAGGATAAATTAAAATGGTTCGTTAATAAGTAGAAGTTTAATCGTTTGACGGTTCTACTAGAGTCTCTCAAAATATGTTCCACTCTTCCACAAAGGAAAACTATAGTCAATATTTTTATTACAGGCTTGCAAAATGGTGTTTTTAAGCCAATTACCGCACAATCATAATTTTTGTCTTTCGCTTCATAATTCCCTCATACTATTAATATAATTGCGCGTATTCCGCCGCAAAATCGTGCCCGAATGACCGTTTTATATTCATCAAACAATTCCACAAAACCACAAAAACGTCTTCACGGACCGAAAGCCACGCCGGCCCGGCCCCCTGCGTTACATTCAATAAAACGAAAGGAAAGAAAAAATTAAATAACACCGAAAACGTAATAACTATAAAGCGGCGTTCGGTAGCCGAAATGCCGCCTGTGAAAAGAAAAAAATCATTCGTGTGTGCCTTGGGGTTAGAAGCTCCGAGAGAGGCGTGGCGTAATAACAGACTGACCCGAGGACTCCGGGTAATTCGAATCGGATGGCATGGCCACAGTGCTGCCAACAGCACCAACATTGACGTGTAGAAATGCGAGAGACGCAAGAAGACCACACACCGGGATTTGTAATAAGCCATGTGTCATTTCACGAAAAAGGCGGTTCGGATTCGCGTGGCATTCGTTACAGGCTCAAAAATCAATTTTTTCTTTCTCTCTCCTCAACTGATTAGAAAGGAACATATCCGTTTCTAATATCGATGTGGTAGGTTTTTCGTAGGCTTTGTAATTTATGGGATTCTGGTGGGTTTTGGTGTAAAGAAGAAGACCGAGCTGAGGTTTCTTGTAGCTATCTATACTTGACGCGTTTGGAAGACGGAGTAATAAACACATTAATCAGCCGAAGTCCACCCGGGGTGTAAACGAGTCGCCGATATCACTCACTCACCATTGGCCGGCCTAAAAGTTGATACTCTGTGAATGGTTTTGAGTAATTGTAGGCGATGTGCGAAATTTCTATCGATCGAATCGATCATTGTACAGGATTTTGCCGTATAGGGGTAGGGATATTTTGGAACCGCCTGACATTTTTATTACTCCGTCTTCCAAACGCGCCAAGTATAATTTATCTAAATATTATGTATACATGAAAAGAGTTTTGTTTTCATTACATCTTTTCTCGAGTCCAATTTCTTCTTTTATTCCACCAGGACATAATTAATACTATACACTACAAAAAATGTTACAGAATATTACGTTGGCAATTTTGTTACCTACGTAATATTATGTAATTTTTAAATACGGTATATATACTGTAAAAAATTCTCTTAATATATTCTGGATACACAATTTATACGGTTAAATTACAGAATATATAATGTAATGCATTACATTTTTATGTAAAGTCTCGAATTCCGGTGTAATTTTACAATGTAATTTCAGTATTACCTGTCTATACTTGCCGCGTTTGGAAGACGGAGTAATAAAAATTCCAGGCGGTTACAAAATATCCCTACCCCAGTACGGCAAAATCCTGTGCAATGATCGATTCGATCGATCGAAATTTCGCACATCGCCGACAATTACTCAAAACCATTCACAGAGTACCACATTTTAGGCCGGCCAATGGGGAGTGAGGAATACCGGCGGCTCATTAGGACCCCGGGTGGACTTCGGGTGATTAATGTGTTTATTACTCCGTCTTCCAAACGCGGCAAGTATAGTTCTGTAATTTTACAGTCTTACATGATAGGCTATGTATTATAGTTATTTACATAATTTATTTAGTAAAACATACATAATAAATTAAGGAAAATTACAGAATTTTTTTTCAGTGTATTCTGCAGGTTTATAACATTTTGGCAAGCATTTTACAAATTCATGAAGTATAAGAGACAAATAAATGCGATTGAATTTCTACTTTGTGTAAAATAAATAATAACTTTATACAGTTCGGTTTTTAATCTAGTTATTTAATTAGGATGAATTTTTATAGGGATATTCGAGGGAATTAAGATCGGCTTTAAAGCCGGGAGATTAGTCGACTAACGTTCCCATCCAACGCGAAGCACGAATGAAACGTCTCGTTTCGTTGAGTAATTTCGCATTTAAATCGAATTACCGGGACAAGGGTTTGTCACATTTCCTGACAAATTTCGTGCCACGAAACGATCTCCTTTTATTATTTACCGATGCCCTTCCTAATGAACGACCGATAAATTTTTTATGCCGTTTCCCAGAACGAGAAAACAAGGGATGATTCGATGAATTTTTAATCGGTGTTTACACCCTGGATAATTTCCAATCTCTAATGTACGTCAACGTCAATGGTTTTAATGCGATGCAAATTAGACTGGGAGGCTCGATCTGTGGGGACACAAATTTTATATCTTTTCACAAAATTCCTTATTTAATTTCGTTTATTGAATATGCTTGAAGTTGAATCAATTATACGAAGCTAACCGTGTGATATTTTTTAACCCTTAATCAACCGAATGTTACGTTATTATAGTTTTCTAGCATTATAGGGATAGTATCCCCTTAATTGAAACCTAGCTACCATGTTGCATCCGTGACGCCACCTTTCAATGATAAATCCATTTCGAATGGGCAAAACACTTCGGGTAATTTGGCAGGTTCGTAAAGGCCAACTCCCGTTAATCATAGGCCCGGAAAAATTTATCGGGCGAGTCTGTCATAATTTTTATTTATACGACCCGGGCCCACCCTTGTCTTTAGCTCGGAAGCCGCGTATCAACGTGGTTTCCCACCTTTGGAAATGTACGTTTTAATTATAACCTGTTTTCTCCGCGTTCACGCCGTTTTTGACAGCCGTTTCCGAAATGACATCGAGCAAATGGATTTCTCGGCTTTCCTATGTTATTATCTTACTAATGTAAGCGAAAATGTTCGCGTCTTGATGTTAATTAGATAATGGAATATTTTGTACGATTTTAAAAGCCCGCAATTAATTACTTAAGTACATATAATATAAAAGAAAAATAACTTATTAAGACCATTGTGAAATAAAAATAATGTATGTTTTAATGGAACAATTATAAATGTATTAGGATGAACTTTTACTTGTGTTAAACTGCACGTTTTGAAAAAAAAATATTTTGTTCTGCCAGGAATTAATGAAAATATAATTATACCCGGTGAAAACTAAATATCGCATTTAAATTGCCTCGTTTTCAGAGCAACACACACCGAACACAGGAATTTCTCCAAACAATGCATTTGTCGATTTTTATTTAAATGTATCAACACACAGAGATAATACACGAGTTGCATGCTATAAATGGAAATATTGTAAATTGCTGTAAATTACTGTGCATGATAGAAAAAGTTATTCCGTATGTGTCGTACACCAGCTAAAATTCCTGGAATGATCTTTTAATGATGATAATTCTGTTCACAAACAGCGAATTAAAATGCAGTTTGAAACAATTTTCGGATCGATTCAAAGAAATATTTTCTGTTTAATTGAATTGAATTCATATAGACCAAAATTGGTTCTCGATCTTACACAAATTAATTTTGTTCTTCAATCTACAATGGCTGCAATGGAATGGGAATATTATGATTGAATTTTTCTTTTATTAATTGCTGAACATCTTTCACAACTGCCACGGTATGAATTAATACTTTCATCGCTTTCAGTCAGTTTAAAACGGAATTTATTCAAAGCTGGTCGAGGCTACTGCAACACCATTCTGGCGAGGCTGCACTAATGAGATAGCCAGCTAGGGTGATTTATTACTCTTTGTATGTACAGTCGCGAAGAAACAAGAGGAAATTATTCGCGAAACAATTACCCAACCTATCCTAATTGTAAAAATTTACAAATTTTTGATTTATTACAGCATTTAAACGCTTAAAAATTCTAACAAAAAAGGCACCGCTTCGATTCTTTTACTCGATTACTCGCTCGAATTTCAACGTAGCCGCGTTTATGCTAATGCGACACGAAATTGACAGCGTAAGAGTGGAATAGAAGAAGTGGATGGATAAGAAAATGAGATAAATTCCGTTCTATTCATACAATGCGTGCAATGGACGCGTCCCGGGAGATTCAAAGGGTGAAACCAGTTGGGAGAACTACTGACGTTTCATCGCTTCTGAGTGTTTTTAATTTCTTTAATGAAAAGCATGTAATTTTGCTTAAAATAATGTTTTAAAGAAAATTTAAATTTTCTGGATGATTTCTCTGATAAAATCTTTAAAATTGCTGGTATAATATTGTCAATTTTCTCACATTTCCACGTTATCATCCATCTGATTGGCGACCAAATAAATCATTACACCGATACTCATAGAAATAAAAAAATAAATTATAGAAAACGTCCGTTTCTATCAGATAGTATTTATTAAAGCTTAATAGGCCGATGCCGCCTTAAAATTATAAAACCGCAAATGTAAGTGTAACAATTTGAGTTATGGTTTTACCAGATGGGTCGAAGGGATCATTATCACCACGATATTCGACTACAATAATCGATTGGACCCGAGGCGAATATGGAAACACCGATGAAGATAGCGGCTTCTAAAAGCCTATAATTTCATTACTAATTTGTTTCCATATCTTTTCGGTATCTCGCGATTGCCGAACACCTACTACACGAGCGAACGGGTCTTCTGATATCCGATTCGTAGGTGTAAATCACCGGGGTGAGAAGAAAACGGTGTATAATTCAAGCTTATCGTTGACCAACTGTGTTAATGTCTATTAGTCTATAGGCATTTTAACTCTCTAATCCATTTTTTGGTCCAAGCTTGTACAATTCACAACAGCTAATTCACCACGAAAGATCCGCTAATATTTCGTTCGCCATGAACGCGATCCGGAAAGTAATAAATACGTTCTTTAGTAGTTGAAGTGCGACCATCACGGACCGTTTGTAGTGTCACTCGGTCTGATGCTTAAACATCTTTACGTTTAATTAAAACATACGAGCGGAGTTGATGGATTCACGGAGCTCCAGCACTTGCCAACGGATCCACTTCCCGGCGCAATTGTCCGTTAACTCGCTCTTCTCCCGTTCTCCGCTACTCTATTTCGGGTTTTAATTGGACTCCGCTCTCGTCGGAAAATTGCGGCGTGTAATTCTTCAACGTCGGCAAAAAGGTACTTAGCGTTTTATTCAGGTCGTTGTCTTAATACGACGGATAACGTGTTGCTATTCGCGGTTATGATGGCGAAGTTGTATATCTCGAATCGTAAAATTTATATAAAAATACCGGACTTTATTAGCGCCTGCACGAGTAGGCAGTTGGAAAAATAAGGGGGTTAATCTCGTTTTTACAGATACATTAACAATGTCGGCGTGATTAAAACGTTTCTACTGGCAGCGGGTTATTTTTATCGCATATGAATAGTTGGAGCGGTTCAATAGGCATTTTCGCCCGCTGCGAGTCTTCAATCATTTTGATTGAGTAACAAACTGCCTATATGTATCTTTCGAAGGAGATTCTCGGGTTTATGCTTCGACGGTGAAAATAGTCGCACTTCAAAGTGTTGGCAGTCTGTCAAAAGAGCGTCTTGTATACGCGCGAAACGCACAATTAGATTTTCATGAGCGTGTCGCAGCGCTCGACTTCACCAGGTGACGGTGCTGTCGCTGGTTTGATTCATGGCTCGCCACTTTTTTTCGATGAGTTAATCGCCAATTAGGCGGTGTCGGTGCGATTAAGAAATTAACTACTTGGTTTTTCTCGAATCTTCCATAGTGAAATTCGATCGTCGGGTTTTCCGAGAGGGCGTCTTAGTAAATCAACCGGCATTTTAAAATAGAAGTGGCGCTTGATTTAATTTGGAATGCAACGCGTAACACTCCATCTATTTCGATGGCGGTAATTTTTTATGTTTCAAAGACATTATCGGGCTGCCAATTCGACGTTATTTAAATAGTGAACTTTTGTTGGTATGGACATTGTATTCGAAGCACGATTGGACCGACCCGCAAGGAAATAAGTTTTTAAACATGCAGAGAATAATGCGAATATACATCTCGGCATTAAACTAATTTTTTATCTTATTGCTGGAATTATCGCAAGATAATGCTATTAGTTTTATGCGTTGAAACAGAAGCTTTTTCGCGATAGCGCATCCTGTTTTACACATTAGCATTCGATTAGAATATTACAAAAGTTTAAAATCGAAAACTTAATTATGCACGGGAGGCTGCGCGGAGTCGTTTCCAGTTTAATGATCGCAGTCTTGGGAAATTATCGGCAGTTAAAATTGATTAGATTTTAATACAGGAGGTAACACTAGTAGGGCATTAGAATATCACTATACTAGTAATTACGTAAATGAAGGAATTTGCCGGTGATATTTCGAAATTCATTTTAAAATTACAGCGCTAAATTAAGTGTAATAATCATAATATCCTGCAGAAGGGAAAACTGTATAAAAATGTAATTGACTCATTTTAATAATTTCAATAATCGTTTTATAAAATTTCATTTCAGAAATTTCTAATCTCTAAAATAATTAATATTAAAATGAACAATAAATTTCTTTAAAAAAGCTCATATACGTTCCCATTATTATTAATAATCAACAATTTTTATTATTCACTCTATACTTACTTGCTATGATGATAGTAATAACCGCTGAAAGTAATATTACTTGTAACAAAATCATTAAAACTGATCTATATCGGTTTTAATATCATAAAGCTACAGTATATAAAAATGTGTACCTACATAATATTAATACAGTCTTTATAGCTCCTTTTTAATTAAATCATCTATTAACAGAAGATATAGTAAAAGCTCATTACGGTTTATAGCAATTTTGCTCGATTTTATGGACATTCGATCTTAACTAACGCGCATTCAGGAAAACCCCCGTAAATGTTTCTTTTAACGAACTGATTTCTTTGTTGTAGGCGCATGTTTCCCACGGTGAGAGTTTCCTTTACTGGCATCCGACCAGACCAAAAATACGCAGTACTGCTAGACATAGTTCCTGTAGATAATAAGAGATACCGGTATGCCTACCATCGCTCCTCGTGGCTGGTAGCAGGAAAGGCGGATCCGCCGGCGCCTTGCAGGATATGCTCGCATCCAGATTCCCCGTTTACCGGCGAACAGCTCAGGAAGCAGGTGGTGTCGTTCGAGAAAATCAAGCTGACTAACAACGAAATGGACAAACACGGGCATGTAAGTTTTTATTTTCCCCGTTTTTGAGGCGTTAATTTAATTAGTTGTTTCGATTCTAGTTAGTTCTCAACTCGATGCACAAGTACCAGCCGAGGATACACTTGGTAAAACGGGGAGAAGGAGTCGTTGGACCGGTCACGGACTTGGAAAATGAGGAATACAAGACTTTCATTTTTCCCGAAACCATATTCACGGCGGTTACGGCTTATCAAAATCAATTGGTAAGATTTTTATATTTAAATACTCTTAATCGATGTATAAAAATCGATGGAATGAACAAATCGATTAATGACTCGCCTTGTCACATGGTGTCATTTTCGTTTGACTTTTTTGACGGGCATTTTTCCAAAAATATGCGCTACACTTAAAAATGGTACGGTTCCAATCAAATTTTATATGGAAATTGTAGTCGAATTCGAAATAGAAATTAGCGATACGCAAGATTGGGGTTGGATATTTTACGAAATATTTATTACTTTCCATGGCATTTTTATGGAACGCGGACACAGAACATTTCCTGGACCGTTGCTTAGTTTATAAATCGAAGCAGGAATACTTTAGACATTCACAATGAGCAGAAAGTGTTTTTGATGGTACACAATACGCCTGAATGATTGTACGCAGTTTTAGGTTCGATATGCGAGGAAAAAATTACACATATTAATCATGAAATGATACTTGTTGTTGTACATCTACTAAATTACCTATTATATTATTTTTTTAAATAGAGTAAATGGAAAAAATTAAGAGAATAATGTTAATGCCTGAATTTGTAATAAAGTATGGTTGAATACTATATTTAGTTAATTTATATATTGATGAATATAATGAGGCATTAGTCTCTCTAAACTCATCGCTGAGCTCTCCTTCGAAATATTCCTAATATTAGCATTGGTGCCGTCAGAGAACTCATCATTTCTTCAACACCTCTTACAACAAAAATAACGCTATTTTCGAAAACTTAAAGGCCAACCGCAGCAAACGGGTGGTCTCGGCTGGACGTTAACGAACAACGCGCACCGAAAAACAATGCACATTGCAGTTAGTGAATTGGTAAAATTGTCACAGTAGTAGAGGACATTTATTCACCTATCAGCGCCGAAAGCCTGGGTGGCCGCTGCTCCGCGACTGGCCGCTCGCCAAAAACTCCTCGCTGCTCGATCGTTAATTAAGAGATTCCTATATATTCGGACTGCTTGTACAATATTTTGCCATACGACAAAGTTAATCCGCTGATGTATAAATATTGTCGCGTCTACAAGTTATGATTGCGATTTCGCATCTGCTAGCTACCAGGATTTATTGCCGCGGATAAATAGTGGGGTTTTATCCTTGCAAAGAATATATCACGATTTTCTCCTATACGATATCAATCGGTTACAAATTACTCTACAATCAAGTTTATTGGTCAGCCCATTTGAAATAAAATTCATTGTATGCAGCTTCTACCTTAATAATTTTTTAAGTTAGAATTTCCTTGCCAACTTAACTCGTCACTTCCGTTATTGACACAAATTCGCTATTAAATCAACTTTCGGTTTTCAACAAAAAAACAAAAAAAAAAGCGTCACGTTCCCTTTTGTTTAGCGATTGTATAAAAGGGCGAACTTCCGTAAATATTTACATAGTAACGTTCCGATCATTCAACGCAGAAGTTGCCATCCGTTTGACGAATTATCCATAAATTTGTAGCAGACAAAATTCGCGAGATAATGGACAAGAAAGCCGAAATCAACCCGCCCCCGCAGTGCCCCACCTCGTGCCCCGGCCAGAAAGCCGCCCGCGAGAAGAACTGTTGTTGCGACTGCGGAAAATCGAACTGTGACTGCGCGAACTCATTGAAGGTCGACTGAATTTCATTGCAATATTGTAATTTAAATTAATGAGTAAATAAACCAACAACTTCTGTTGAATATTATTCAGGTAATTTTATTTGCGCTCTAATTTACACCGCTCGAATTTGATGATACTTGGCTTGTCAATATTAAATGTCAAGAAGTAGGTTAAATTGATGAATTAGGACGTTTAATTAGGAATTATCAATGGAGCTATAAATTACAATTAAAAATACTTCACTACAGGATACAAGATTCGAATCGGTTTTGATGCGTATAACATGTAAGAGAGTTTGGAAGTTGATTCGAAAGCACAATATGGTTCATTTAAAATTCCACGTCTATTCTCTGACGCTAGCTACAATTTATCAATCAGCGACTCGTAAATCCAAAAAGATTACTTTGTTTTCCATAAAGAAATAAAACGTTTAAGCGGTCGTTTGATCGAATTACGGATGAAGAGTTGTCACTCGACTTGCAGCACCTCGCCAGCACAATAACCATAAATTAGGGATTTAATGGGCAAAAGATGTTTTCAAACAGAGATCGCTCGTGTATGGGGATACTCCATAATTAATTCAAATTTTTTATAGCCGAATAAAACGACCGGAATACCTACCAATTATAATGTTATACTACGTGCAATCTATCCGTTTAGTAACTGCGCTTCTTGAAATTCTAAAATTAAAATACAAAACAGAATGTTTTGTATTGATAAGTTAGATTTGTCTAATATAAAAGAAATTTAACATATGTTACATGCATTTTCACAATTTTATTGTGCTAATATAAAATGTGCTATCCCGCTTTCATCTTCCATGTAGGTTAATTTTATTAATGATAGGCATTTCAAGACTAGACAGGTATATCAATTTCATTAGAAATATTATACCATACATGGTAGTAATGAAAGTATACATCTTATATAATATACTTTTGGACTCTAAAATGTATATTCACAGACGAGGTATTTTTTGTTACTTTACACATTGCTCTAATCTATTCTAAATAATGCTATTTCAAAATATTCTTCGTTTTATTCACACACCTTTATAGGTAATCTAGTTAATTATAGGCTAATCAGTTAATTCTCGTTAATAAAATTTACTTCATCAGAGCCCCTTGCTTACGACAGGTTGTTAATATAATTCTGTAGAGGATTAAAGTGCACCCAATTGGAAAATTATTTATGAAAGAATAGCAGAAGAACTACCTGTAGATGGAACGCGACAACTGAAAATTAAAAAGGGAGAATAAAATGCATATCTACCGATTGTCTAGCGAACGGCGATTTAATAATTTGCAGGTTGCTGCCGTTAAGCTTGTTACGGAATGTCTAATACAATTTTAATTAGCCAGTGAAAAGCAGCTGAAGCGCATTGGAAAACAGAAACTTCTGTTGATGAATCTGATCAAAATAAATTATTAGATAACAGAATATAGAAATGGTGTTTCTTGATATCATATAACAAGACATAGATACAATTTTCGTCAATTGATACGTTAAATCGTTAATTACGAAATCATCAGCGAGAACACGATTCCACCCAGATATGCAAAATTGATTCCCACTAATTAATACGGCTCACAAAAACCGATCCGTAATTAATTACAGCAACTTCATTTAAAGATAATTACAGACATTATTGAATTTTCGATTAATTGCTCGCAATTACCACGCGAAAATTTGCATCGGCAAAAACGAGTTTAAGCTTTAATTAAGCTCTTCGCGGTCATGTCGATAATTATTGTTATCTGTTAACTTCGAAAAAACGGCTTGTTTTCTCTACCTACGAAAATGGCTCGGAAATATGCAACTGGTTTAATATTGTAATTTGGTTAATTATTTGCGTATAAAGTGGTGAAAACGATAGTAAAAAATTTCGTACCAAAGCAATGTAATATCGTTTTGAAGAAACAAAATGTCGAAGAAAATTATTTATAAATTTTACCAAAATGTGACATGAATGATATGCTGGGAATACCCTTCGAGAATTATTGAACAATAAATGACACCTGAGACGAAAATTTTTACAACGACCACAAAAATATTTATGCAAAATAGGATTAACATCAGAGATTAGTTGGTGACAGCGAGTGGTCCCGAGGTATATAAATTTCATGTCGTTTGAAAAGTCGATGTCGCTTTATGCTTTACATAGTGCAAGCGGCATTAAAGATAACACCGAAAGCATATTTAATTAAAGTCGATGTAACCTGCGAAGTAGATTAAATTATGAGTAATATGGGCATTTTACTTACACCAATTACCCGCTATTTCAATCATAATAGTTATTTACTATTAGATGAAGAGTGGAAATTAAGAACGTTAAGAGAACACTGTATGGTTTTTATTTACAATTCACCATTCCTAACTATTTTCAATACAACATTTGCGTGCCCGACCGCAATTCCGCGCATTTTCGTCGATATATCACCGACACTAACGGCATTTTGTGTGTCATCCGAAAAGTCGGTATCGTCTCATGCATCATATTGTTCATCGGGCTCCGAGCTCGAGCGGCGGAGCACCCGGGGAGTCTCCGCATTCCTCACGGTCTCCGTATCGGTTGCTGTCGTTCCCCGTGAATAGATAATTGGCCCACCTCGGGAGCGCCTTCTCTTCGCTTAGCACCCTCATGACCGTCTCGAAACCAATAAACTTTATCCAGGAATTTATCCGAAACGAATATGAAATAATTAAGTTTTACGCAGAATTAAAGCAGCATAAGATGGCGTTGTTAATTAACTGTTACGCGTTCGAAAGCCGTGAAACTTTCCAAGGGATGGCGACGAGCGCGTCCCATAATTCACGCATCTAAACGGCGAAGGGGATCGTTAGCGACTTCCTAACACATTGATGTTGTGAAATGTGTCATGTAAACTCGCGAGGCATCCTCATCATACCTACCGATTCCCTTGCAACGAGCGATTCGTCACTCGACGTGAACATCGCATCTCATGTGTCGCGCCACACACGCGCGCGCGTCGTGTGAAACGTCCTGTCTCATTTAAAAACTATTATTTATGTTTACTTTAAGTCGGGGAATGCTACTCCTTCTTGTTCTTGCTTTTTAACGCTCGGATGGCCGTCATTTGCGCCTGCTCGACGAGCGAACGCCTACGTTGCGCTCCGAGTACTCCGCACAATAAGCCTTTCACACAATCCTCCATAGAAAACACGAATTTTAATACTTCAACAGTAACTTAAAACAAATTTTTATTATTAAATTGATTAGTTTGTGAGATTAAAAAGCGACCCATAAATATCCCAGATAAATATTTATTTCTAGTTTCGCGCACAATATTCGCATAATTCGAGGCGAACGTTTCTATTCGACGATACCGATCGAAAGGCGAAAAACGAACGGTCGGTACGTTTGCGTAATGAAGGCGTCGGAGGGCTTTCATTTTGACATAATACGCGCACGATATCCTATTTCATTTTTATTATCGATAAATTTTATGGGATTAGATCAACGGATCGTGAACGAGGAATCAATCGGCGGGATTTCGCAATTCGAGTTAATTGGAGTTTCGCATGCGGCTGGACGTTACCATTATAATTTCGAGCCGGATTAATTCGGCGTTTGGCCAATTTTCGTACCGGTCAATCATGCTTTGCATATACACGGTGCCTATGCCTAGGCAATGTTGGTCTTGTAAAATTCTGCCGCAAATTACAGCGAAATTACCATCTTTACGAACCTAATTTAGACATTCATTTGTATAGAATTAGTTGTCGTTATTAAGCACAACTCCGATATATTCCGAGAGAAATTATTCAACTCGACAAAAATTTCTTTTTTATTAATACGATTTTTTTGCTGGGTGGAATTTACTGACGACCGAAAGCCGTTTCAGGATCGTTTCGTTTTGTACAGCGAGTTCTCATAAAACACCATCTCACATGTGACTGGCGCTACCGCTTATTCTTCGCTCGTAATTCACCCTGCTTTGTTTATTGCGTCAGTTTGGGGTTCTTAAAAAAGACACAATTAAACGAGCATTTGACTCGAAATCCGATTGTTTAACATCAATCAACTAACCACTCAGAAATACAACATTTTTATTGTCGCTGTTAATATTAATACAGTATTATAATAGTCTTCTATCAGTCAACATCGACATGAATAATTCGAGTTCATAATTTTTGTTACAGATAACGAAGCTGAAAATTGACAGCAATCCATTTGCCAAAGGTTTCAGGGATTCGTCTAGACTCACCGAATTCGAAAGGTATGCATCTTATTATTCGGCCCAAATCGTGACAAGCTTTTACACTGAATAAATCAATTAGCCCCGGCTATCTGTTAGAGCTGACTGAAAGGCATCGATTTCAGATTATTAGATGGGTTTTATCGGGGCGCGTCCATTAACAAATCGATTTTATTTTGATCGGTAGACAAAAAATGGATTGATAAAACATTTCTTATTCGGTTAATTGAGAATTTGTGTATACGTTCGAATTTTCGAGCTTGCAATAACCGTCACCAGTTTTTGCGATTACAGGGAAACGATGGAGTCGATGCTAGCGGAGCAGCACTACTTCCGCTCGCCGCTGCGCCCCTTCGCCGACATGGACACCCACAACAACAACCTGTCCCTCGAGGAGAAGGCCATCCTGGCGGCGCGGTCGCAGCTGTTCCTGCGCGCCGCCGCCGCCGCCGGCCCCTACGGGCCGCTGATGGGCGGCATCTACGCGGGAGCGGGCGCCGCGCAGGGCGCCGCCGTGCCGCCGGGCATCCTGTGGAACCAGTGGGCCTGCCTGGGCCCGTCGCTGCTGGCGGCGCAGCACCAGCACCAGCTGGCGGCCGCCGCGGCGGCCGGTTCGTCGCAGCTGCCGTCGCCGATTTCGCCGCTGGCGCGGCCGCTCGCCCAGCACCGGTTCTCGCCGTACACGCCGCCGCAGCGGTCGTCGCCGGACACGAGCTTGAGGGACGAAAGGGAGTCGCCCAATAGCCCTTCGTGAAGATATTTATGTGATATCTAGTGTAATTTTGCTTTAATGGTACTGCGATATGATCCAATCGATGAAATCGTTTATAGTAAAATTTTCGCGTGTACCTAACTAAAAATTTACTGGTAAGAAAATGTCATTCCTATATGTTTTTGATATAAAACAACTATAAGGAATATCTGCTTTGTAACGTTTTCTTGATTGGATTAATATTTTCTTATTTTATTGGTGACAGTTAGTGGATTTCGTTGAAAATGATTCCACGTCCACAAAAATCAATCGATGCATTTTTTACACAACTTAAGCGTTTAGGTGGACTATAAATCCGAAATTTTAAATTAAATCCTCGCGACAAAGTCTCCGATGTTAACTGCACCTTCTATTTTTAATATACCTACAGTTAAAAAACGACAAAACGAAGCTAACTTCTTGTACAATATGTCTATAACTCTGTATATAAATATAAGTATAATTTATTTTAGATTAATGTTAGTTCATAGGCTTCATCGTGTACATCATCGGGTGGAACATTAAGCGAGAGACATCATTTATTTTGTCTTTGACGAACTTCCTTGTGTAGAACGCCAGACAAGAACCGTTGACTGACATGATGAGGCTGAACTGTGGAATGATTACACTTCCTCACCCCGGTAAAATACCATCGTCAAAACAAAATCTTCTATATAAACTACAGGGCGATTCATTGATGCACTGACATTCAATAAGACTCAATAAAATTTGTTGTTCGTTATTTATTAATTAGCATCTAAACCTGAATATGATTCAAAAAAATGTGTCTTTGTTTAATTAAGTGATCTCAATGAAATGTTTTACTGGGGTTGAAATATGGACCTGACAAATATTTAATTCGTAGTATCTAAGTATTATATTAAATGCTTGTGTACAAAAAGTACTGTATAATTTCTGAAAATAATGTTAATTTTTAAGCACCTTATCTTACACCTGACGCATACGAGAGATTAGGGTGAAATGTTAAATGTTATTTTTCATAACGCAACTATGTCAATATTTTGAAAATATGTCTGAACACTGATCGATTTTGTTTCATTGTGTAAAATACTGTGGATATGAACAAAAATTAAAGTTGATTTTAAACTACAAATAATCGTTTTTCTTTTTAATTAAAAATATGCAATGATATACACCATGAACCCATTAACCATCATCAGAAAGGAAAAGTCGATGGCAATTCACTGAATATTTTATTTCATCAATCTTATATTAGCAACAGATCAGATATCGATT